>VXBN01019266.1:158083-304407 GCA_013397395.1 Sinosuthora webbiana
TTTTTTATAATGAACTCATCGATTCTTGTTAGTTGCAGAAAAATCTGTATATACAATATTGATTATTTTCCTACATTTTTACACTTTCCATTAGAAAGTGCTTATGAATACTAATAATACAAAAGGGAAAAAGAAGGCCAAAACGAATTTGTAGCAGAAATGTGAACAATCTTATTTTTATAACTTGAAGCAGAGGAGAATGGGTGCATACAGGAAGGTAAGCTTGACAAGTTCAAGGAATGGATTAGATGCTGCCACTTGCTGAAGAGTGACTGAGAATTGCAATAATTGGAAGTTTCTTCTTCTGTGTTTCCACAACTAACAATATATGTCTGGATCTTTCAACGTAGTATCAGTTACTATAATAATAATAATTTTTTGTGTCACAATAGCTGATAGAAATTTCTAGTTTGTCTTCTCTCCGTCACTTTTTCCTTATATTGCTATATAAGGAAATTATTCCTAGGGCAGAAATTATGTATTCCTAGGGCAGAAACTTTTTTTGTTTGTTTTTTTTTTTTTTTTGAAGGGGAGCAAACAGCAGCACAGTGTTGGATTAGATTTTTCTTGGGACCATAACAACTTTTGTCCTGGGACATGCAAGATATCCCCTGTAGAGCTTTGATTCTTCACAGGGGAAAACAGAATGTGCAGGAGTCAGAAAACAACATGACCTCCAGCCTTCTTGTCTCCCTGTAATTTCTGTGGAGAGGTCATGCTGCTAGGAAGGGGCTGGGAAAACACATGGTCATGAAATTTTCTGTATTAAAATGAAAATAATGCAGATATAGGTGTAATGGTAACATTCTTGACAGCATCAATGGACATTTCTTGAACCAGGCCATTAGAGACCTCAGGGTCTGAGGCAGTCTTTGATTACATCTTGACAAGTGTTGAAAGCATTATTCTAGGTGAAACCAATAAATGGAAGTGGAATAAAGCAGGGAAAACACCCCAACAAAATACCATGTAGTAAATGTAGTAAATATCTATAATTAAAATAGGAACAAAGAAAATGAGGAAGAAGGAAATCAAAACTCATGGTCAAATGGGAAAAGACATGTATGGCACATGAGAATGATCATTGTTTCCATAAAGAATCTTTGGTATAAACCACAAATTAACACAAATTTTAAAAAATTCAATAAAAACTAATGTGATTAAACAGAAGTATTAAAAAATTATTACAACCACAGACATCTCTCAGAAAGAAAAAGCTGTGTCTTAATGGAGAAAACTGAGAAGATCTAATTTTGAAAAGTTAAAAGTAGAATATAATAGTGTGCATGAGAAAAGATTTTAATAGGCAGCTTCCTCATCCCAACATACTTTTAAATACCACAGAAGCATAAGTTGAAAGTATAAAGCACTAGGTTTTGAAGTTTGTAAATTATGATACTATAAAAAGAATTAGACTTTGCAAGACTAATTAACATTTCTCATTGGTTTACACAGAAGGATTTTGGGAGGTTGTCACACTGATGATTTCTCCTTGTACTTACAATGATGAACTGTGTAAAATTGAAATGTTGGTAGAAATGGCTTTGCAACAAATTGCTAAACTTTAAAGCAAGCAGTTGTCAAGAATTTTCAGGAAATTCCAATTTAAGATTAAAAAAAGCTCTCTATAGATCATAATCTGCTGTTTACCTTCAATTTAACATCAAAAATAGAAATTAGTTTTTTAAAAAAAGTTAATTTTAAAAAGATTACAATATTCAACACAACAGATCAGTGAGGACCCACAGAGGGAAAGCTGGAAAGATTGAAATCATGACCATAAAATTACTGAGTCATAACAGTATCAAAAGTGACCACAAAACTGTTGTAGACAGTTGTCAAAGGCCTGAGGATCCATCTGGTCTCCTCAGTCCTGCCACCGAGGGGAAGAGGAGAAGGGCACTAATAGAACAAGTTAATAATTGGTTTCAGAACTGGTGCTGCCTGTCTGCTAATGCACTAGGTATGGGGAACAAACATGCTGAGTTGGAGATTTGAATTGAGTTTGCAGAGCTATAATCTTGGGGTCATGGGGGGACAGTAGATGGCTCCCAGGAATGGAGTGCTGCCAGGTAGGGATACAGGCTCTATAGGAAGTACAGGAAGGGAAGACAAGGAGTGAGGGTTGTCCTCAATGTGATAATGCACCTGGAGTGCACTCACCTGGAGTGACCTGGAGCTCTCCTTGAGGACAGACAAGGGAGGATATGGATTAGGATTAAAGAGAGGACAGGCAAAGGTGACATGATAATGGGTGTCTGCTAGAGTCTGTATGGCCAGGATGAACAAAAGGATGAGGGAAAAATGTAGGAGCAACATCACATTCACAGCCCATGGTCCTGATTAACCATCTGATATCTGTTGGAGGGTCAACAGAGCAGAACATTAGGAATTCTGAAGGCTCTTGGACTGCATTGATGACAAATTCCACCTCCAGCTGAGGACTGAAGAGCCAATGAGAAGTGTTCTGTATGACTCCATACACATTAAAATGTGAGACTTGTGGGGGATGTGAACATCAAATGTGATTTGGGTGCATGACCATGAGTTGGTGGAGTTCAGGATACTGGGGACAGGGATGAGAGTGAAAAGCAAGCTTACAGTCCTGGAGAGAAGACTTCATCTCTTCAAAGAGATCAAGACTGGAAGACACCCATGGGATAAGACCTTGGAGGGAAGGGGAGCCCAAGAAAACTGGTTAATATTCAAATATCACCTCCTCCAAGCTCAAGAGAGCTCCATCCCAAAGAATATGATGTCAGTTAAAAATGCTAGGAAGCCTGCACAAATGAAAATGAAACTCCCCAGAAAAATTCAAACACCAAAAGAAAGCCTACAGAGGATGGAAGCAAGGACAGGTAACCCGGGAGGAATAAAGAAGCAATCAGGGATGAAGTTATGAAAACTAAAGTTCAGATGGAGTTGAATCTTGGCAGGCATGCCAAAGACTAGAAGAAAGGCTTCTCTAAGTACATAAGCAACAAAAGTACAAATAGGAAAAATGTGGGCCCATTGCTTACGACAGGGGACCTGGTTATGCAGAAAGTAGAAATGGAGAAAATACTGTAATGGCTTCTTTGCTTCAGTCTTTACTAGCAGGGCTGGTCTTCAGGAACACTAAGTTTCAGAGGTCAGGGGAAAAGTCTGGAGGAAGGACAATGTTCTCCTGGTGGAAGCTGAAGAAGTTAGGGAGCACTTAAGCAAACCAGGCCCACCAAAGTCCATGAACCCTGATGGGATGCACTACAAGTGCTGAAGAACCAGACAGATTTCACTGGGAGAGACAGTAATCAATAATTAATCATGGTGAGATTAAGATGTTCCTGAAGACTGGAGGAATGCTTCGGTCACCTCCTCATGGAAGAATGAAGACCCAGGCGACTACACCTTGGTCAGCCTCAATATAGTTCCTGAGAAAGTGATGGAGCAGCTAACCCTGGAAGTCATTTTTCAGGTATGTGAGCAGCAAGAAAATCATCAGAAGTAGTCAGCATTGCTCCACCAAGGAGAAGTCATACTCAACTACCTGGATAACTTTCTATGAGGAAGTGATTGGCCTGCAACAGAGCAGTGGGAATTGTCCACCAGCACTTCAGTAAGGCCTTTCAGGCCCCCATAAGGTCTGCAGAGTGAAGCTGTTGATGTACAGTTGCATGAGCAAAGAGCGACATGGGTTGACCTCAAAATTTGTCACAAAAATAGGATTAGTATTTGATATGCCAGAGGCTTATGCTGCCATTCAGAGGGACCCCAACAGGCTGGAGAAATAAGTCAACAGGAATCTCATTAAGTTCAACAAGGAGCACAGCGAAGTTATGCCCCTGGGAAAGAACAACCACAGGTAGCAATACTTGCCAGGAGTTACCCAGCTGGAAAGCAGCTCGGCAGAGTAGGATCTCAGGGTCCTGGTAGACACTAGGTTGAACATGAGTCAGCAATGTGCTCTTGTGGCCAAAAAGGTATTCTGTGCTGTATTAGAAGTGTTGTGAGCAATCCAAGGGAGGTGATCTTTTCCCTCTACTCAAAGCTGTTGAGGCCGCACCTGGAGTGCTGTTCCAGTTCTGGGCTTAATACAAGAGAGTCACAGACATACTATATAAAGTGCATTGAAAGAACACAGAAGACTGAAGTATCTTATCCATGAGGAAAAGCTAAGAGAGCTGGGACTGTTCAGTCTGGAGAGGAGAAGGCCCAGAAAAACCTTGTCAAAGCATATGAAGGCAGGGTGCGAAAAGAACAGAGTCAGACTCTTTTCAGGGGTGCAGAGACAGGACCGGAAGCAGTGGACACAGACTGAAACACAGAAGGTTCCATCTGAACATCAGAAAACACTTTTTTTTGCTGGGTGACTGAGCACTAGTACAGATTTCCCTTGGAGATTCCAGAGTTTCTATTCTTAGAGACTCTGGAACACTGCTGGAGCAGGGAGGTTAGACAAGATAGCTTGAGAGATCTCTTCCAGCCTCAACCATTCTGTGATTCTGTGAAAACGTTCTGTACTAGGACAGATAAAGAAATTCACAAGTGGTCAGTCAAGGGATGAACTGTCATACAAAGCTTATAACAATAGTGAAATATTTGGAGTTCATCTAAAAGAGACAGGAAGTTCTTGCAGAAAGGCCTCAGAGATACTGTGTGGTTGAATGACATTATGATGAAGCAAAAAATATTTATTCCTGTTCCCCATGAAGGACAAGAAAATGAGCTATGATGTGGAATTTTGATCTAGCCCTACGCAAACATTAACTTCTTCTGACAGTTTGCTAGGATCAGAATATACAAATGAAATGTATATGGGCTCTTCAGACAGTGCTCACAGACTCCTTTTAGCCACATTAGTGGGACAAATCAGGTAGGAAAATACCTGCAGCCATTCACACAAATCCCAGTCTCTTCAAGCAGGCCAAAAGTCTTGAAAAAACTGAACATTAGTTTTTTGTATAGCAGTGCTTTTGGGTGAAAGATCCAGTGACTGCATGATTTCCTTGTTTATGAACCTGAATTCTACTGAAGTCAAAGCAAACACAAGAAGAAATATCTGTTCAAAATTCAGAACCTACATGGTACTAGACGATGGGTCCAGTGCCAACATGTTTTATGAGAAATTGCCCTAAATCTATTCAATTACACAGATAATAACCCTCATTTTTTTCATGACCCATAAGATTGAGTCCTTCTCTCCCCCCTTTAGTTTTGATAAACAAAATATTTTCTGTGGATGTTTTCACTTCACTTTGTGTATCAAGTGACACCAGGTTTTGGAGTGAAATCTGCTCTAGAAAAACATAGTTCTGAAAGAGATTTTGTAGAAGATGCATGTGTTCTTCATTAATTTTGGGGCTACTGCCAAGAATTTGTTCAAGATAGAAAAATATCAAGAAATAGGATAGAGAATTTTAAGCACTGTATAGATGGGGGATTGACACCTTTGCTATTTTATGTATACTAGCCTTTTCATATGTACCATCCTAACATAGATTGATTAAGTTTGTGGTTTTTTTGTTGTTATTTTTGCTCTTATGGTTTCAGCTTAAAAACCCACACCAAACAAACAAACAAACAAGCAAAAACGTATCTTACTTTCACAAAGTCAAATTACAAATGATGGTGTTACCTGCTGATTTTAAACTTCACTTCACAGGGAATGTGTCATTCTTCCCTGTTCTGTTGAAATCAGTAAGTATTCTTACTAACTGTCTAGGAATTTGCAGCCACAATTAAATTAGGATCCCAGACATTACCCACATGTCATGACTGGATCCTTTCAGCAAATACAGGAGTAGTTAAAGATTCATTGCTGCAGGTAGCATTGTATTGGACAAGAGAACAGAGAATAATTATGCTTGTCAGTAATATGTGTTCTAGAAAAAAAAATTCAACTTTTCATTAGAGGCCATTTTAGGTAGTATGACTCCATTGTTGAATGAAGCAGCCAGTAAAACAGACTCAAGATTGTCATTATGAAATGAAAGCTTAAAAGGAGGTGTGGACTTGTCTGTTGTTCATAAATTGTGCTCACTTATCCAATTCAGAAGAGGTAGTTTATACTTCCTACTTTGACATATCAAGCTGAAAGTGATTTGCCTGTGGGAATCTGCAAACATTTCTTGTAAAGTTCTTGCAGCACAACAATTATGATGACAGTAATACGGTATTTTGGAGCCTTCTCAGGAAAAAAATTTTCACTCAGTGTCAAATGGACACTTGTCAAGCCAAGATGAATGTGCATACTTAAAAGAAAGTCATCCATCTAGCTTGATAACTTCTGTAAGCTGAACAAATTCAATATGCTTCAGATATGATAGTTCAAGTAAATTTGTGAAGCACCATATGGAAGAAGTGAACACCTGCTGCAAGGTGTCACCTAGCAATATTGCATGTGTCTGATGGAAGATTGCTGACATAATTCACAGAAGGGACAGAGTTTGTCTCCTACAGATAAAGAAATGATGGTAGTGTGACTCACAGGGGACTTGCAAAAAAGAGTAGATCCAAAATCTGTCACTTTTAGTAAAGGACCTCAACAACTGCAGTTGCTTTTTTTTGCAAGGTACTTTTTTAAACTATTGTCAGCTGTGTGCTCTTCTTTTGCCCTTTGGCTTTATAGGGATGAAGGACATACTTTTCCTGTGGCATATGGTCAGGTACTTCAGAAATTACATTGAAGCCTTGCCAGTACAGTCTTTTCTTTGCTTGTACAGTCTCACTACATTCATATTGATATGATAAAGAAGTGTTATGATAGAGAATGTAGAGTGATACCCTATTTTATGAATCATTTAGTGAAGTTCTGTGTTTCTGAAAAGTAACAGAAACACAAAAAGCTATCTGCACAATATGATAACATTAACTAAAATGAAAGTGTTATCATACAGGAATTAATCACATAGAGGACATAGAGGTCTCTGGAGAGAGGTAGTAGAGGGAGAAGAAACGCTGTTTACTCAGGATACCTTATTCTGAGAGAATGGCCAACACAATAAGCGAGTGGATAATTACTATTCCTGTATTGTTTTAGTGAAGAAGAAGAGACATATTTGTTAAAATAAGTAGGGGAAAAAATCGTTTATTTTTAGGAAAAGCATGAAAAGCATTTACACATAGGACAAAGTACATTCCAGCATTTAGAACAGCATTTGAGCATTGTTTCCATGTGATAGTTTATGGGGAGGAGTTTTGTTTCTTTTATCTAAGCATGTCAAGCTTGGTAATAATTTATATGGGAGCAAGTAAAGAAAAAGAAAAACACAGACTGCAGGAAGATGACAAAGGCAAATGGTGCTCCCACTGTTCATTCCAGGTTTTGTTCTTTATTTAGTTAGATTTACGTAATAATAATAATAAAATTGTACATAGAGCTCTAGGCTCTCCTACTTAATCATTCAATGGTATTCTACATCCAGCATGCTTAAAAAAACCCAAACATTCAGCATGAACAAATCTGCTCAGGTTAGTCAGCCAGTGAATGACATAAACCCTAGTACTTTTACTAACAGTTGTCTCCTAAAAAATAGCACACCTCTCTCTGAAAAATCCTTATACACAAATGGCTTTGGCCCTGTTCCTGGAGTGTCCTGAATAAAATCTAGTCATACAGAACCAGGAGTACTTACAAAGCACATCCTGCTGGCAGCATGTATCCTGGTAGGTGACAGAGAAGCTCTTAGATAATCAGGTCTCTGATTTAGGACTAGAGAGACAATGACTAGAAAGTATGAATATTCAGCATAGATCCCACTAGACAAGCACCCTGCTTGGTCTTTTGTCTTCTATGCATGACTAACTTTAATCTGTAGTGATAAATTATGCATTGTAGTAACCTAATGTTTAAAAGGCTCTGGACAGCAGGGGCCAGATCTAAAAGCGAAGCTGACGTAACTCTGCAGCAATCAAATATCAGTGATACAAAACTGACTCTCCTAATTTTCAGTGTCATCACCGTCGGCTGGTAACAGAGCACCAACAACCTAACCTATTAAAAACTGAAAAAAACTATCAACCACTAAAGACCAGTTTATGAGGAAAGAGCTGGATCTTGCCTTGCTCTTTCCTGACTATTTCTATGTTCTACCTACTATATTGCACAACAATTTTCTTTCATTTCTTTTCTTCTTATTGAAAAACTGTAGTTTAATTAATTTTCATACCTTTTCACGCATGATTGTAAGTGTATTTTATATATGCGGATGTGTCTGTCAGAAGATATTACTGTGAGGTAAATACGCATGACTGCTTAATTCCAGGGAAATAACCTATGCATCATCTGGCAAGGCTAAGTGCACACAGGTTATTATGAACCCTGCAGCTACATTAATTTAGTAAAGTTTTCATAGATGTGTGTCTACATTAACAAGGAAACTATTTCTTTCCCTTTTGTCTTGCTTTTGTTTTGCAATTACATCCCTTCTGTGTCTACATAATGAAGAAGGCCCATTTATACAAAGAATGAAAAACTGTAATGAGTCACCAAAATAAAGTAATTTTATAAAGAAAAGGTTGTTCTGTAATAATTTGTTTCAGAGCTGAAAATAATTGGAAGCAATGCTCTGAAGACTTTCCATAAATGTGGCATTCTGGGTAAAAGAATTATTGTTATTTTGGAAATTAATCTAATTTTTGTCTGCACGTTGTCATTTATGTGAATAGGACTTGTCAGCTTGATTTGTTACAATGCCTGAATTGCTTGCTTAATCCCCAAAATATAAATAAAACATTTAATTGCTTTAACTGTGAATGTTAACCTTTTCAGTACTGCTGTCTGTGTGTGCATTTCCAAAGAAAGTTTTATTATTGGCTTTACACCTTTCAATATATCATCTCAATAAAATTATTAAAAGAATATGAAAAAGATGCATTAAAAGAATGGCAGGCTTACCAAAGGATACTAGGGTGTAAAGAACAGTAGTGCATAGAAATTGAGTCCCTTTCACACCAGAGTCATCCATGAGACATACAAAGAACACGCGATTTCTGCAAGTCAGCTCCATTAGCTGTAACGGCCAACTGCAGAGGTCAAACTTACAGATGGGGTAGATAATCAGATAATTCTAGTCAAGGGGTCTGGGAGTTTTACATTAAGGTCTGTGTTTTGTGCTGTCCCTGAAGCTGAAGTACGAAGGGGAATAATTCAGATTAATTTGCTTCCAATTTGAATGTCGTCCAGATAGAAGCACTACAGACTGAGAAAGAATAAGTATTTCATGCAGCTTTTTGCCAGTACATGAGAAGCATCCAGCATGGTAGCCCTGTCCTTTGAAATAGAAAAACAGGAGCAACCTTCAGAGACTATTCTGCCTTCATGCTCAAACAATTCTGAGAGCAGATAAATAAAAGATGGGGTGGAGCAACCATATTTTACACTGATATTCACAGTTGTTCAGCATCAGTAGAGATACTTTTATAGTACACTGGCAGCTGTTGCAGGAGAACCAGTAAATGAGAAGCAAAAAACTCAGGAGAGTTATCAGTTGAACTGCAGCTTAAGAAAAAAACACAGGTTGCCTAAATACATCAGAGAAAAACACTGCAGTGTGAGCACTCAAGTTTAACTTCTCTGAGAAGTAAGGATGGTGTGCACAGCCAGTGTGTCGGGGGTATCTGAAATTTTGCCTTACGATTTAATATTGAGCAAAACCTATGATTGTATTTAATTTACTTTTAAAAAATTGTCAGGTATAGTCCAGATGTACAGTGGCATACAAAGAAGTTTAGTACAATTACCCAACTGCTTTCATAGAACTACTAAAGAGTGACCAAATATTAAGTGAGTTTATTTTCTTTTTTTTTTTTTTTCCTTCTGGATTTACTGCTATATCTATAGATATTACTTCAGAACACAGAAAATCAGTGTTAGTTATGTTTCAAGTAGTCTCATGTACACTACACATGATAGAACAGGGATTATTTTGTTGCAGCAATCAGTAATAAAATTAAAGTATCTGATTTACTTTATTTCTCATTACTTTTTTTTGTTGCTAATGGCATAAACTGTAATTTTAAAATCATTTTTATGCAAGAATTCTCTGCAAAAGTCATGTGAAAAAAATTAAAAAATACTGTATACCAACATTTTATTGCTGCCTGGTAGTAACATTTCAGAAAAGACTGAATTTAAGAATATGTAGCTGTACTGCTAGTATATGGCAGTGCAACCTAATCTTATCAAGATTTTATTTTGTTAGAGGAGATGGTTAATATGTCTAAATACAGACTTGTCTTTCAGAGAAGACTCATATCCCTATACACTATTCATCTTCCTGAATTACTTCCAAAAACAGAAGCCTCCTTCTAATGGAGTTAGACTGTTGGAAAGATTCTGTGATCAGCAACATGGTAGTATTTTAAGGCTGGCAAGTTGTACCACCAATTAAGTTTTCATATATCTAGTGCAAAATTACTTTCTTAAGTTCAAAACCTTCTGTTTGAGGGTTGTAACTCTGTAAAAAGAACATAAAAGATCAAGGAAGATATGATATAATTGTTCTGTGAAACTCATGCCAGTTTAATTAATTTCATAATTTTATAACATGCATTTGACATGGACCATAATGATGTGGACTTATTGGCTAGTCAGATCAATGAATTATTAGTGATATGTAGAAATAGCCCAGATCTCTTCAAAAGCTGTCTATTAAAACTCTTATTTATATCTTTTGGAGCTAGAAAAGGAACACAGTCAATTTTATTTGTTTTTTGGAGTAGCATTTGTTATGATTGTGAGCTAAGGGAAGGTTAATTAAAGTTAACAGAGAGCTCTTAAAACCAGGAAATATTAAGGTAACTCTTAATATTGTCTCTTTCTTCTCCAAAAACCAGTGCAAAAGAGTAAAGTTGTTAATATAACTGTTCTCAATATACAATGGCTGTACCTGCATGTGCCTTATTGTGAGGCAGATGAAGTGGAGTGATCTGGAGCAAGGCTCAAAGGACAGCAAAAAATGCTGCTCCTGGTTTACTTCTTCCTAATCTCGAGATTCTTGCACTTGGAGTGTTAGTAGTACCCTCAATATTCTGCTTCTTTCCTTCCCCTTCTTGTAGAGAAGGTACGCACGGTAAGGTAATGCTGGTTGGCACCAGTCAGGGTTGAGCTTTTCGAGGGAAGACAAGTTAGAGCCAAGGGTGATCACAGGACAAATAGGGCTGATGTTGCCTCCAAAACCAGCAGCACTCTCTGGCACACGAACAGGAGTAGCAGGGAAGGGCTTCTGGCAATAACAGAACCGACTGCCAGCCCCATGAGCAGCAGGCAAGAAAGCAGCAGCCTGGGACACCACTGGCCCCCACTTGCCCATGTCTTAGCTGTGCCGAGTCTGTGGGCTCAGGCCTGAGATACTGTGGGGCTTCTGTATAGGGGGCATGGGGTGGAGGTACCAGGAGAGGTGGTCAGAAAAAATAAGGACCAGTGGTGCTCTGAGGGCTCTAAGTTCCTGTGACTAAGCTGATTGCTATGTCAGAAAAATTATCATTTTATTAGGAAAAAAATTAGGTGTTTCATTTCTCTGGGGCTTCCTCCTGCAGGCACACTGGCAGATACAGAAGAAAAACCTGGAAGAAGTTCAAAGTAAGGAGATGGCTACATGCAAATTGCTCTGTTACCAATTTACTGACCTGTTGAACCCTGTGAACAAGGATTCATCCTTCCTTTAAGGAAACATGTTGGCTTTTCCTTTCATGTATGTGTATGCCTTCCCTTCACTATGGGACTAACAAAAGTAAAATTTGTTAATACTGGTTGAAATATGGAAGAACTTCCTAAAGCTTGCAAGATCCCAGTCAGGTACTAAAGTAAATTAGGAGAATTGCTTTAATCCTTTTCTACACTAAGTACATGCAACACTTTAAATTTTACTTCACTATTTTTGTAATTCCCTTATTAAATAAAATCTCAGCAACTACATCTGTCACATAGAGACATCTTGGAAGGTCTCACTCTACTGGAAGCTTTCTAAAGAGAAAGAATCAGATATGAACTTCAGGCAGATCCTCATAATAAAAATATTCTTTTTTCCCTCTGGTTATGGTTCAGCACTGCTGCTGCCCTGATCCTCTCCACGAGGAGGTCTCTTCACCTGAATTATTCTCCAGCGATGTTGGATATAGTTGCAAAGGAAGTATCACAGCATCATGCTTCACTAAGTCAGCTTAAGTCATTAGTATAGAAGGAAAATGCAAAGTTAAAGGCTGAAGACCATTAATTCACTGCATGTTGTTAAGTGAACAACGTAAGAGGGGGATGATGCATACATGGCAGTAAGGATCTCACATATTTTCCCTGGTTATTAAAGATTCATGGCTGTCATTATTAACCTGCTACGTTAATATGTGAAAGTCATTTCACCTCCTCATGGCTCTCTCATTTTCATGGCTTTACCTCATGTTTGTCTTACTTGGCAAAATTGTAAGCAGAGTGGGGAACACCTCTCAGTCCTTGTCTACAGGTAGACTTTGCCCAGGTATAACTACTTCAGGGAGGAGTAAAATTTGCATGTATAATTGTTTTTGTACAGAATTAAGATAGCTTTGTCTAAGCATTTTTATGCCCGTTTAATGTTACAATGCCGTGCAGCTCATTTGGCTTATATTGTTCAGTTTAAACAACAAAACTTTTGAATGTGTGTTAAGTTTTTCTACATTTTCTATGGTATTTAATGCACTGGGGACCTCTTCAATGCAGCTGCAAGGCAACTAAGAATAATTATTATTAGGAATGAAGGGAATTGCTAAGCACTTTGTATTTGTAATACTGCATAAAAAGAATAAAAAACCCATAGCGCCTACCACAAATAGCAACTTATTCCTAGCCACAAAGAGTATTAGTACAAACCAAGCACATCTATAGTATCACTTTTACAGAGCTATTTTAATGCATGGTTCTTCTGCTGTAGAATTGTAATGGAGACTTACATGGTATATAAAAAAAAATCCTAATAGTTTATGAGAGTTGACTGTTCCATTGGAGCCATTATGGTTTATCATATATTTAAGGACTTCTAAAATATAAATAATTAACAGGCTCCATGGAGCAATGTTTCTTTATAATTTATAAATATTTATTTGCTGAGTTTCAGAATGGATATTATTGAACTCGTATGGACCTTAATGGCTCCAAGTGGTCTATAAAGCAATAGAATATGACATTTTAAAAATCCTATCTCTTATTTGATCTACTGGAAGCATAATTAAGTGCTATTAAAATCCAGAAAAGGGGAAATTTTGGTTATGATGAAGCAGGTATACTTGCAACCTGCCTTGTTTTCAACAGCCTCAAATTTAGCTGCTTAACAGTGTTTTCAGATATTTCCACCATCAACACATTCACTGATAATTCCCCAGCTTGCACACATCTCCAAATCCTTTTTCACTGTGACCTTTCTGAACACAGTCTTTCCTTTGATTGTTATTATTATATTTGATGTTGTGTTTATGTGACAGTAGGTATCTGTCACGTAAGTGTAAGTAAAAAGGTAGTTAAATTAGCATGAGAGTGACTTAAAATTTGAGGGTGAATATTTTGACCGGCAGTCTGTACATTTCACTAGATGAGCTTCTCTGTTCTGTTGATTTTTTTTTTTTTTTTGGGAACTGTTTGCTTATGCTCTCTCTCTACACTGCTGAATACTGAGTTAAGTTACTTTTTTAAAAATGCAACTAACTGTTTTTATGCTCCTTTCCAGTTTGTCCCAACTCATCCTAAGAAGACTTATTTTCTCAGTATGAAGTGATGTTAATAAACTGAAACTTCTGAATAATCTTCCGAAATGCATTTTATTATGCTTATTATTTAACTCCACATGCTTTACATCACATTTCTTCCTACAGGAGGCAAGACTCAGTGTGCAGGTTTCATATATTTCATACTTTGTATGGTTATAATATAAAATAAATATTTGGTGCACTATCTGCTAGAGCCATGTAAGTGAAAAGAGGGTCTGGGCTGTGTGACATTTATGTGGTGATAAATAGAAAAGTCTCATTGATTTATTTAGGAGATCAAACATTTTGAGGTGCTTTGAAGCTGGGCACCACTTCCCTAATACAAAGACAACAGGGTATTTATAGCAACAATAAAAAATGTCTCTTGTAGTCTGAAAATATGTTTTTATTCTTTTTCAGATTCTGGCTAAAATCATAGATCTTTGTCATAGATACAAAAAAGTATATTAAATATCACACCATGCCATGCAGGGTGTTTAAATTACAAAATAGTTGTACTCATATGGATTTTCACTAATATTTATAATATTTATAAACCAGCAGAATTTCTATTGAGGAAAAAATGAAATGGAATAATTGGCATGTACAAGATACAAATCTCAGGTGAAAAGAGCTGGAGTAATAAGCAAGGTAGTTTGATAAAAGTTTTCACTTTAGTGAGACAAATATTTTAAAAACATAAGGACCAGATTTTGTCATCTTAATCAGTGGTACAATGCAGCATTAGTATGTAATTCCAGTATTTTTTGATTTTCTTTGGACTTCTTGCTCAGGCTAGCATCATACAGCGTGAGCAGATGTGCCATAATTAGCACTTAACATCATCTTCTTCAAGAAAAACATTCAGATTAGAGATTATGGTTCCTATCCTGTGCTGTTATTTTGTGTTTTGAGTGATTGTGGCTACATGAGCTAAAGAAGACCAGATGCTTCATATTCCTTATTATTCCAAAATCCAAAGTGGGTATCACTGGCAATATAAAGCAAGACATCCTTGTAGCATTCACATTATTGGCATTCTGAAGTGCGACAAACTCAGGAATAAAAATTTCTGAGTGTGCGTTTATGCAGTGTTTGAGAACAACGAACCTATTCCCAACCCCTCTTCTATGGAAAACATCTTTTCTTCTGAAGGAGTAAAAAAGTGTCCTGGAAGGCTCTTTTCAAGCAGTTAAAAGTGTGAGACATCTGAAATTAAATTCTTTCAGGATCTAATATGGAAAAGATTCTTGAAGAACATTGTTTGAAGTAAAGGCTTCATTTCTGAGTCATCAGGGTGTTGGATATGAACACAGCAGCTTTCATCTGATTTGATTGGAAATATAGCTACTGGCATAGTTTGCCCATTTCTGTGACTTTGCACTTTAGCACATTAGTTGTACAGGGAAGAAGCAATTATAAGATTATAGAAGAGGTCCAGGGGAACAAACAGGAGAAAAGATGTTTGAGATTTGTTTGTTTACTTGTTTAAATAGGACCATAGAGGACATCACATGTATTAAAGAAACGAATAGTGTAAATAACAAATAAAATTAATAATAAATTACTCAAAGCCACTGGCAGCAAAAAAAGTCAAGAATATAATTTTGAGGGTAAAGTAGAGCATCCTGAGTTCATGTCCTTGATTTTATTTTCACAGAAAATAATGAAATGCACAAGTACCGTAAAAATAAATAGCTTGCCTGTGGCAAAAAAACAAACAAAAAAAACCCAAAAAAACCCAAAAAAACCAACCAACCAAACAAAAAACAAACAAACAAAAAAAACCAAACAAAAACAAAAAAAACCACCAAAACCAGAGGAGTCATTACTAACAGAAACTTCATTGTAAAGGAGAGGTGAAGTAAAATAAACTGAGACTATTACTTCTTGCAGTCATTGCCAATAGCCTTTGAGATCAAACAAAAAACAGAGGAACACAATGTAATTGTAAAGAAGTTGGAATATTTTTAACTTTCAAAAATACATAATAATAAAGATATTTACTTGTCAAGGTTTTACATTCTTTAAGGTGGGATCTTCATTGTCTAGGCTCCTAGCAGTATGCTCCTGTAGATATGGGCAGAGCTGCCAAATATTCAGAAAGTGTAAATAAACAGATCTTTTTTACAGTTCAGTGGCAGTGCAGAAAAACCGGGGTATTCTTCTGGTTTGCATTAGTTTCACACTATAAATATCTGGATAGTTTGGATGTTTAAAGGATCCCTTAAACTGAACTTACAGCTGCCTTGAAGAAGTGATGCATATCAGCCAAAAATTAGCTAGGGGAAAAGGCTTAAAAAATTTAAGCAGGTAGATAATATCTCTGCCCAAAAGGAATTAAGCAGGAAAAATAAGAAGAGAAAATGATTTATTCTAGTTTTTGTCAGAATTTCTAGGAATTTTTCAGAATTCCAGAATTTCTGTTTTGGAAAGAAAGCAAGTAAGTAGCTAAATAAGCTTACAAAAGCCCTTAATTCCATCACAGCTTTTGGGAACTGTTTTAAACTGTTTTTTCTGTTTGCCTCTATGGGCTGAGGAAGTAATGACAGATGTTCAGTAAGAAAATTATCTGTAAAACATAATCTAACCAATAAAAACATCACAGTATTCTGGTTCTGATCAAGTCTTTTATAGGTGATCAAAGAAGTATCATAGCTTTCATGCTGAACTTGATTTATCAGTTTCAGTGTTTTCAGAACAAAACTGGATCTTCGAATACATAGAAACAGATATGAAGTTCAATAACTTTTTGAAATGTAATGACTTCTTACTACTGTCTGTTAATTTAAAAATTTCAGAGCTTAATGATGATGAATAGTTTAACTATTCACCACTTTTAATTGTCTTCTTTCCTACTTTTTTTTTTAACGACTGGTACATGATGTATACACATTCTACAAGGAAGGGAATTAATTGCAAACTGGAAGTTGATAGAATTTTTCACCATTTATGAGCTAACTTTTTTCATTTCTTTGAAAGATTTTTTTCTACAGATAGAATAAACTGGGTTTTTCAGATTGATAGTTGTTGTGGGTTTTGTAAAGAACATGTTATTCTATTCCATCTGGGTGGAGCAGAATTGTTTCTCTTTGCCCGAATGGGTCAGTGTCGCTTATCAGATGGTGGAGTGCTACTTACCTCTCTTCATTGTTTCACTACTCCATGGGAATATCTTCTGCTAATGGACCATTAAGCTGCTCTATACAGAGAGGAGGAACCAAACCATCTTAACCTAGATAAAAAAGGAGCCACAGTGCCACTAGGGTATCCAGTTTTCCCACCGGATCCCTGGAGGAAGACCGGACCCATCTCACCATTACTGGACCCTTTTCTTCAACGGGACAATCTCTACTGCAACAGAACCACATCTGCCACCCCAGGAGGGCTTACTCTGGACTGCTTCCAACACCCTGACCAACAGGGTGTCAGGTTGTATTTCTGACTCTGTCAGGGTTTTCTAGGATTTCTTGTTTGTTTGTTTGCTTGCTTATTCTTCTGTATTTTTTTTTATATATATTCGTAGTAAAGAACAGCTATACCTATTCCCAAAATCTTTGCCTGACAGCCTTTTAATTGCAAATTTATAATAATTTGAAAAAGAGAAAAGGGCTTACATTTCAAGAGAAACTCCAACCCTCCCTGGCAGATACCTGTCTATCTAAACCAAGACAACAGTTTCCATATTTATTTCAGCTGGAACACTATAATATCTCTGAAGAACCTTCATGACTTTAATCTAATTTTCTGAATTTTGTCTACACCTGCTTACTTCAAGTTATATTATAAAGTCTATTTATTTGTTTAAGCTTTTATCTGTTGCGTAGGGCAATGGTTTAGTTTTGCTGATTGAAATCAGTGTGTTCAGAAGGACTGTGCCAAAACAAAATAAATCAAAGAATACTTAAAGGCCTCTAGATCCTAAATTGAGAACAGAGGAGCTAAACATAATACTAATAACACTGTACTAACAAACAGCCCTGTCTTTTAAAAATTTTTTACCCCATGTTTCTCTTTTTTGTCAGGCAGAAGGTCTGCATGGTCTATGTATTCTCAAATATTCCAGGTTTCTTTGGGAAGACTAATTTTAGCTCAGAAAAAAAGTAATACTTTTACAAACTTGATGTTAACAGCCTGCTGAGGGTGAGAACATGGAGTGAAACCAGGACTAGGTTATGTGGGGGAGCAAAGTTTCTGTGTGGTACCACATCCCTCCAGACAGACAGAAAGGATACTTGTCTCCTGAGGCTTTTTGAAATACTAGCAAGACCAATATGTAACCCAGAGAAAACAGCAAGACAAGCTTATCATTGTGGCTTTCTTTTGTTCCCCAAGGCTGTGACGTGGGTTTTTTTTTTAGCAACACATAGTATAGAATCTCAGCTATTGTGTTTAGGAAATAAGAATCCATAATCCATAAGAGGATTTTCGGATGTAGCCTTCTAGAATCCTATTTTATTTATTTCCATACTGTCCATCTTAATAGAATTTCTTCAGAAGTCAAAAGACAATAACAAACAAATAGCTGAACAAGTCCAAACAGCATTCAGGGCACTGATTACAAAGACAGGAACAAAGCATTTGGAAGAATTAGGAACAGCTAAAGAAAAAGGAAAAACAACTAGTGAAGGAGAAATCTTTACGCTGACACTAATTTTCTGGTAGGGTTTTCAGTACTCTATTTAAAAGCCATTGCTAGACTTCTGGATGGTATATGGAAGTCAGTGCATTCAAACTTGGCCTAAAAAGGACTGAGGTCAGATCAAATTATTTTGAACAGACTGAAACATCACTGATTCCAGACACAAAGAATTTGTTTTATTTAGGCAGTAGGCAAAAATTCTCTGTGGTTTTCTTGACAGTTGAAGAAATTTTCTTACCAGAATATGATTTGAACAAGCAAGAGAGTTTAATGTCCAAGTAGTAAATAAATTTTCCTTGAACCACACTAACTCTTCCAATAAGAACTGTCCATCATTTTTGGAAGCTGCACCCTGGTTAAAAGACAGGGATAATTTAGAAGCTGTTTCATTTGATTCTGTCTATAAAAAATCTGGAATAGTTGAAAGTGCTAGCACTAGGAAAATAACTTGTTATTGTATAGAGTTCAGTTTGTCTTGTATCTCCCTGGCTGTGCCAAGAAATCACTGTCATTAACAATAACAATAAAACATAACTCTGTGTGTCTCTTATTTATCAAGAAATCTAAGAGCTTTGCAAAAAGTCCTGATAAAGGCTCTCAGTAATTGGAACATGCAGCATCAGATTGTCTTTGTTAGATAGCTTCTTAATGCCAGTACACTGTACAGAGATATTTTCCCAGAAATCTCTAACCTTCACAGGTGCTGTCTGATTTGAAACCTTAAAGCAGTGTGGGGATTTTCATACACAGTTACAGAAAATTCAAGGAATAGTTCTGATAAGTTTTTGCTGTTGCTGTGGTTATCTCCAATTTTATCTCTGTATCAGTTCACAGAAGAAAATTGAGTCTATTTTGTTACTCTTTCGTTTTCCTTGTCTGCCCCTTATGTTGGAGGTATTTTTATTTCCTTTAATACGCTTGAATCAAACCATACTTTATATCAAGCACCACAATATTTTGTTAGTATTAGGGAAAAAAAAAATCCTTATTGGCAATTTCTAAGATCTGAATGAGCAAAACAATTTGTATTTTGCACTCACTAGAGGTAGTCTCTGCAAAAAAGCTCTAGAGAAATTCTGTCTATGTGAATTACAATGACATTTTTCCTGATACCAAAAACTTTTACAGTATAGAATTTTAAAAACAATCTTTCTGTATACTTTAACTGTTTCTAACTGTGTCTAGTAGAAAATACAAAACTCTTTTATGGAACTTGTTTTACTTAGTTTAACAGAAAAAATTCCACTGCTTTAAATACAGTTATATTATTTTAAAATGGTCATTCATCTTCTCCTGTTAGATTTTTGAGTATTCTTAATAAATGTGAACTATAAACTTGAGTTTTGATTTTTCAGTTCATTGAGTCACTTCTAAAGAAGGAGATAACTTCAGAGTCAAGTTAGTTACACTCATCTAAAATTGCCATATAATAATGAAATAATCCTGGTTTGGCCACTCAAATTAGTATTTGATAAAAACAATAGTATAAACTGCTCTCTGTTTTACATGCCTTTTAAATAAATTGAGTTTATGTCTATTGTTACTTACTCAAGCATAAACCAGAGCAACTGCATTAATGCTAGCATAGTTGTACCAGTTTAAAACTGTCATGACAGCAGAATCCTTTATGGAAATCATAAAGACAGCAGAATGCCACCTAGAATCAGACAGCTGTTGTGATTTTTAAAGGGAGGTGGGTTGTTACTTAAAAGGATTCATCGCTGTTTCAAAAGGTGACCTTGTGAGTCAGAAGACGTGAAAAACCACTAGTAATCTGACAAGAGAGGAGAGGATTAATCCATACTTCATACAAGGAAGGATGAATATGCAGAGGCTGAGAGCAAAGGTGTGTTTATGGCCACTACATATGTCTAGGAAATTTTTTAGCTCAAATATGTGTCTATGTTTCTTAGTGCTCAAAATAAACTATATTCAAAAAGCACAAGTGCCCTTTCAAAGAATAGCACTAAGGCTGATGTTATCATAAACAAACCAGCACACACACAAACACAGACAGAGACACCCAGACACACACAGAATGACTGACCTCTTGGGACACATACAAAAGCCTGATAAGGAAGTAACTTTTCTTTTGAGCAGTGGCTTGTACTGGATATGTTTATGAAGCATCAAACAGCATTTATTTGCCCAGCTGAGAAATGATTAATTCAAATACTTGAATGTGGCAGGTTTGAAAACAGAGTTCTTTAGATGAAACGAGCATCATTCCTCAAACAAAACCATCTTTTAAGAAAGGAAATAACCCCTACACTGTGGCTAATACACGCTAGTCATCTACAGATTTGTTCTTCACTGAGCAGTGAGACAGAGAAAGGAAGAACAAGGGATAAAAGCTTTCGAGCAGAAGTACACAGAGGCCCCTGTTGTCTAAGTTACAACCCCCTTCTGTCTCTCACATCTGTGCAGCAAGTGACCAATTCTCTAAATAACCAACATCTAGGTAGAGAATTTTCTGTCCCTTAGATCTGCCTGTTTTCCAGGTACTCATGACATTTTTTTTATATCCTTCTTGTTCCTTCAAATCTCTCATGAAGGAAGCATCCCTTGAAAATGCCACAAGCAGAACCTCTCAGTCTTCCTTGGATATGCTTTCCTTGCTGAAACTATGTAATGTTTATTGCTAAAAACCAAAATGTAATGGTGGCATAAAGAAAAAAATATAAATCTATAAAGCAATTGTGTCTTTTTTTTATTTTCTGTAGAATGCCTACTATGACCCTAAAGTTGTACAACTATTGAATAAATATAAGTAGATTTGAAATTAGAGTTACAGTAAAATCAAATTTATCTAATTGTAAATTAAATAATTTACTGAAAAAATAATTTTGATACACACAGACCTCAGTACTATTTAAACAAATGGAATTCTTAGGAGAGAAAATACTACGTAGTTTTTGATAATGATATGCAAAAGAATGTTGTGGTTCAGTTTGTCTCAGCCATGAAAATTACAGCTTATCATCAGCTGTGTAGATAAATACTCTCAACAGCGAACAATAGGCATCAAATCTCCTATATCTCTAAAGACAAAGGACACACAAAGATAGGTGAGGTTTGAGGATGCCTGCCAACATTTCCTGAATTCAATTCTGCACTCTATCCCTATTCATTGAGTTTGATTACATAAACATTGCTGTCCTGAGCCTGTTCCAATTTCAATGTATATTAGAGGATGTGAAATATGATGGGAGTAATTTCAAACCATGCATGTGTTCATTGTAATCACTGATACTAGAGGTCATCTATTTTCATGCCACTCCAAGCTGAGGCTATTATCACTGTGTAGCTGGTAGAGGTTCAATACTGCAGAGCATTCCTAATGAAGAGGGCGATCACTGCAAAAGCAGGGCATGAAGTAATAATCACATGTAAAGGCTGCTGATGCTCTGAAAGACCCTGAAAGTCTCTCAGCCAGCAGTGATGGCAGAAGTGCTGTAAAAGGGCCTGAAGGCCAAGTCACATGTTTTAGTAAAGGTCTCCCCAGTTCATCCTCTTAT
Organism: Sinosuthora webbiana; assembly: GCA_013397395.1. Taxonomy (NCBI): domain Eukaryota; kingdom Metazoa; phylum Chordata; class Aves; order Passeriformes; family Sylviidae; genus Sinosuthora; species Sinosuthora webbiana. The sequence goes on from VXBN01019266.1 coordinate 179,936, forward strand.
GTTGACTGAAGTAAGTTATTTCTGATTAGATATTAATATTAATATATTTCTTTCATCTGTTTCTGCTTTTAATTAATTAACTCAAAGACCACCAAAGTCCAAAATCAATCTTAATTAAACTTTTATATCTTAACCTTTCTCCAAGAGTGATCAACGTTTTTTCACCTCTACAGCTGATTTTTATGCTCTTATCTGAAATCTTCAATGCAGAGATAATGCAGATAAGCAAACCCTACCCCTTTATACTTCCAGTTCAGAAAAATAATTTTCCAAAGCTGAGTTTGATTAAAATTCATTACCCTGTAGTTAGAGAAAGTGGATCTTGTTCCCACAGGAACTTCCTTCACCTGAGAGTAGAATGAGTGACAGACAGCATACCATTGTGAGGTAGTCTGCATCCTGTTGTATAAGGTACTAAATACTTACAAAGAAGTTAAATGAATGTTCCAGCTTCTTACTTTTGCACATCATAACCACAATCACAAATGCACCACGTTTACAGTTTCTAATACCTTTCTACATAATAACTAATGTGGTTATTTTTGTAGAAAAATGCTTCCTTTTTTAAACCAAAAAAAAGCATTTATTTTCCTCTGTTCTCAGTCTTAATTCAACACTACATTTATGTGTGAAATGTTCTGTCATTTTTCAGGCAAAGAAATAACAAGACAAAAAATAGAAGTAAGTGCTGAACAAATTTAGGATTAGAAAAAGTGTTGGTTTGACTGAAAACATAGTATTATTTGCAATAATTTCCAAAGGTCTGTGTGGATTCTCTGTAATGTGAGCTTTTAAACTGAAGGTGGAATCCTTTCTGAATTTCTTTTAATTTTCTTTGAGATGTTATCCACTTTATTCTCTCTAAGAATAACTTGAGCAGTTCTACAGCCTCCAATGCCCAAGAGGCAGGCCATAGTGGTGTCTTTGGGCCAAAAGTCTTTAAATACAACCAGAAGACTTTCAGGAGTATCTAGTTATCTGTGAGCAGTTACTCAACAGCTAACTTGACTGTTCATGCCAAACCCTTGCTGTCAGACATTACTTAACCACATACACACGCACGCATAAAAATTTTAAAATAGCATGTTGATATGCCACAGGATGTACAGCAAGAATTTGTTAAGTTCCCTCAGTATCAGTACAGGGACAAGAGTCAGACTCGATGATGCTTGTGTACGATTTTATCAGTTTTCCATATGATGCTAAATGGAGACATTCAGAGTGATTTCAAATCTCTTACTTCTTTGTGCTTAGTCAAGTTAGCTCAATTTTTCTATGGAACATAAGTCTTAGTCAATTTCTCTGTGCCAATCAACTGGTTGATTTTAATAGCATGGACATTTCTACAATGACTGTATATTTATAAACAAATAGCAAATATAAAGTAAGGGATTTGACTCAAGTAAATTTTCAATACACTATGCTTAATATAAATGCCTTGAGGCTCTCCAAAGGAGCAATCTGGTACCAGTAAAGGGCTAGTGACGATACTACTTTTTTGCTAAAGATTATAAATTCAGTTGTAGTTGCAGAAGCATTTAATAAAATTTGCTGACTGGAAGACAGGTAAAGTAAAATTTCTTAAACAAGATGCTACACCTGCTATGATACTGCTGCTAGTTTAAAGATCTGTAAAGATGTTATTACAACATAGGTTTTAACCTCTTTTATTTCCTTTTTGTTGTTTAGATGTTTGGAGAGCCAGTTAATATTTTATCCATGTATTCCATTATGAACACTGAAATATACACTTAACACATACCAGATCTATGGAACCCTACACCAAAAGATACTACAGATGTTAAAAAAATCAAACAAGTGGCTTAGAGAGGAAACTGGACAAATACATGGTAGAAAATCTATTGAGAATTACCAAATATTGCCATATGTGACACAGGAAGATACCTGAGGTAAAATTTCTCTAGACTGTGAGAAAATGATGGAAAATATTGTGTAGGCTTAGCCTATTTTTTCTCTGGCCTAGATATTTCCTCTCTGGATCAGGATTACAGGGTAGAGTCCCAGAATTCAGCTGGACCTTTCCCATGGTCTGATGTACAGAAGCATAACCATCTTTCAAAAATACTAAACAAGACCCTGAAGAATTATCAATACCCTCCTCTTTCCTAACTAATGCTAATTCTGTTATATAACTACAGTAAATCACTGAAGCACCTATTCAGTTTTAATATATTCTTAACATTCTTCCTTTTGAAATATACAAAAGGAAGACACATTGCACTTTTCTTCAGATTCTTTATATCCAGAAATTCTAAGAGATGAAAGCATCTCATTCAAATAACGAAGTCTTCTTGGGAGAGCAGGTGGCCTCTTGGAGAGTATATTATTCATTCTCAAGGGGACTAGGTAAGGCCATTTTTCATTTTGCAGCTAAAGCAGTCCCTACTGACAATCTTCTCTACACAGAAGTATATTTTTTGTGGCAAAGAAATTCAGGCGCAGAAGCCAGCATTCTGACAAAATATGATAGAAATATAATATCTGGGACCTAACCTAATTAAAAAGAGGCATATTTGGTCTTGGAATTATTCCATGTGGCTCTCCAGAGAGAAAACTAGTTTATGAGATCTGACAGCTTCAAAACCCACGTTTTTCTCCTCATTGATTTGAATGATAGTGAAGTAAAGATTCAGTTTTGATAAGAACCCTTTGATATGTGCTGATAAAAATAATGCAGAATAACCTAGACAGATGCAAGTTCCTATTTTCCCAGTGGTGAGAAAAAAACACTCTTACTACATAGAACAACATTTGCCTTACTGTGTGATTCTTAACTGAATATGCCAACTGAAAGGATGGCATAGAGAAAATCGTTCATGAATTTGCACATGTTGCTGCATGTGTCAGAAAACTTAAAAAAAGAAAAGGCTAAGAGGCATGGTTAGACTATCACTACACTGCAATATATTTAGGCATGAAGAAGCAATTTCTGGAAGCATCAACATTTTACTGTCAACTAGAATCTTATCTTGATTAGACTACTAAAGGTAGTCCAAAGGNTATGGCAAGGAAGCTCTGATTTGGTGAAATAATCAATGGCCTCTATTATGTTAAAGGAACTATCACAATATTGTCTTTATCTAGATCTTTCAGCACTGAAAAGGCTAAAGAAGGTTTACTGATATTGGCAGTGGAGACATCCTAAGTCTCTCTGCTATTTACAGAAGATTCCTAACACAGACATTTCTTATCAGGCTTGTTTACATGAAGAATACTTACCTACAGCAATTCCCCGTCTCTTTGAACTAATATTTACACTTGCAAGTAGCTTTACATGTGTGAGTAGTCTCATGTGTGATTTCAGTAGGGCTATTGACGTGCTTGCAAAATTAATGCAAGCAGGCTGTGAAAAATCTGTTTCTTTTCTACCTATTTCTAAACTTGCTAAAATTCTTCCTATGCACTCTAATGTCCAAGAAAACCTTGGAACTGTTCTATATTCATTTATATCCATTACAGCAACCTAGAAAATATAGATTGAGTGTGTATTGTTTAGAAAATCTGTGTTTGCATCTTTTTGTATTGTGTAGCTGATTGCTTATTATTACAAATATCAGCAGTAAAGCAATATTCAAATATGCTATTTCATGGTATTCATCATATGAAAGAAATCTATTATTTTTTTCATGTTGTCACATACTTAGAACAAGAATACAATTTGTGGTAACTGCACTGCCATTCCATGAAATAATGCCCTCTGTCTCTGCACATTCCTAAATATGCCAGCAATCAGAAGGATTTTTGAACAAAAGATTAAACAAACACTGCCATTCCAGAGCAAATTCAAACAGTATTTTAGCATTGCTGAAATACCTGAAACAAATCTGTGATGTATACTCTTAAAAATGTAAAGAGTAAAATATGGTCAACAAATTATTTCAGTTTTCATAGAGAAACTTGAGGTCTGCCTGCCACATGTACATGATGCATTTTCTCATGCAGAAAAAGTAAATCTTTAAAAACAAAACAACAGAAGAAAAGCTGTTATGTTCCATCCACATGCATGTAAAATTTAAGAGTGTCAAATCATTGAGTTTTGTGTAATTTAAGTTTCTTTTTCATTAATGTTAGGAAATACTATATCTAATTTTTTCAAATATATAGAAAAAAATTGATATGTCTTAACCTTTTAATGTCAGGCTATGCACCTTATGGCCTTGGAAGTTTCACTAGTTCTTTGAAAAATAAAAAGAAGGAATTCAAACTTCCCTCTGCTGGACCTGCAGAAAACAGCTACCTGGTTACTTTAGCTGAACCTTCAGATATGGCTAGATATTAAACTACACACAGTAAGGTCCTACTTATTAATGGAAATTATTCATAATATTTTAGTGAGTTAAATAGGCTTAGGTAACCCTAATGTTCATTTACTAATACAAAATATACCATTGCTGTGACACTAGGTAAGTCTGACGAAGTTTTCCTTTGGTTGTTGATGGCAAATATTTACTAAATAATTTCTCTGTGTACAGCTGAAACTAAAGAACCCAAATGAAGTACTCAGAAGGTGTGTATTAGCTAAATTCATTACATAGGGAATCATGGAATAATAGGTCTGAATAGATCCTCAGTATGTCATTCAGCTTGTTCCTTTGTCTTGAAGCAGAATCAACTATGTGTGTGCTATTTCTATCATCAGTTATCTCTGAATCTCAGATATTCTGTAGCTCTGTAGTTTTCACAAGCCTCCCAGTCACTAAAAATATTCACAGAATTTTTTCTTCATTTGAATGGTTTTTAATAGCATCCTATTTTGTCCTCACATACTTTGTTGGGTTTTTTCCCCCAAAATCACACTTTACAAAGACGCCAGTTATTGTTTAAGACTAATTCCTACTAGTTTCCGTGACTACCTACTATGATAGCAGCATTCTGTGAACATCAATTTTGCACTCTTCTCATATAATGCCGTCATGATTTTGTGCACTTTGATGGCATTCACACTCTCCAAAGTGATGCTTACCAATATTTTTGCCCTTCATGGGTGTGTGCTCCATCCCTTTAGTCAATTTTATCTCATTTTCTCCATGCAGTGATTAATTCTGTTATAGCCTTCATGAAATACAGGTGTAAGAACACCACCCAGTACAGGAGATATAGAAGATGTTTCTTCTATTGCAGTCAGTAGTCTTCCTGAGGCTGTCCAAAATTTGGTTGGTTATTTTGGCTGCCACTAAACATGGAGATGGTGGTTTTGGAGAACTGTCAATGACAACTCTACATTGTCTTTCCTAAGGTGCTACTGCCTGGTGATAAGAAAATATTGATCATGTAAACCATGTCTTCAAGGGACATCTCATGCTTCTAGCTACTCAGACAAGGTCGGGGTGGTACTAAAATAAAGTAGCTAGCGTTCACTAATTCAATTTTCTGTATATTCCAAAATGTTTTTGTAAATAGAAGAGTTCTAGAACTCCAAAGTGACTGAAAACTGGGCTCATTTTTAAACAGCCAAATGAATGAACTTGCTATTAAAAAAAAAATGCTTCTGAAGCTAAAGTTTTGTGCTCCTACTAAAAAAATGGATATCATAAAGGTGAGTACTGAAGCTCAAGAAGGAAATTAAAATGTCATGTTTTCTTCAGTCAGCTTCTTCGAGATTCTATTTCTCATATAAATGAGATTCAACAATGCTGCTAATGCTCACAACTTCTTAGCAACATTATGGTTTATTTTTTAAGAAAATTAAGGGTCTCAAGTGTGTCTTGTCTTTGAATGGGAAGAAGGCCAAGAAATATTTGGCATATTTGCAGGAATACCTTGTATAATGTAGGTGGGGATAGTGCGTCTGTTAGCCAGTGAATCATGCCATGGCAAATTCCTTGGTTTTGATTTTGAAGATGATTATTGTGCCAACACATATCAAAAAATAAATGAACATATCTATAAGAAAAACGGTTCTCACAGTAATGAAATTTACTTGGTGGCTGAGTATCAGCTGAAAGGAAAGACCATGATATGGGATGCCATATGTCATGGGACTAGCTCCATGGCAATAGAGGTGATATGCAGTTTTTCAGGATGCATAAACGTAGGAGATGAAATAAACAATATTCAGAAGTATGAGTATTCTCAAAGGAGGGCTCTGTTAAAATTTAGCGCCTCTACAGGTCTGATATAATGTTTCTAGTGGTTATTGAAAGTTGTCCATCCCTCTAAATGCCATTGATCAAGTTATTTTCATTCTAATTTGAAGGGAAATTTGAGGTAGTGGAGACTAGGTTTCCTGGAAGATCCACAGCATATTTGTCACATTTAGGGAAATTATCAAAATTCTTTCATGTAAAACTATTGGTCTATCATTGATATTTTACTTTAATTTTCCAAAGGTTATGCCACAGGATTCCTTTTAAGAGGAGTTGCAGGATTCCTCACATCTGCCACTAGTTCTTCAAGTCACAGTCAAAGGAAAGTGCGCATGAGTTTTATGATTGTATTGGTTTTATTTAACTAATTTAATTAAATGCAACATGCCAGGAGCACTAATAAAAAGAAACATACTTTTCAGATTTCCTGCCTTGAATAATCTTTCCCACAAAATCCAAAATGCACAGTGCATTAATGTGACCCAATCATTGCATCTGAATAAGTACATGATATACCATGGTACATTTTTGATGACATAAGTCAGTGCAATTTCACCCAAGACAATGGCTAACATTGACTCATAGTAAATTGTAATTAGAAGACTTTAATATATCATGACTTTTGCAGTATGTCTGATCCATGGATGCAAGAAATAAGCAGTGAACCATGTAGTCTACATCCCACCATTTTTTTTGGTACAGAGTCAGACAAGCCACTTAGTTTGCCTAGAGGAATTTTGCATGTGAAAAGAAAATTGTGTTGTATTTTACATATTTTTACAACTATGTTCAGCTAAAACTGGAAGAGAGTTTTGTTAAAAGCAAGTGTAGCACCTGACAAAAACATATTTGGTCCAAAAAAGAGCACATCAAACATAAAAACTTCAATAATTATTCCAAAAAAAGATTTGCATGCTTTCAAATCCAAGAATCCAGCATGGTTAGTGAGGTTCAGACTAGGTATAAAATTAACATTTTAAAATAAATAATTTTACAACTTTCTAAAAATTTTGATGCATTCTTTTTCAACAGCAGACTTAAATGACATCTGGAGAGCTTTTTTCCTTTTAAATAATCCCAAGGCTCAACAAAAAGTCAGGAAGTGATAAAGAACTAGTATTCTGTTACTGAATGTATAATAGATATTCCACTTGCATATGTGTTATCTGCATTTTTGAGGGTGCAGGGGAAAAGGAAAAAAAAAGGTTGATCTACATTTAAATAGATATTTTTGTGGGTTCAGTCTCAGAAACTGAAAACTGTAAAAATTACAGATTATCTAAAATTAACCTTTTTAAAGATCTTAATAGAGGAAGGAAGTAGGAAAACATTAAATATCTGTTAAACAAGTTTTTCAAGAAAAATATTGTCTGCGTTTACCAACTGCTTTTCAACAGAAGATCTCAAGATAGTTCTGGCATATAGTTACTGTCAGAAGAGTCTCATTTGACAATTCAGTTCTATGCCAGAATAATTCCATCACTTCCAACAGCTGCTCTCAAAATACAATAGTAGAAATGAGCACACTAGTGAATTGCTAGATTGGTGTTAGCAACATTTTTTACTACCTTATCAATTTTTTATTTTATTTAAAAATTACTTCAAAAGGGAAGACCAGTTGGTCATTACTCAGGAAAGAAAAAAAACCCAAACCACACAACATTTTATACCAATACCTGTCAAAAGAGTCTGTTTATAAAATGAAGATGCCTTCTTTATAATCTAAATTCTAAACAGTCATTGCTCACTTAGGACACAGGAGGCTTTGAGCTTGAAGAATTGTCTGTGTTCTAACCAGAGCAGATACAAAGGACCAAATCTACTTTTAATGTAAAGCACTTATTTGAAGATTGATGATACTTTTATTGAGGAGAAAACTTGATGCAGAAAAGCTGTGTTTTATTTTTTATGCTTTACAAAGTATTTATGTATATAAAATTTCTGTTGTATACTAGAGCTAACTTTGTCTTGGGTGTCTACTGCTGCTAATTTTAGGAACTGGAGCTGCGAGCAGGTGGAACCAAGTAAGCATGACTCCAAGTAAGCATGACTGATCAACAGGTATTGGCTTCTCAGGTAGAGGAGGAAAAAAAATTTAAAAATAAAAACAACAGCTGATTTAATTCTGAGACATTTAGCAGCAACTTTCTAGCCGAATCCAGAGTCAAAATCATGAATGCCTCTTATTGTCTTCCATAATTAACAGTGGAAAGGTGGTTAAGAGCAGAACTTGAACTGTCCTTCAGCTGTGATTTTTTTTCTGCTCTGAGAGTTCCAGTGTGATTGCCATGGCCAGTGTGTTTTTGTGTGACTGAAGGTGAGCCTTGTTGCCTTGTTAAACCTGAATTACTTGTGTGGAAGTAACCCAGTATAGAATGGAAGTTTGACAGTTGAAAGGCAGAAAGCGAAGCTTCTATCTCTGATAGTGAAGTAGATCATATTTTGAACAGTTTCTCTTTTAATCCTCTGAAGATTGTTAACACCATTTTATTTCAGGCAACTTTGAGTCACCCCCAGGCAGAAACCACCTGTCTCCCTTGACTTTCTGTAGCATTCAGGCTTATCTTTTTAGATGCTCTGGATTGCATCTAAGCTACCTCACAAAGGTAAAAGGAAGACAGAGTCACTCAGCATGCCTGAGGGGCACACAGCCCAGTGCCAGGACTGGGACTGATGGTTAGCTCTGTAGGTCTCAGCTTGACATTGCAGTAATTGCAACCAGTGTGATTTTAAGATTTCACCTCCCACCCCTCTACCCACCCACATGCACAAAAAAAAGGGTGGGAGTTGAAATTTTGCATCAATCACACCTTATTAGAAAACCATTAGAGATTACTGAAGAAGAATTTACAGATTTATAGGGTCTTGGGATGAGAGAAATTATTTGGGGTTTTGTTCTAAGTAATGTTTCTCAAACTTGAGAAAACTGCGTATGTTTCTAATGAGAGGCTCTGGAGAGAGGGTAAGGGGTGACGAGATTAAGCTGGCATTTTATAAAGAACACTACAGTTCTCCCTGATACTTTGCATAAGACTTTAATTTAATGCTGTTAAGAGAAACTACTGACAACATGCACACTGTGTTTCTTATAGACACACAGCAATAAGATCAGCAGGGAGTGAGGCTTTTTAAAATGTTGTTCAAGACATTGTGAATGCAGTTAAGTGAAGTTAAGATAAAACCTTTACACAAGTAAACACACCATCATATGCACTTGCTCTTAAAAACTACTCTTCATTTTGAATGAAGTGTACATTTTAAATTTCTCAAAATAGGAGGCCTTCATTGCCAAACTTTGGGCTTCATCTGGCATGCTGTTGACCTGCAACCCCTAATATTTCAACAGATTTGTTATTTAGACTGAAATATTTCTCTGTCTGTTTAAGATTAAAGGTTTGGCTTAGGGAGAAGTGGATTTCAACACCAAGAGGAAGCAGCTCAAGTTACTCTCATATTAGTGATTTTGGTTGGTTGTTTTTGGGGCCAGGGAGGTATGGTGGGGTTTTGTTTCTTGGTGTTTTTTTTGTTGCTCTTGTTTGAATGAGTTTGGTTTTGTTTGGTTTCTTTTGTTGTTGCGGTTGATTTGTTTTTGTTCTTCATTTGTTTGTTTGTTTGTTTGTTTTTTTATTAGAACTTAATTCTTGGTATTCTAGATTCCTGAACTACCAGTGATGGTAGACTTCAAAAACTTTAGTTATATAGTTATATATATTTGCACATAACCTTTTTTATCTCCTTGCTTGTATGTCCTGATAGCAGTACAAAATTATTTCTGCAGAAATTCAGTAACTGTATCTTTTTTCTCATAACATTATGGCATTCTGCCTCAAGTTTGCTATCTATAGTGCATTCAGTGTCAGGAAGCTCAGATAAACACTGTCTTATTTGTTTTGCCATCACAATTTACCAGTTCTGGAACAGATCATCACAACTGGTCATCTCGTCTTCCAGAAATCTCAGCCCATTCAGAAACATCCAGAGAGAATCTGGATCAACATCAAGAGCTGAATTTAGAGACCAAACCAGGGAAAAAAATTCTCCTACTCACACAGCTATTTCTAAATGCAGAAGTTTACATGACAAAAACAGCTACAAAACAGCACGTGTTTTTCAAAGTCTGATCAAATGCTAAGAAAAATAACTCTGAGGAATATGTAGAAAACCCTTGTTATTGTACTGTAAGCACAGAATCTTGTGGAAGGATTATGTACTGTAAGAGTCAAACTGTGAAAAATTCTAGGAACCAAATGAGAGAACATGCAGTATAAGGGACATTACAATAGCAAAAAAAATATTGTCTCTATTTTCCAGGTTGATGTAACTGTGTTTACATTTCATAGATTCTTTTTGGTGTTTTCTTGGTCTCTCATAGAGTTTCTGCAGCAGCATTTTGCACATGATATAGTTTTTTCCAGGATTTCAAGCTATGGTCAACCTATGTCACTGTGACATCCTTGTTGCCTTTTAGCACTGGTGGGAATCAGCAGCCACTGGAGTACAAAATATACCTGTAATGAACCTCCCTTTTTCTTTATAATCACTCCATGTGACTTTATGTCATCCTCTTCTTTTTGCTGAAGATAAAAGGATTGCTCTAGAAATGATATCTTCTATTGAGTAAAGACCTGCTGCATTCACATTTAAAATTTAAAATCTAAATTAATCTCTAGAATGCTGCTACCAGTGTCCAAGTTTACAGTTTCTATTCCTGAAATCTTCTGATATTCAAGGATATCCCAAATATCTGGTCATTATATTTCAAAGAGTAGAAAAATATTAAGAAACCTCAGTTACATATATATATATAGTTACCCATCCTTATTTTATGTATACACATATATGTATGTGGGAATAGGTATGTGATTATGCTTTTAGATTATGTCGATTTCTTAATACAAACTCTCATCTGTTTGCTCAACTTGTCATTGATAATGTAAAATTAATTTTTCTGGGTAATATAGATAATGATTCAACTTTTATATCAAAACCCTTGGAACAGAAGGTACTTTCAGACTTCTTAAATGATTTTACCTTAGCCAAAATAATTCTATTAAAATTTATTTAACTAAAAACCCAGAACATGAGCTTTATAGTTTAGAGACTTATTTAAAATTTAGATAACAATTCAAAGGAAAAGAGAAGCCACCATCCATGAGTTCTAAAATTCTTTTCATTCAAGGGAGGATTTTCTGTCCTGGAGGGTAAATTCTAAAGGATACATGGAATTTTCCACATCTTGTAGCATTCTTAGAAATGAGAAAGGAAGAAAAGCATCTCAAGGGATTTCAAATCCTCCAAAGAAAATTTTTCACTTTCTAATTTCTTTTTTTTTTTCATTTAATATGTTCTGATTGTTGTTTTTTAAACTTTGTGGCAATCTCCAACTTAATGTATCTGAAGAATTAAAAGATTCTGAAGTGAACAAAAGCCAAAAGACACAAATTCAAATTTTATAACAAATTTAATTAGTTTTCTCTGTATTCTATTAGCATATCAGGAGAGAAGAAGAAGATTGACACCATTTATGAAATTAAAATTTTTACGTAAGACATAGTTTGCAGTTATTAATCAAAGAGAAACACATGTTAACCAAATAAAAAAATTCATTGATACTGATACTGATTGATACTGATGAAGTATGCTATTTCAGAGCACAATAACCATCCTGATGCAGTAAAAAATACTGTACACAAGAATGTGATCAGAAAATACAGATTGATATTGGTAGGACCAGTAATAGTAGCAGTACTGATTGCAGCACCAACAGAAGAAGTAGGAGTAGTTTTAAATGATAATTTGATTAGCCAACAGTTATACCTTTAACAAAAAAAGGAAAAAATCTCTCTTGGTTGCCATGGGGCAAACAGCTGCCTGTCAGCTCTAAGACACTGAAGTATCAGTACACCAGCTTCACTCCCACTTTGCCCATCTGCCAAGCTATCCTCTCACTTCTTTGCTGTGCTGCACTGAGTTATTGCTTACTTAGTCACTCTGCTTGCCAGGCATCCTTTGACTGTGTCCAGCTGAAACCTAGGTCATTTAATGGAAGAGAAATGTTGGGTTGCAGCTAGGGCTCTGCTCCTCAATGGGAAGGTTTAGTCCAAAGGTCCTTGGAGAGGGTCAAGACAACAGGATTCCAGGCCTACTGTGTAACCTGCCTGAGTTTCACCACTTGTCACATGGTCCAGTGCTGAGGTCTCAGAGGTTGAGAGAAGAGAAATTAGGATATCTTTATGGTATGTGCTGCAGGTGATTTCCCTGAGAATAATCAAGTGAGAGAAGTCAGCATGCTGCTGTAACTTTTGAGGAAGCAGTATTTATTTGTTTAAATATTTCCATGGAGCAACTTGCAGATTATCAGTTTAACAATTTCCAATGCAACTTTTTAAATTGATAATACTTCTTATTTTGTGATGGTAGTCCCACTTTTTTCTGTACAATGTTATCATGTGATTTTGTTTGCTTTTGCTTTTTTAGTATTGTGCCTGAGCCTCTATAAAGTACATTATGGAATCCCAACATGTGTTTTTACAATGATCACAAGCTATAAAACTGTGCATTTGCAAACATTTTGAAGGTAAGTCTTGAGTTCTAACCCAGTCTCATCAGTGAATGTCTGTGAAATTTATTCATGAGTATTCACATATATGAGGTACTGTTATTCTTGTCAGTATTGTCTGTTTACATCGGAAACTCTCTAGAAGAATGATTATATCTCTGATTCAAATCTCCTTGAGTCTAATGGATTCCATCTGGAGAGCCTACATGCTTGTAAAAACCCCTGGTACAATTGGGAGGACCCTTTGTGTGGTATTCTAATGTAGTCTTCTGAAATCTTTAAGTGTTTCCAAGACAGGTCTCTATTCCATTCACTTACAAATGAGTTATTCTTTTTTGTGAGATTACTTCAAGCCTTGCAGCATCTTTTGCATGACAAAAACTAAGCTGGAAATCCAGATAGGATCCACATCACAAAACAGCATAATGTTTGGTCTAATGATTGAGCTGAGAGCCAGAAGGAGCTGGTTATGCAAGCTCAGAGACAATGAGCTCTTACTATTCAGCATCCCACTTCTTCTGCTGATTTATGCAGAAGATTTATTTAGTCTGTGATTTTGTAGTCCTTGGTTTTGAACATTGCCATTAAATTTCTCTTTGAAGCTGGACAACAGTGACTTTTGACTTTACTGTAGATGAGGTTACTGCATGTGTAAATCCTGAATAAAGTACTGATTTCATAACTTCACTGTTCTCTTATACACTGTCTCTGTAATAGTGAGCTTCTTATCTTAGTACACCAAATAACTTTACAGGTACTTAACCCTCCTCAGTTCCTTGAGGATTTGACTACTCTGTGCATCACAGAAATTACAAAAAGCAGGGAAATCATGTAAAGACAGCACTTTAATAATATAAAGATACTAAAAAGTATTTTTTACTCTCTGAAGTAAACCCTGAGCACTTTCCTGGGATATATGAATAAATTAAATAAATGTCTGTAATCTAAAACACCTGAAGACCATTACACCGACATGTACTTTTTTAACTTACATATTTGACAATTACTTTAAAGAGTCCTTTACCTAATTGTTGTTGTGGCTATCAAAAGGATTTTTTATTAAGTACTTCCCACCTGAATGTATTTTTCTCTGATAGCTAGGAGCTTGTATTCTATCTATAGCTCAAGTGAGTTCTTCAGATTTAGAAGTGTCAGAATTTAAATGAAACCATTCATTTCTGTTCCCTTCTCTCCAACATCACAAATTATTATCTAGTGTCAATGTATGTGGATAAAAAGATCTTCATAGGTAGTAGTGAACCCTGGCTGTGCTGGAAGAGTCTAGACTCACAGACAAAATCATATCAGTTCAGAAAACCTAGTGTCTGCAAAGTACAGTCACTAGTGTCTGCAAAGCCAGCCACTACATACCTCTGGAATTCTGATCTTCCAAGCCACGAAACTTCTAGCAGCATACTGTGACTTTAGTCCAACTCTTTTCTGCAAAGAGAAGCAAGGGTGGGTAGATGTGTGAATTGACACATGCAGGTATTCAGGGCCACCACCAGAAAGCCACCGCTGAAATGCGAAGTGTAGATTTATTTCATTATCTTGCCAACAAGGGGCAGAAGAGACAAGTGGCAACACAGTCTCAGTTAGGATCAGCTCATCCCCGTGGACAGAGACACATGGGAACATGGGCTCTGGTAGGCTTAGTCCATCCTTAGTGAAAAGAGACACGTGAGAACACAGGCTCCATTAGGATCATCCCTGTGGACAGAGGCACATGAGGATACTGTCAGTTCACCCTAGAGCACAGCAGGATAGGAGGAGCTGCTGCCTGTCCCAATACAACAACACGCGGTTTATCACAAGGCTGTGCTTTTACACCCTCACTCTCTTCCCAGCAGGAGGCTCAAGGATATCTGTGAGAGTGTGGTACCTCTACACAGGAATTCTACTTCCCACAACAGGCAGAGGATGAACAACACCAGATATAATAAACGGAGTTTTCCCACACTAATACTTTTAGCATTCCCAGCTGCAAGGTCACTTTGAGTGAAACTATTCCCTCCTCTTTGCCAAACCTTCCAGTTTTAACCCTTTCCTCTCGACAGTGTGTGAGCAGAAGGCCTGGCAAGCATGCTGCTATTAAACAGATATGGATCTGTGTCTTGTATAGAGTGTATATCCAGATCATGTTCTCAGCCTCTTGGAGACTGACAAAGCCTAGTAATGAAATCACTGGTCCCTGAATACCTGTGTTGCTTGATCATGAAATTCTTAGATGGTTCCAAGCATCTACTACAGATTGTTTCTGTCATGGCATCCCCCTTCAAGGGAAGGGGTTTGTCAGAATTCAAGTCTGAATGCAAGATTACTAACACTGGAGATTACAGCCCAGTATAGTGGAAATTGTCATGAAATTCTCAGTCCTTCTTAGGCTGTGTTTTACCTGTCAAGTTTGCTCTGTGAGATTATGATTATTAGATCATTAGATTTAAAAATGTGTATTTACGTATGGTACAGAGTATGTGCCTTGATCTTCAATTGATAATGATGAAAAACAATGATTACCCGTGATACTGTCACCTCACTGACTCCATGTTAATGTTACCTTATGTCTGTAAGGTAACAATAATTCTGTCCAGTGTTAAACTCTAGGTCTACTGTTGTCCTCTAGTAACTGCATTTCAGAAACCCATTTTATATTGCATTAAAACAATTTTTGAAACAATTGCCTTGGTTTTTTGTCCTGACAATGAGAACCATGTATTTCTAACTTATGAACAAGTCACCAAAAGTGGTATCTGTAAATGATTTCCAAACTACTGAGATTTTAAGGAATTGTCCTTGATAGAAGTCTTTTGCATGATTACAGGAATAAATGTGGTCATTACTGCACCAAGGAACAGTGCTAGTGCAACAGTGTGGGGAAAGTGTTCAAGTAACATTTACTCATACAGTTAGATGTGCACATAAATACACATAGATAAATCCATCTTTTTACCATGTACATATATATGTATGTATAATGTGTATACACACATACACACACACAATCTGGTTTTGCAGAAAACATCTGTTAGTGATTGTGGTTTGACTTGCTTCCATGAGGCATTAGGTTCCTTTATCATAACCATCTGTCATTTTTGCCGTGTTTACTGAATTAATTACAGAATTTTGAACAGCTCATTTAAAACAAACCACAAACAAAATTACTATCTGGTGAGAGCAGTTTATGAATAATATGTGTGTTCTTACTGTGAGGACAGTAGCCACTATTAAGATTAAGTCATTCATCTAGTCTCTGAAGTTTAAGGGATATAATATTAAGTTCTGTAATGTAAAAAATCTCATGCTGTTATGAACAAACCCCAAATCCTTCAGAATTACTGCGCTACACAAAAATCGGTGTAAAGGGAAAATAAATTTAATCCTTAAACTCCATTTCTTCATTCAACAGTGGGAATCAAACCTTTGAATAGTACTTTGAAGACAAATTAACTTTGAAGACAAATTAACTTTTGGCATAAGTAGGAGCAGTTCTCCAAGTTAATAGAAGTACAGTATTTATATTTTCTGATGTAGAGCCATGGATTTACTTTAAACCTCCTTTTTTCAGCACAGGTCCAGAAGGCTTACTTTCAGAAATCTTTCCTGTCTTAAACCTCTGTACATTTTAGGATGGATTTACATCTTTTTATTATCAACATCATTGCTATAATGCTGTTGGGGAAAGAGGATTACTGGCCCTTGTATCACATTTTCTTGTTCCAGTTTCATGTGGGACAAACTGGGAGCAAATGCAAAAACTGTGACCTTCTCTTGTATGTATGGGCATTCTTGACTGAGCTGTGTAATAAATATTAGAAATGGTCAAACTGTGTCATTAAAAAAGAAGTCATCCTATTATGCATTAATTATTTCTAAGAGTGTACAGTGGAAATATTTGGGTAAGTTCTTGCCAAGTGTCAGGGTTGAACAGTCGATCTCATTATACAAACTGTGCTCTTTATTCCTTTGTTTTTACAATCTGTACTAATTATGGAGACTTCAGTAAGATTAGATGTCCCCAGTTGTGCTAGTGATGCAACAGTAAATCTTATTTTTGATATGACTATGGTTTCAGTTGAAGCATATGACTAGTGGCTGTTACCCTTCCACATTTCAAGATATAACCTCTGACAGACTCTAAACATGTGGCTGGGCTTCAGGTTATGTCTTTATTTGCTCTCTCACAAAAGCTCTCCACCTTCTCACAAATTGCTAAACAATTACTTTGCTTATCATCCGCATTGTTCATTGTAATTTCATCACTTTCGATCTGAATTCTTGCTGAAGATCCTGGGTTCCTTTGATCTTCAAGATGAAAGTAAAATTCTCAGTATGTTTTTATTGGCATCTTTCCAGCTTTTCTTTCTTCTCTGTAACCAAACAATTGAATACAAACATTTTAAAGTACAGAGCTGTCACTATTTTAAATACTCAGTCCCATTTGCTCTTAATTATTGCACATTTAAACAGAAAATTCTCCATTTCTAAGAATGATATAGGCTTGTATGTATTCTAATTAGGCAAACTAAATTCATTTTGACTACATAATAAAGCAAACCAAACAAAAAGAAAGCTAAAATGAGAAATAAGTGCACAGAAAACCTACTTTATGAGTGTGTTAGGAACTTCTAATTTTATAGCAGAAAGTTAAGAAATGTCATAACTGAAGTTGCCTTTTCAACAAATGTTTTATGACAATGTTTAATTGCACGTGTGAGCGAGTGGAGAAAATGATTAATGGCTCAAAACAATCAAAGAGAGAGAGAGAGAGAGAGTGTTTGAGAGGGCAAGGCAAGTTTGGAAAAGTAGGGTGGTGCTCTGGCCCACACCCTGTCCCCTTTGGAGCCTCTAGAGCAGCTCTCAGTTGGTGGCAAACCTGAAGCAATCACCCACAGCCAACTTCTGGAGTCTCAGTGTAGCCCCAAAGTGGCCAGATAATCAGAAACCCCATCTGCAGGGAAGTGGTGGCCACAGGGGACCAGAGCAGATAAAAACCATTGCACAAAGATGCCCATGGTTTGTTCCTATTTTCCTTGGATTTTATGAGACAATGCTGGACCCAGGGGCGGTACCTATATCTCTCTTTTTCTCTCTTTCTCTTTTTTTCTTCTCCTAATTTCGTCTTGAAATCTGAGAAAGTTAAGGCTGAATGGGTTGAGTTTGCTAAGTCAATGCTTCGTGAAATGCTTTATTTTGACTGAATATTTGCTTTACATTTTGCTAAATTCCTGATCTTTTAAAGTTTGCCATTACAGTTTGATTCTCTAACAACCTGAGAACTTTTTCCAAGTTCTTCTTTGCACCACCTCAAGTAAAAGAGGCTCCTTAAATACCTTTTAAATAAACTCACTGAATGGGGCTCTACAGCATGACCTTACAGTATTTTTGTTTTGCAGCTGTGGGGAAAAATGCCTTGAATATACTACTCTGATTCATCTGTAAAAAAAGCCTCTTTAGTCACTGATACATTCATATTTTGCAAAAAAAAAAAAAAAAAAAAAAAAAAAAAAAAAAAAAAAACACACAAAAAAAAAAAAAAAAAAAAAAAAAAAAAAAAAAAAAAAAAAAAGATTCATTTTGTGTAAATGCATGTGTTGCAGTACAAACTCTCAANAAACCTGTGACAAAGTAAGTAAAGATTATATCATGCAAGTTACAACAAAAGTACAACCTTAATTTAAACATTTCATTTTTTTCAGTGATTTAATAACCTTGAGAGGTGAAATTAACAATTTTTTTCTGTTATGTACTGTCTTTTTTGACTCACCTTTCAAGACTGATTTCAAATACTATCATATAAAGTTTTGTATGGATTACAGAAATAGTATGAACTTGCAGAAGTGATAGTATATAAGGGAGTCTGTGTAGGATGTGATCAGATTTAAACAGAGGTGCCAGAAATAAAGAGGAATTTCCCTGGATTTTCTTGCACTTTTTTCTTGTAGTGGTTACATCAGCCAAGTGCTCTTATTGGCTTAGTGGGTCAAGGTTTGAATGTTTACCTAGTGGTGTAGCAAAAGTGACTTAACTGCTCCCCCTGAACCTCCTGACTATGCAGGCCCACACATTTCATGGCTACATTCAAGATAGGACTGAGAGTGGTAGGAGTTCTTGTGGGCAGTCCACACTTCTTCCAAGAAGCAGGTTTGTGAGGTTTACAACAGCTCATCTACATATTTCAGCTTCTATTTGTACATGACCCTGGTTTATCCACAAACAGACCAGCTTTCAATGTCATCAAAAGCTCCACAGTACAAAGTGTGTATGCCCAGATATTTCCATTTTCTACTCTGCCTCTGCTGCCACAAAAATTAGAGGTTTCTGTTCTCCAAAACTCCTCTAGGAGACCCACTAAAGATGATCTACATACCCTCAAAAGAGGCCATAATATTTGCAATCCCTCTCCTAGTGGTTTGGCTTCTGAGCGGTGCTTTCATCTGGAGCCTATGATCTGACATCACACTTCAGCACTTGTAACCCACAAGTACTGAGAGATTCAAATTGGCCAGATAACTCTAGTCAAACACACTGTACTGGCTAGCCAGCCTCATAGACAAATGATGTGGTTTGTATGCCAGATACCACTGAGACCCATGGCAGCCACCTTACAGTCCCTGTTGATACCTTTCCAAGCCCAGGCTCTCCCTGGTGGGAGATACTGAACAGTGCATTTGTGTTAAATTTTAACAATAAACGGCCTCCATGTGCAATGGGGATCTCCTCTCCTTCACTAGAAATACAAGTAGAAAAAGATCTGGTGAAAAAGAAAAGGAAAACTCTTTCCAGACTGTACAGTCACTGCTGCCAAAGCCCAAGTGCTGGGGTAACAAAGCTGATGCTGGCAAACCTTACAAGTGCTGCTTACAGTGCTGCTAATACAAGGAGTCAAGCAGTGTCCTGAGGTGGCTTCCAGGACAGCCTCATACCAATAGGTCAGGGAAAGCTCATGAGAATAGATAGCGCAATGATTTCTGTGACAGTACCATGGCTGAGGACACTCTGTATGTGCTGCAGCCAGAGTGTGCATGGGCACACTGGGGCATTGCTGCTGCAGCCAGGTCACAAAGGACATCCCAGAGTCAGCAGGACGTGGGGAGCCCAGATTTTCACGCCTATATCATCACCCCATCCCCTTCTTCCTTCCTTCTCTGGCCTTGTTCTTCTCATCATGTAGTACTGGCACAGTTGTAGATGGGTGAACAACTAAGCATCATAAGATGCTCAGGCAGGTTCAGGAAGTCTGAAAATTCCACAGATTTTAGTACATAAAAGACAACCAAAAATATGGACCAAACATTTTCTGAAATGCAAAACTCTCCTGTCTGACTATTTCAGATAAAAGTGCCTCTAGCTTGAGGAAGGGGACCTCCAACAAAGATGAGAAAGCTGACTGACTCCATCCTACTGTGTTGTGCAAGACTGTTCTTTCAGACAAAGGCAGCCACGGTACATACAGTCGTGAATGTGGTCACGTATATAGTAGTCTATTATAAAAGCCGGGGGAATGGATCCTTTCAACCTACAGGTTAAATATCTGTGCACATAATTAATGTAATCTGCAATAACTATGTTAATATAACCACCATGTGAGTGGCTTATTGTTACAGAAGAAATATTTGCATTTTCAACTGAGAGACAAGTAGTGAAAGTTTTCACCTCAAACTTATTTTATTTTCTGTGATCTATTTATTTATAATTCTGCCAAGAAATATACTGCATAATTTTGCTCTCAGAGAAATGTATTGTGAGGCTGCACACTGACATTTGTACAGTTTTGCACCACATGGAACATTCCGAATAGACTAGGGAAATTAGTCTCAGATTTATAAAGAAAACTTCTTACACAAGTGACTCATTTTAGTTCAATGTAGATGGCCCTTAATGGGAACACGTATGTTTATACTTAATAACCTGCAATACCAACTAAGGTGGCACAATTCTCTCTGCCATTAGGAAGATTGATTTTGCCTTGGAGTGCCTCTACTCAGCAGAAGTACCCTTCAGGTAAGTTGAAAAGTTATCATGCATGTAGTGTAAATGAGCAGTGGAGGTTCTGGAGATGAAGGAAAACTTTACTATGCCACTAAAAAACATTCTTGCTCCCCTAAAATGTTAAATATTCACTCATTAAAACAAACAAACAAACAAACAAACAAAAAACCAACCAAACAAAAAAAACCGGTATATAACCTCAATAGCTAAAAGCTTCTTATAAATAGCCTAACAATTAAGACATGGAAAATTCTTATTCTAAAGTTCAATTAATAAAACCCAAACTGTAGTCAAGATACAGAAAAAACACCTAATAATTATGCAATGCAAAAAATGCTAATGAAAACCACAGGAATGGAGGCTAGAAAGAATATTTTACCACTTGGTTTGACAATTACATATATCTAAATTAAATTATTGGATTTTATTTCTTGTAATCAATTCCTCAGAATTATAGCTCCTATGTCTAATCTTGTCTTTTTGTGACCTTTCACGATTTCAGAGAAGGATGAAGTCTAGATACCCAGATGGACTAGATATATATTTATATATACATGTAAATCTCATCTTTACTATATAAACATATTGCACAGAGCTGACTTATGCACTTCAATATGGTATAATCAGCACTTTGATTCAGTAAACTCTAAGGAAATTTATGTTAAGAAAATGTCTAAAGTTTCATTTATTTATTTATTTATTTATTTATTTGCTTTTACTCTCTCTAATGCATGCATAAATAGAAAATCAAATGTTATCTTCCTACACTGTTTAGTTTGAGTTGATGAGGTGCTGGGAAAGGAGAATGAAGGACCACTTAAAAGGGTAACAACCATGCTCCAGTATTAGGTTTTTCAGTCCGAAGCTGTCAGAAAACAGTCAATTCTTTTAAGAGGTAAAACAAGATTTATTTGTGTTTTACTCTGGCATAATTCTTTGAAGTTGGTTTACTGATGCTTAAACTAAGTGGGAGGATAATAAAATATTCCAAAATTCTATCATATTCCAAGGGAGAAAGAATTTCACTTCCACAGAGTAATTTTTTTAGTTTTCTTGAGACACACAAACCATATATTTATCTTATTACCAAAACAAAAAAAATAAAAATCCCTTTCCTTTGCCACTTGTTTTTCTAATTATCCCCATGGAATAGAAAGAAATTGGAATGGGGATGGGGGTAAAGAACATGAAATTTGATGTAATCATACAACTGTTCACCACAAAGTAAATGTATTGTCCCAGAGCAGTTAAGCTCCAACCCTATTGATTTTTGAAGATGGACTGCAACATGTACTGGGTATTAGGCAGATCTCAGAACTGAATCTAAGCCATGACAATCTCCATAAACCATTTATCACAAGTTGAAGAAGATGGTTACTAGTTCAAACACTGATACTGAGTTATTGTTTTGAAATGTGGAGAGTAGTAGGAAAAGGAAACAATGAGAAAGAAAACATATCAGATGTTGAAGCTCAGTTGTCAAACCTTGGAGCAATAATTATCACAATGATAATAACAATTATAATAAAGATGATAATAAAAATAATGAACTTCATTTTGTGTCAGTGTAGTCTTTGAACAGTGGTATAATGAATTCCTTATGCTAATGCCTGTAAAATAGTGACTGCTTATAATCAGAATGTCATTGACACCCATTTAGGACACACACATGCAGGACAAGAGAAACAGCTCCCAAGTCACAAATGAGGATTCTCTATATAGAGTGAAAAATAAACATAAGATAATGATTTTTTTTTTTTAATTAGTGTATTTGTATTAAAGTGGAACAATATTTTTCAGAAATGGAGGACTTCAAACAATACTGGTGATAATTAAATTATTTATTTGTTTATTTATTTAAATCAAGGTCTTCCCTTTAGGAACTACTCAAGGAAATTTTCACAGAATTGAATCTACAGGTAACCATAGCTATTCCTATAAGTAGCTGCCTCAATCTTCAGCGACTGAGTAACATAAAATGCATCTCTTTTTTCTCAGGCAGACATTGTCTCTCTTTTCTGAGGAAGTTACTCCCATTTCTACACAGAACATGATAGGATCTGTTGGTAAGAAAATGATCCTTTCAACAAACAACCTTCATAGTGCACATTTTTTTAGAGTATTCTAATAACAAATAAATCTTCAGAGCCTGGTGGAGCATTGCATGAGAGACCTTTGAGCAACTTGGTACAACTGCAGAGTGTGGGGTTTTGAACATACATATTTTCCAAAGCAGCAGGTTTTGGAAACTGCATGGTGCTGTGTCTCAGTGTAGTGTCTCATCTAAATAGATCTGCCTTTTTGCAGGGCTTATTAGCTCAGAGAAATCACAGTCATCTATGCATTTATACATCTTCCAGGTCTGGAGTTTAAATCTCTTTTGTTTGCTTGGGAACCTCTGCACTGGAACCTGCTGTGCTGAGGAAATGCGCCAGTCCCTGTGGTATGGCTACAGAGCCAGCAGAGCTCAAAAGGCAGAAACACCTCAATCCCCCCAAGCTTATTTCTCCTGCCAACAAAGAGTAATTTAAAGAGCTCCATGATTAGAAAACTCCAAAGACTCAGGTGAACAAGTTACTGGCTCTCAAGTTATCTGGAAAAAAACCCATTATTTTGAGGGTACATTAGAAGTTCTACCAACATTAGGATATATAAAGATCTAGACATAAGATAGTAATCAGCTAGACTATTAACATTTTCTCCCTGTTAGACATCATTTCTCTGTACACTGAGAAAGTATTAGATAAATTTGTGTTGCTATCTACAGTAAAGAGCTCTACAATGTTTGTGTCAAGACAAAATTCTACCTTTAATAATTATCCTGTATAAATGAACTCTGCTTAGCATCATAGAGGACCTTGGGTTCTCCCACAATTTTTCTTTTACATCCACAAAATATGGATCTAATATAAAATGCATTAGAAAAGTCGTATCTCCTGACTCTGTATGGCTGGATTTTACAAATAAGTTAAAACTTTTCTACCCTTAGCTCTTCTGATTCAGTTTTTGGAAGATAACACAATGTACTTACTGTTTGTTATCGTTACTTAGTGTGAAAAACTTACTCTGCAATTTTAGAGGTAGCTATTGAAATATCAATTAATGAGCAGTTTTTACATCTGTATATTTCTGGGTCCTTCTAGCTGATTTATTCAAACTGCATTCTGCATATCTGCATGGAAAGAATTTTTCAGCAGTCATGCACCCTGATTCTTTAAAAAACTGCAGTGCAAACGATTTGGGTTAATAAACAAGGAGTTTTGATACACCATCACCAGAGGTGCAAGTATTTTCAAACACAACTGTTGCAACTTCACTTCTAGTTAGAAGGTTATCTGAGAAATCTATATTAGTACAGATGAAAGAAATGTAGCACCTTTCATTCAGTTTTTTTTTTCTTTTTTTTTTTTTCCCCTGTGTCCATGGACTAGAGCTAGACAGATACTGAAATATTCAACTTCTCTTTCTGCCTGAGTAGTTTTACAAATACATAACCCAGGAAAAAGAAGAGTATACTGTTTTTCTTCCAGAGAGCACTGCCTGTAAAAGATATCATTTACAGGAATAATGTAGAGAGAATGGGAAATGTGTTCTGCTTCAACTACCAACTCTAATTCAGCTTTCTAGAGCTATTGCTTTGATACTGCATTAGGAAGACACTGAAGTGCTGAGCCCAGTTCCCTTACTGCTTACAGTAGGCATTACTGTGGCCAGCTGGTGTTCAGTTTTGCTCAAAAACAGCATAATGATATTGAACGGTTGATAGGCAATATGGACAATGAGTAGCAATAAAGGCTACAAGCTAGATATTTCTCATCAAAAGATACATCTACAGGACTGGATTTACGCTTCTTCCAAAACTAGAAAGGAACAAATAAACGGATTTCCTAACAGTTTATTCCAGAAACGTAAATCTAGCTTTCAAACATAATATTCAGCTGTTTTGATGGGAGATGAAACAGAAAGATCAACCATTAAAATTATCATCTTTAACTTCAACAGAATATATTCTACAGAGAAGTATGAGAAGGTATTTTCAGTGGTTGAAAATAAAAAAGATGGTGAAATTATGATAGTAGTTTTACTTCTCAAACTCTGTCTGGCTTAAAGCTCTTCTCATCTTCATTTACTCTCAGGGTCCTTTGGGCCTTTGTGAAACTACTGATTTAAGTGACAGGCACAGAAGCCCAAGCCAGCAGATCCAGAGGCAAGATCAGGGCACAAGGTGGTTCATAAATAAATGTAAGAAAAGCAGGTGCCTCTTGAGCCTGTGAGATTTGCAGCTTTCAGTTTCTCATTTGGGAGAAAAAGGTAAGTCTTAAGCTTTCAGTAAATAAAGCTAACAAAACTGGTCCTTGCAAAATGTCTGTATAGAGCACGATTATGAAAACTGGCCTTCATCAGGAGGAACTAGCTATTTATCCCAGATATGCTGCAGCTGAATGTGAGTACTGGACATTGTGGCTATGATCCTTCAGCAGCCACTGTGCTCTAAGCTCATAAGCCCACCCTCATTCCCCAGGTTTTCCAGCTGCAGGAGGCCATGCTCAGTGCTGACACAAGTGTTTATACAGCCACAGAATGGATTGGATTGATGGACTAATTTATCCTAAATTATCTCTGAAAAAAATATTTGAGCTCTTTTACAGCTGGATCAATTCCCCAGTTCACCATATAAACAGCTGGATGCAACTGTGGGTAGCAGCAAACACAGAAGGCAGATTGATGTTGGGAAACATTGCCTGGCAATGGGGTGGATATACGCTGATGCAGCCATGTCACCAAATGTGAATGTCACCCTAGAAAAGAGAAATTCAGCCTAGGAACCACAAGATAGATAAAAGCAATGCTGTGATAGAAAATCTGATACGTCATGCATTTTGTAAATTTGGTTATCTTGACTGACTTCTAAGGTTGCAACCTTTTCTGCAAAATTAAAAGCAACTAAGGTTAAGTTGGATTTGGTCATCAACCATGACTACTACTGTGTTGTTTATCAGGAAATAATGGCTACTCAACATCATTCAGTAAATGCAAATTTAAACATATAAAAGGAAATGTCATTTAAATTAAGGAACATTAGGACATAAATATTTATCTTGTTATTTGTATTTGATGAATAATGCTACATACAGACAGAATGCATTTGAAAAAGGGAAAAAAAAGGACAAAAAATCTTCAATGAGGGAGTTTATGGTACTTAAATAGTAATGTGATAATTACCCATGCATAACCACTCAATTATAAATATGGAAATGCTTAATTAATTAATAGATTAAATTAATCATGACACAGAAAGATATCAAAGGCTACATTGCAGCATTTAGCTAGAACTTTGTGGTTTGTGTACAGCTGCTGTGATCCTAGAAAAGTTTAAGGTCAAATTATAACTAATAACACTAGAACTTCTTATCAGAATCCTCTGATTTAGAAGTACAGTACTGAGGGATTTCTCCTCTCACACACTCTTGAGATACTTTACTTTGGTTTTGAAGGGAGATGAGACCTTAGCTTTTTCAGATTAGTAAAGACCATATGAAACATTCTTTTGTCCTTTTCCATGCTCCTAACTGTGGGAATACTCTATTCCTCAACATCCTCAAGAGGAGAGAATTCTGAGTAAAAACACTGTGTATCACCTTGTGATTTTTCTGCAGGCAAATGAGAAGTATGTTAGGTATAGGACATATAAATATTATTTAATTTTTTCTTACAATTAAAGTGAAGCTGAATTCTGCCCTCAAAAAAATCTGCAAATACACATTTACATCTTGAAACCAATGACTGGCTCTACATTACCCTCATTTGTATCTCTGCCACTGTTCTAAGTCATGATTTTGTTGGAATGAATATTTGTGGAAACTAGGAATTTTAAACAGACATTAGGGTAACTGATAAAATTTAACCTTGTATATGTACTTCCGTGCTTATCCTGATCATCTGATTCTGGGCACAGGTTTGATCCATACCATATGACATGTCTACACTGACTAAGAGTTTCACTATCAAGAACTAAGAGAAAACCAAAACAGAAGCTGCAGTAACAGATGGCACTGCAGCCTTTTCTGGTGAAAAGCACTTGGTGAGGTTTGTAGGTTGTGTTTGGTTTGGGCAGTGGTGTTCAAGCAGAAGTTATGTAAGATAGGTTCTCTAAGGTGAATACGTTTCCTGAGGCTCAGCAAAGGCAAGATTGAGGTCAGAAAACTGAGGCTGGAGAAACAGATTGGGAGGGAGCAATATTGCTTTCATTGACTTAATAGTTAACTACCATGCTGTAGTTACCATCAGGATCTGCTGGAACTTACAACAGAGGCATTATTTTAGACTTCCAGCTGGCATTTGAATTGCTATAGAAGTGCTCCAGTCAGCTTTTTATCTTCTGCAGTTAGTTTGTGGTACAAATCCCTTGTTTCACACGAGGGTTCTTTTTCCATGCATTGCACAAATGCATTGTACAAATTATACCATGCATTTAACATGGTCTGTCATATAGTTTGCATATTATATTACTACACATAACACAGATCAATAGTAGAATACCAGAGTATTTGAAATATGTCAATATCTTTCACTAAAACTCACACAGAACTGTAATATATTTTAGTATTATTTAAAAGGTGAATATGTCAAAATGAGAAACACATATTCAGAGTCTGACAATGCCCAGTTATATTTTCATGGAATTTATAGATTTGCCTATGAGGTATAGAAAGTTGAAATGACCTATGAGGAAAAATCACTTCATTCTTCGTATTCCGTATTACCCATTGGGTCAGCAGAAATGCTTTAAATTATATTCTTTCTTAATAAAATAGAAGAAGGTCAGTAGCTGGAACTTTATGATGCACACTCTGGAATTTTGAAACTGCCATTCTTTATCAAACATATTCCAATGCTGTGATTTATCAAGAAAAAAAATATGTAAAAAAAAATAGAATGCGTTTGTTTATAAGATGAGTGTCTGTTTATAAATAATGAACTAATGAAAATGAAGTTCATCTAGATCAGGTCGTATTTGTATTACTGAGATTTATATTAATTATACTTATTCCATACTGCCTAACTAGTCTTCACTATTACAGTAAGTAAACAACTCAAATATATAAATATTTAAACTTAATTTTAAAAATGCTTGAGATTTGATGTATTTTTTAAGCTGTCAAAAAATTCAGAAGCCTAAATCTTGGGATTGAGACTTCTTTTCTATGATCTACAGCAAGATTTATGCCAGTAATTGAGTAATTAATATGTCAAAATAAGTCACATAATTTCATTTCTTATCATAACAATATATGAGTTTCAGAAAAAGTGACACTGCTTGTTAAAGTCAGAAATTGTTTGTAGTAGGAGTAGTTGCAGCAACCATTGAAGACAAACAAATATTTTCAACTTGCTAATTTAATAGGCACCTAAAGGCTTGCTAACACTGTCTTTAAAAACTGCTAACACTGAAACTTTTCATTTAGATTCATGCTAATAGTCTGCTACTCTCACTTCAAACCCTGCTGGACCAAGACAGGGCCAGGATATGCAGAGTTTTGGTACTCTCTCCCAAAAGAATCCTCTTTCCAAAGACGGGTAACTGTGTTTGAGTAAATGTGAATCTATAAAGCTGGAAAGGAAAAGGGTAACAATCAAGATAGCATTGTGGCCTTTTTTGCCTACATGCAACTTCAGCATCAGTTTCAGGCATTAATACTTCAGTACTTGCTAAATAGGATTGAAACATTCAATGGCCTTAATATGGGATACCTGCAGGTCCCAGCTCCATTTTAATTACTTACAAAAGAAAAAGTCACAAAAATATGCATATTCCCATGTTTTGCTGTAAGTGGATGCCAGTCATTAAAAAGAAACAAGTTCCAGTCTCTACCTTCAAATGATTTCTCTGAGTTCTACCAAGAGGAAAGTTTTTTGGGAAAAATCACACTAGTTTTGCAGCTTTCCTTGTATACATATCTTGAACTGCTTGAAATTAACTGAATCCAAGCTCAAAAGCTATGCTCAGAGCAGCATTCAGAAAAATTAGAATATTACATGAGAAGATGTAAACTATGCATCCAGAGGAAGAAAAAAACACCCCATACTGTGGATATTGACTTGAAATTTTATATTGCTTAATGTACAATCTATAAATTACAGCAAAAATTATAACTAAAATCTGATATTTAAAGAAGTCAGCAATATAGAAAAAAAGCAATTAACACAAAACAAAAGAAGATGTAATTTTAAAAATTTATTTTCAAATCTTTTCAAAAATTTAATTTCTGGAAATTTTATAAATTATTGGACTACAAACTTGTGTGCAAAATAGACCTTCATTTATTCATATTCATGAGAGATAACCAAAGGAATTAAGTCAATACTTGTTCTTGTATTGAGTTTCCATGTCATCTCAAAGCTAGAAAGAAATCATCATTTTCTTTATCAGGAAGGATAAGAATATCAAACAATTACATTTTCTTTGGTTCTTCTCTTATCTGGATTGTACTGGATACCCTTAATGGCATAACTGGATATGACTTATATGAGATGCTTGCCATTCTACAGTTATTTAAGGAGGCCATTATAACTCTGAAAGAAGCTGAAGCAATCATATAAATCATACAGAATATAACATTGTGATATGCATGTTATGCTATATGGTGATTAGCTTGGAAGCAGGGCCAATGACCATTTGCATGGTAATGAAGCATTCTTTCATAAAGGTGTCAAAAACAATCTAAGAGGCTAATGAAATTTTATGCAAACCACCTGCTGGTCACCTTCACTTCAATTAAATGCCTTTTGGGGAAATGGAAGAATCTTTATTATTAAACACAAATTAGAATGCAGATAAACACAGGGTAAGCAATAAGTAATGTACAGAGTGCTGTGTGAAGGAATAAGACCATGTGTGCTGTAGGGAAGATTAACCGTGATTGCTCTATAACAAGGACCATGTTTTGATTTTTTTGAATATTCAAGGAAAAGTAGAGGCAATCCTGTGTGACTTCTGCCAGTAGTATTGATATGAAAGTTCAGAAAAATAATTCCTTCATCCTTCTGGATTCTGCACTTTAAACAGGAATTTCAGTTTCTGTAAATGGGTCAGTTCCAGACCACAGAAAATTTTAAGGGACAGAAAAAGAAAGAACAACAGAACAAATATAAGAGCAAACAACAACAAAACTACTGAGAATTCAACTTTTACCCTATTAAAAAAAGAGTGTGTCCTTCTGGCTAGAGCATTCTCAAGGAGACAGACACTCAGGACTGTGGCATTTCATCAAACCCCATAGGCAAAGAAGAAATATTGTGTACTTACTGTGGTTTTTTAGACAGATTTATATTTTAGATAGGGAGAATCATTAATAATTCCCCACTGTCGTATAGTATCATCATGAGTCAATTTTCACACAATAAAGTTTTATACAGGTATCTGAAATATTTCATATGTTGAAAGTGGAAAACTGGGAAAATCACACAGTAAGGGTTCTTAAGAACTTGAGGATTAAAAGATAAAGCATTTGGGAAGAAAGGAGTAAATAAATGATCACTTTTCAGACACGTCTCACAGGGATTTTTGCCTGGACTTTTGCTATTCATCATATTGAAAAGTAATATGTAGAAGGGAGTAATTATTAAGATGACAAATTTTCCTGGTGATTCAAAATTCCTGAGGACAGTAAAAACACCTGGCTCTGAAGAGTTACAGAGACTATCGTGGTATCAAGAGATTAAGTGATAAAGTGGTAGATGATATTCAGGAACGATAGCTTCAAAGTTACACACATGATGAAAAGCACTCCTAAACATATGTACTGGGTGATATGCTTTAAGCTACCTAATTTAAATAGGCAAGAGATTTGAGAATCGTTGTGAACAGCATTAACCCCAAAAGCAGACAAAATGAAGGAGTTATTAAAAAAAATAGTTAAACACTATGCCTCATTACAAAACTGCATAAATCTATGTTGCTTCTTGACTGCTGAGTGAGAATTTGGACCCCGCCACTCAAAAAGTTCCAGAGGAAACAGTTGAATTTTTCATGAGAAAAATAGACCTCAGCTTTTGAAATAAAAAGTGAAAGGAAAAAAACTACACAGGAGGCGTGCAGAAAGCAAATGATTATGTAATATTTGTGATAATGAAAGCACTAAAATTAAAGCAAAGAAATCACTATGTAGAATTGTAAAACAAATGCTTGTTCCACACTGAATTCAGACTGTGGAAGAGACTTGTAGCTGAAGGAAGTAGTTAATGTCAAATTATAAATAGGTACAAAAAGCAATTAAACATGGTGATGAAGTAGAAACTGTTTAAAGTTTTAAACAAAAAGCTAATACCCATATCTTGAGAAGCTTCTAAGCCACAGTGCTGAAGGATGGGTATGCATTACTGTGTGTTTTATATTTCTTGCTCAAGGAATGCTATCAGCTACTGTCATAAAATAGATAATAGTCTTTCCTGACCTAGAATTACTTGCTTAGGATTCTTTAACCTAGCGAGTCATATACCCTTGAGATGGGAATTTATATATTCTCACAGGGAAGCAATTGTGAAAGAAAGAAAGAAAGACAAACAAATAGCCTCAATGTTATAAGATCATGTTAAAACATTTTTCTTCTTTTTGTTGTTTACCTTAATGTGTTGGTCATTTCAAAGTTGTATCCTTTAGTAGTCTTTTTTAGTTCTTTTGAGGGCTAGCGTCTGTTACTACAATGGTATTTTCTATTCTTATTTAGGAGGAAAACCCAAATATTTTAAGTCTTAAATAGCAAAATACTATGACATTTAGAGAAACATTTGAATAAGAACATCTTCCATGTTCTGGCTGCACATTTATGTGTGCAAAATAGGTAGGTTATTTGTCTGGTGTGCTTCAATTCCTATCTTTACTTATAAATAATTTTAGTGAACAGTTGTATATCTGAAACTTGTGTGCATGATTTGGCAATCTAGAACATTTTCATATTTGTTCTTTACATATTTTTAAGTAGTGTGAAAATTTCTTGCTAGGTATTTGGAAGACTTTACAGTAAACTTTTCAAATTATTTTATTTTCTGTCCTGTTTGAATACATGAAAAGATACAAAAAATCCCTTAGAATTTGAAGGACAGTTTAATAAATGTGTACTTTTACATAAGGATTCTAGTAATAATATCAAGCATGAAAAGGATTAAAATAAATAACAATTTATAAATATAACAAATATAAGGACAAAAATCAATCCTCTCATGTTTTTAAAGTCTAATTTGATCTAACATAGAGTCAAAAAATTTCACCTTGTAAAAAAAAATGACTTTTACCTGGATGTTCATTCAGTGCTCCTTGAAGGGCAAGACAAAGGGTATCCCTTCTTATAAGAGTTTTAGAAGTTTAAGTCTACTGGATTTAGCAAGTTAGCATAACTTGAGAACTTTGAGAGTTCCAGGTAAGGTTATCCTCGACTGAAAAAGTGTGTTATAGTTTATGGTAGAAGGAAATAAAGAAAAGTTTTCTCTCTAGTCTTCTTACAGCTCACTTCAGAAGCGTGTAAAGACAAGCGCTTAAATCCCCTTTTTCCTGTTTTTAAAGAAGTGGTGCCACAATAATGTAGACATTACAAAAAGAACTAAATGGTGTCTTTACTGAGATAAAAAAATATCTAATTGGTTCAAATATAATTTCCACCATTTATATACTTGTTTCAGTTACTTCCAAGTAAGCATTTAATATGATCAAACGAGATGTCCAGAAAGCAGGTTTTGGATCATTCCCTAAATTCAGGTCTTATCCTGGGACTGAAAAATTGGTAGTAAATAAAAAGGATTTTCTCCACAATTTTCTTTATCCTGTTTACCTCTGCCCAGCAGCTGCTCATGCATGTGTCTGGTGTCTCTTTCCATGGATAACTGATACATACATAGATCAGCTTAGGCACCAGAATTTGCATTCCTTTTTAACAAATATTCCCTCACAGGCTTGTAAAAGGTTCAGATCTTTGTGATCTTACATCCAAGTCATTTCAAATCAAACTCCACTGATGCAAAGACCATCAACTTAGTTCACTGTATTTGCCCACAATGAAAATGTCACCATGATCATATTGTGATAGTGGAAATATTTTCAGAATATCTGCCTAAGCTACAGCCTAAAACAGAATGGAAATTTCCTCTCAAGTGTGAATAACAGTGACCAGAAATTAGAGAAATCTGTGTTCTCATGGTATTATAGATAGCATAGAATAAATTATGTTGTTCCTGTCTACATTTATCCAGGAATTACAAATGCTGTTCAAAGCAAAGCAGAAAGCACAAAATAACTCACTGGACTTTCTGTTAAAAAAAACCTATTGCATTTATATTCACCTGATGCACAGCAGCATGTCTCTCCATTTCATCTGTAAAAATATGTAAATTCCAGGCAATAGAAAATGATCAGGAGATTTTGGGATTGCCAACATTATGAACCTACTGAAAATTACATTAACATAGAAAGATGGGTGGTGAGGAATATTAATAGATTTACGAAAGAATAATACCCCCACTTGTTATTCCTTAGTTTAACATCTCTGAAAAGAGTGAGAGAAAACACAGGCACAATCCATTAAAAACTGATCACAAATATAAAAGAACATTTATCTATAAGCTTCTATGCATCACAAAAGTTTACTGAAAACAAGCCTAATTACCACTGGAAAAGTTTTGTTCCCTAGAGGTTACTTTCATTAATAGAAAAAGAAACAGAGAGAGGTGTGCGTTTATTGAACACAGGCATGCTCGAGAAATATCAAAAGAGCAACAACATCAAATTATTTTGTGGTTCAGTGAGTGCAGAAACTTGAGTAATCTTTAACATCTGTTTACCATTTGTCTTTTCCAAGACAAGTTTTAGAGCTTTTTGAGTTTGTTCTGAAAACTCTGAAAACAGCATTAAAAACTCAGTCTTGAGTTTATCAACTGGATTCTCTTCTCTCTTTTATTTTTTTTTTAACATCACTGTATAATCACTCTTGTGATTATAAAGGGGTTGGGTAGGAATTGAAAAAACTTGCAGACCAAACCTACCCTACACAATTTTCCATTTTTGTTCCCTTTCTTCTTCATATTTGTTGCACTACCCTAGGTGAAAAGGGAGATTCCCTTTTCCTATATGTAAAGATGGGGAAAAAACAAAGTATTCTAAAGATTTTACTGTCTGAGCACAAAAAAAAACCTGGAAAGCACATTACCAATACTTAACAGTTTTCTATCCAAAGTAGAGATAAGAAGCTAAACAATTTTCAGTGGCTATTTAGAGGCATACTTCCCACTGGCATTTCAATATTGGAATAATTTTAAATTTGAAATTAGAAGGGAACTCAGATTACCTGAGGTCCAGAGCAGTCCCTTCTCTCAATATTTTAGTCACCAGAAGTTTCATTAACTAGAATGATGAGTACAGAAAATATCTTCAATGGTGGAAATAATTAAGGAACAAAATAGAAATATATTAGCTTCCTTACAAACATAAGCGTTTTAAAAATTAGGGCTAGGCAGCTAAAATACTTCTTAGAATACAGAGGTAATACAAATACATTTAAAACTAGTTCTAAAACTTTTTTTTTTTCCACTGGATTCACCTAATAAATAGTATCTCCATATCTTAGCTCTTTAAGAAACAGCAATAAATCTCAGGCTTAGTTGACTCTGATTAGCATCCTGTGATCCTACCTATGCAATGTTCCTCTTAGCACCAGGCACTAACCAATGCTTTAAGCCTAAAACATTGCTGCTGCTGCTATCACCATTAATCAGGAATGATTCACTAATCCTGGCTCCTCCACCCACACAACACTGTCGATCAAACCCAGAAGGTTAGACGTGCAGCAGATGAAAAGAGGTATTGTTCCTGCTGCATTAGACAGACACATCATCTGCAGCAGCAACAGGCAGTATCACTGACACCTTCACAAGGTAACGTGCTGTGTTCTCACAAAAGCCCGGGAGTTCAATGTTGCTGGTAGTCATTGTTTCCAAGGAAAATAATTGACATCCAGTTACTACAAGCTGGTGTGACCCCAGCTTGTGAAACCACATGCTGCTCATTGTCTGGGAGGATGATGCATGTCACTACTAAGCACTCAATTTCTGGTTCACAAAGGAAGGATCTTAGAGTGTATTCACATCCTAGAAAATTACATGTTAAGAACTTGGGTGGCAGCACTACCCTTTTTGATCATTAATTAATTGCAGTGCCTTTCTTTAATGAAGTCTTCTCACCTGCCTTTTGTTTATGGTGGTTTTTTTTTGTTTCGTTTTGTTTTGTTTTGTTTTTTACTGCAGAGCAAGAAAATCAGCTTTTTTCTTTCACTTTCAAGAAACAAAACCTAGTCTGCAGGTTAGTACTAAACTAGGCCTCTATATTTGTACTTGTAAAAATTTGTATACTTGTATGAGAAGAGAAAAACTTTTATCCGCCATACAGTTTAAGCAGTTCATGCAGTTTAATGCCTTATTATGCCATGCTGAAAATCTTAAATTGTGTGTAAGTAGTGACAAATAGGTGGGCTGCTACCTTTGTATGGAATCTACACAGTGGGTATGTAGAAGGATCATTTCTTAGCGTGTAGATATAAACCAGATACTCAGTATTATTGCTGCTCAAAGGGAAACATTTTATTAAATGCAACAAACCCAATCTTGCAATTATTATGACCAATAAACAACAAAAAAAAGGATTTTAGGAAATATGCCTGCAATGATAGAGGTCCTCAAGGACCAGGTGACTATTCCACCTCAAAATTTATAGTTTCTTCCAGTTCATGTAGGTATAACCATGGTATGCTGTACTAAAACTATCCTAGACAGTGGTATAGATATTAGGATACATTTAAAATGCTGTCAGACTTGGAGGTCAAGGCAGCTGATCCGATTTGCACTGATGATCAAATCCTGAAAATTTAGAGGTTCAGTTATGTGGAAAAATGGTGTTTTGTGCTAATTCATTTAAAAATTTCATGTATGTAAAGGATAATAATTTCAATTTGACAGGCAGATTTCATTGTGTAATTTTCTAACCTTATTTTTCAATCAATATGTTCATTTTCTATCCATATACTTCTGGTAAATTCTCTCCATGGGAAGAAATATTTTAGACACACATACAGGGACGTGAAAGGCTTTGGTGTTGAACAATATCCTGCTCTGAACTGCAGTACACACTACTGGGAGAAAAAAATAAGTGTTCATTAAATTTTTAGTTATTTGTGTTAATATTTTAAGATGAGAAAAAAAAATATGCACACTAAAAAATAGTTATCTGCCATGAGATCAAAATCAGCCTGCTCATGAAAAATAATCAAGGCATTCTCCTACTCTTTGTTTCTGTGAGGACATCATGAAAAACATAAAAAAAAAGAGATATAATGCATAACAGATTACAAGGGATTCTGTTATGTTGCCACAGAGGCACTCTCCAGACTCTCTGACACCTTCATAAAATGTGGCAAAACCATCTGAATGGCACCTTTAAAATGAAAGGACCATACCCTGTGAACTGGAGCACAGCAGACAGAAACACACACATAGACCAGTGTTCAGAGAAAATGTTATCTGGGAAATTCCTTGAGCCACAGGAAATTCAGTCCAGTCCAATGATTCAGTCACTCATTTTGCCAAATTACTGGAAATACTTTTCTGCTCTTCCTTTTGAAGTCTTTGTTCCACTGTCCAAACATCTAAGGATTACAGAGGCCACAAAAATGAATAATTTCTCTGCAACTGATTGATGACTTTTTGACATTTAGGTCTGTGATACACACTAGTATTCTTTTCTCTTCTAACAATACTAGTAAATGAAAATACATTATTTCTCTAAAATTTCATTGTCATCTTTCTGGCATATGCATTTTTTAATATGATTACTTTAATTTTTTAAACATTAATCTTTGTTTCTAGAGCTATACTGGAAACAATTCTGTAATTAGATAGGCCTTTAAGATGGTATCAAGATATCCTACATCAAATTTTGATGCCACTAGACACACAGCAGTCTGACATTCCCAAGAAAGAAGAAAAAAAAATTCTTTCTTATTAAGTCAGTTTTCATTTGGAGATTATTTTTTGGAGGAGAAGTTGCTTATGTTTCCATGATGTGGAGAAAAGAAGAAGAGAGAGCTGAGTGGAGAAATGTCTACAACTTTTAGAGCCCCATTCCTTTTTTTATCTCTATGGGGTAGCTACATTTTTAACAGGTAGAAATTATGCACATTTTCCCACAAAGAAAGAAGCATTAGACTTTGAGTACTCACAGCAAAAGAATTCAAAAGCCATGACGCAGAGGAAGAACAATTGTCATGTTAATGGTATAGAATAGAAAGTTTATCATGTGTCTGTGAGTGATGGAATTTTAGGACTGACAAACACCAAATTATCTCTGTGAGACAAGCCTTTAAGCCAAATAAATTCCTTTTATGACTTCACTAATATTTCTGGAGTCATATCAACAATGAATGTGATCCTCTTTATGTAGGTGTCAAGAGAGGTGTCCTTATCAGCAACAGACAGAAACATACCATATGCCCTTACTCTTGAAATTTGTTGTTCACTTTTTATCTGTATTTTAATTCCCTTACAATCTTTGGATACAGCTTTTCAAATCTGTGATCTATCGTTCCCAAGAACTACAGTAAATTTTCTCAAGCAGAATCATATGGACCACTGGAAGTTCAGGCTGAAATTCAGTAAAACATGCCAGGGTAAATCCAATAAATATAGTTTTCTAATTGCTAGCAAAAGGTCATAGGCTTTTATTACTGTAGCAGGGTGTCAGGACTTTCTTGGCTTATCTGGAGCTGTGCCCTTTTTATCTTTCTTTTGACAACAGCTGTGCAGTGCTAAGATACTATGGCCTGAACATTTTTTAACTTTAGACAGTCATGTTTTGTAATACCTTGTTAGTTATTGGATAGGAATAACAAGTATTTAGTCAGTGGGGAGCAAGCTATTTATGAATCTAGAAAAAAACACAATGAGGGAATGCAAAGATGCTGGAGGATACCAGGGACTCCAAACTGTAAGCCCAAAGCACAGTGGCCAGTTACTGATCAATAAAGAACAGCTTTGTAAGCCACTGACCATACATGGACCCTGCCTTGAGGGAGAAGAAATCCCTGTCATATTTCTCCCAACAAATGACTAGCGATTTTGATAACTTGCTGTAGCTCAAATCCTACCCCTCCTTGAAGCTGCTGACCTTGAAATCTAGAAAGACATTTGAAGTTGAATTTACCCTGGAGAAAAAGATTAGGTGATGCTTGTGCATAGAAACCTTTAGTGTATTATTAGCTATAAGAGTTAATATCATCATAGGTACACTAGTAATAAATGGTAGGCAATTTGGTTAGACTGTTAGTAGACTCACAATAGTGTCTTGAGTGTGTTCCCTTTTCCCACCACAAGATTAATAGCAACTTCTAAACTCTGATATGCAGCACCTATCATAAAAGAAGAGCTCTGGATCATATCAGAGGATACAGTTGAAGACAGATAATGCAGTGCACCAGTGGTTGTTATTTTTGTAAAGCAGTGGTGACAGCAAAAGTGACAATTTATTGTCACTCTCTGTTTCCATCTAGTCCTCCTCCTTTCTAAATTACTCAAGTGCTTATCTTTCTGAGGTAAGTCACCCATTTCCCTAGTTTTACTTCGTTTTAGTAAAAACAAAATTTTGTCAGCTGTTCTCTGGTTTATTCTAGGTAATGTCAGAAGACACAGTGCTTGAAGATTGTTATGTTCTGTGCTCTGTGAGTTAAAATTGCATGCTTTATTTTTTGCCTGTGCAACTATCTTTATCAATTTTGGCTTGAGAAAAAGCACAGAAACTCAAAAATCTATAGAGATGGCCAAACAGCTTTATATTTACATTCCCCTTGAGAAAAAGGAGGATTGAAAGAATCAGAGATATATGAACTCTGGTTGTACCTCCACAAGGGATCCGTATCAAATTTGGAACTCCTTAAGTTGCACTCCCAGTGGCCTTAACCAAGACAGCAAGGAAAGCAGAGATATCAAAGTGGCATGAGGGTAAAGACAGTATTTAACAGAAAAGGATTTTATTTTAAGAAACAATGCTGACAGAAAAAATATCTGCCAGAGTTTGCTGGTAGTGATGGTTATTGCTGCTGCCTGTTATAGCTTCAAGTTGGCTGCTTCTCTCACAGATTTCACACAGTGAAAATAGCATCACTTGTTTTTATGCAGTAGGTAGTGCAAATACAATAAGGACATAAACAGAGACACCTTAAAATTCTTTGTGTCTACAGTGCTCACAAAAGAGCCGGGTGAGTCAGGTTTTTTTGAAGAGCACTGTATTTTAGATCTCAAGAATTCTTGGAAAGGAAGTGGCTGCTCCCTTAAAATGCATCTTGTCAAGCTCTATACACCAAATCATTTTGTCAGTTGGAATTCTCCTGTTTTCAGTATCCATGCGTTAATTGTGGATGAGACATTGTTTCCAATGATAGTTTATTTTGCAATAGCCATGTTACCCCTCCTCTATTATTGTATTATAGTGTCAAACCAGTACATCATGTCAAAAAACCCATTTTCAAATCGCAGACAAATTGCTATCTTTTGGACAGCATCATGAGCTCTGTGGGCTGCAGAGACTTCAATTGTGGAAGCTGCAGAACACATGGCTGCATTGTAGACTGCTCTGCTCTTGTTTTTGATTCTGTGAGCACTGCTGACATGGAGGCTGGAGTCAGGCAAGCTGGGAGTGCCAACGCTGAAGTTCAACCAGTGCTTTGATTCCATGCCTGTTCCACACGGTGCCTAAAACAAACACACAGTATTAGCTCTTTCAAGCATTTCAAAGGATTGTAAACAGCCAAGAAATGATTGCTAAACAGATTCCAAATATGCACCACAAAAGTAAATGGAAGAGCTGGGATGAGAATTACTTCAATTTATTCTATTGAGAAAAATGATGTTGAAATAATGTTAAGGCCTCCTAGAAGAAAAAAGAAACATATCTAGCATGAAGTTTGGTATGCCTGTCTGAACTCTTACAAGGTTAGAAATCATAAAAAGAATGCAGTGTAGCCCAGTACTCTCTGATTCTTCATATTCTTGGTTAAAAATTAGGTGTTTTTGTAAGTTTCCAGACTGCAGAAACTTTCTTTTCAAAATGTAGTTCACACCATCTTGTAGATGACCTTCCTTTTCTAAGTACATTCTGTTAATAACTCCTGCTTTATAAACCTACACTACTACCTTGGTTGCAGTATAGAAATACTCTAGCCAAGTTTCCTCTAAATACCTTGAATACAATATGCAAGCTGGAATTACACCAAAGATGTGAGGTCATAAATAAATATTTTTAATTTTGAGTCAAGATTCCTTCACTCTTTTAGGCAGTATCAGTCCTGGGAGAAGTCATTTGATGCAACAGTAGTACAAAAAAGAGCATTTCATATTTTGTTCTTCCTGTTGTGTGGGCACTAATAACTTTATTTTGCTCTCTTCTATATTGCTGAAACTAACAGAAACTCTACAACTTTAAAACTATTAACCTGCTATGAAATTTAGTTAAAGCCATGAATTCAGTTTTAAAATTAGGAATGCAATAACAGAATGGCCAAAAAAAAAAAAAAAAAAAAAAAGAAGATAAAGAGCACATCTCAGATCTCAGACTTTGCTAGAGCTCCACAGAATCTGAGGAAGCCATCTAGTTAAAACCAGGAAAGGGGGGAATATGCTGTGATAACAGATCCTTTCACTAAAAGCCCTTGATCTGTTGAGCTGAACACATTAATTAGTAAGATGTCAGACAAAGACCATTAGCAAGAACAGGATATGTAGTTTAATCTACCCCCGTGTCTTCTGTGATTTTCAAAAATGTGTCTTTCTGGCGTATGTGCAATGAAATATACTTGTATTTGCAATGTAGAAGAGAACAAGGGTAGGCTAAAAAAATCCGGACTTCTGAATGGCAAGAACTCATGTAAAAAGGAGTCTCAAATGCACTGTATTTTAAATACTTCATTATTTAGATTTATTAACTTAAGTGGTTTATAATTGATTTATAAACACGAAGGGTTTTAAAGATGAATGCTGCTTGGCAAGTGAAACATATATATATATGTTACAGAGCTGAGACAAAAATAGTAATTCACTTTCATAGAAGACTTCAGCATTCTAGAAATAAAGATTCAGGCTAAATTTGAAAAAACCTTTTCCAAGATTCTGGAAATGAATGTCCACTCAGATTCCTTACCTTAGGAAAATTAAAGCAAACCAAAAAATGCACACATCAGACACACACGTGTACCCCCACCAACCCCTCACACCTGCCCCAGTTTTGATTGCAATTTCATAATTTACCAGAATGGGGAAGACGGAGGGGGAAAGTTTCAGAAAATTTTCCAGAAGAAGTCTGTAAACTATGTCATTCTTAATATGTCACGAAAGGACACTTAGCTATGTTTTTTTGGCAAGTTTGACATACTTTTGTAGAACTTTCCAGCCTTGATGAAAGGTTCTATCAACACCTTCACAAGCAATTCTAACATGGACCTTTCATAAGAAACTATGAGAGAATTTAGCCTTACAAATGAAGAGAGCTAACCAAATTTAACCCTTTCAACTCAGAACTTGCTCTGTAGTTTTTAGGACATTTTCCAACTAAGTTCATATCCTACAGTTTTGCCAGTCCCTGTCAGTGGGGTCAGTTGAAGAGACTATTGCATGATAGCACAGGCCTCATATTATTCTTATGTTCACCTCAGTAGGTGAGTGCTGAAGTAAATGATACATTTCTGGTAAACAAACATGACCTAAAAGAAAAATAACGGAGCTCACTTTCTCTCTTAAACATGACAGCAAGATTAGAGTTAAAATGGAAGGAAGACTGAAAGTTTTTGCTTGTTAAGGCAAATGAAGGTTTCTTGGAATGCAAGGAGGAAAAAAGGCATGATTCTAAAGATGATTTTTTTGTTGCTGTCTCTGAACAAAATACTATTTTAAAATGGAAATACAAGTCTATCTGCAAAGAAGCTTTTCATGCATATCATCATTTTACATGCTGGTGTGGTCCCTATAGGCTTGTAGCGAGATCCTTGGAGTGACATCATATCACTTTGGAACCAGTAATGGAACTATCCCACTCTCTCTATGGATTTCTCATGAAAGTATTTTGCTTTTGCAGCTTCATATTGTAATGGCTTCTTAATGGAATCCCTTTAGAGTGATATTGAAATCATCTTGCCATCATTAGTGCACATCGTAAATGGTACCGTAATAGGGTCTCCATTAAAGACTTGCATTAAAATCTTATTGAAATTGTTGCTATGTTATTGTCCCACCAAACTGACTGTGGATGTAACTTGGAAAATGACTGGTAATGTCCTCTAGTTAGTTTTCAAATTGACATTTAGTATTTTTAATACAACATCTTTTGTTTATATTTTTTACTATTTATATGACCAGTGAAATTTTATTGTTCTCTGGTGTACTATAAACACTTTGTCTTTTTGCTAAAATATCAGTGTCAGTTGTTTTAAAAAATATGTGTATTTTTTAAACCTTCTAACAGGAAGATGTTTCTTTTAAGAAGCATTGTTAACAGTATTTAAAAAGTATAAAGGAGGTTTTAAGAGTACTCTCAGAAGAGCAAAGCTTTGTGTAATTCCTTCTCATTCGTGTGACTGAAAAATGTGACAGTTCAAATGCATTTAATCTGAAAAAGAAGAAAAAAAGAAAACACTTCAACAAAGACAATCTCCTGAATCCCAAAATACTGAGTTATTTGGGTTTATAATATGGTAGCTGCAATCCTACTGTTAAGTTCAAGACACAATAAAATCTCTCTGAACTTTGAAACATTTGAAACACTGTCTGAGAAGAATGTATAGAAGAACTGTCTGCAGAAGAATGCAGCCCTGTTAGGTTTGATGATGTGATCAGCTGAGTGGTAAAGTGAGAAAGAAACATCATCATAGATTTATTTAC
Source organism: Sinosuthora webbiana (assembly GCA_013397395.1). Lineage (NCBI taxonomy): Eukaryota > Metazoa > Chordata > Aves > Passeriformes > Sylviidae > Sinosuthora > Sinosuthora webbiana. The sequence goes on from VXBN01019266.1 coordinate 222,548, forward strand.
CTGGCCAAGGCACACCTCTGCAGAGAGAGAACTCCAATTACAAAGCAACCACATAAATACAGATTTACTAGAGGTTAAAACAAGGCATTTATCCACATGTCTGACGCACAAAGCATGGATAGATATGCCAGCAGTTTCAGGTCTGGGATCAAAGGGTGCCAGATGGGGGTCTCTCTGTGTAGCCCATGTTCAAAACCTTTCAGAACTGTTCTGCTGCCCGCCTGGCAGGCCAGGGTCAGGGCATTCCCCTGGCTGTGTCACAGGGCTTCACGTGTTTCACAAACCTGACACAGCTCTGTTGGTACTAGAAAACAGGCATGCTGGGTTTCAGCATTGAAGAGGCCTAATAGTAGTGCCCCACCGGTGCATTTTTTCCAAGATGTGCGTTCACAGTTCATATTAATCAGAAATGAGGAATATCCCAGAGGATCCAGCATTAGACCTGCTTGTGAGGATTAGTTGTGGCAAATTACTCAAGGGATAAATAATGCATTCAAATTACTTTGGGTCGGAGTGGTAGTAGGGAGATCTTAGTTCTGTGTATTGATGTCTAAAAATACATAGAATAACCTTCTGACTACTAGAGGTGAAAGGAGAAAGACACTGGAAAAAATCAGAGATGTTGGCAAGAAAGGCAATAAGCACTACATTTTTCACGTTTAAGGAATGCTTTGTTGTAGGTGGAAATTAATTAATGCTAAATTACGACAGAATTCCTAAGGGATTACATATTGCAACCCCATGAATACTAAGAGAATTCATCATAATTAATGGTATATTTCCAGAGGAATGTTGTTACCCACTGCATAGCTTTGCAATATCTCTTTCATTCCTTTAGGGGCTTTATTTATGAAATATACACAGGCACTGCACAGAAAAATGAGTGTCTATCTATCTATCTATCTATCTATCTATCTACATGAGTGTATAAATATATATATTATGTATATGAAGGAGGAATCGTATTTTTATTTATATTTAGTTTTCACATTTTTCTAAATGACAACTGTATCTCCAAAAAAATGCATCTCATCATACACACATTTCCTGGTCCTATCACACAGTCCAAAAGGGATTCTAGCAAAAGCAACTGTTTCTAACGCTTTTAGTTCTGTGTTAAAAAAGGGCCTGCTGGCAGTGTGAAATGATTGATCTTGAATATGACAGGGTGATAGAGCTTCTGAAACTTTTTGTCACAGAGCCAGTCCTGAAGATTTGGGGTATAGAGAGGAACAATATTGCAGCTTGGAAAGAAATGACTGGAATCTGCACCTCAAGAACCTCCAGATTTGAAAGAAGAAAAACAGGATTCATATTTGGACCTGTACAGCTTAAAGATATTTGCAAACCCCGTCTGTCTAAAACATGAGTCTTAGTTCTGCTTTTATGCTATTCTTAAAAAAAATATATCTGAAAAGCTATTTACCTTAATGACTGAAACTACATATGTGGTCTGATATTTTCTTAGAGCTACTTTCTGAAATTTCCTTTTATGGACAGAATTTTTCATTAGCCTTTAAAAAATATTTAGAAAATTCTCAATTTTATTTCCCAATAACAACATCTCTTTAATTTTTATCTCCCTTGTTCCTACTTTGTTGAAGTAATTCATAGCCTGAACTCCAAGGAATTCTCACTGACCATGCTCCCATTTCTTGTCTTTTTCTGTGGTTGTTTTTTGTGGGATTTTTGTTTGCTTGTGTGTTTGGTTAGTTAGTTTTTACTGCTTCATGATAGCAAGTCTAGTCTGAAGCAAACTGAGTGATTTAAAAAATGCTTATTACAGTTATTTCAACAGTGAAAAATTAGTTGCAAGAATTTATCAGATTTTTAACATTAAATGAATAATTTCACCAGAGTAATAAACTGAATTAAAACACAAATCAAATCATTTTGATATACTTATCAGGCAGAATATCAATTCTGGTTTTGGCATCTGCAATATTTTTTTTTTTTATTTTTTTTCTTTACAGAGCACTGGGTTCAATAGATACTTTTCAAGAAAGAGACCCAGTTGTCTGATACTTGGGCAAAATACAAGGAGTCAAAATGAGGAGGCAGAAGTTGAGGCTCTCTTGAGGTACTTAGCTCATAGGCTAATAAAGAGATAAAGGAGATTAAAAAGCTCACTTGTTACTTTTGTAGGCTAATTAACATTTAGAAAAATTTTATTCCCAAAGGCAGATACAGCAGTGATTAATTATCATATTTTGATTAAGTCAATGATATGATGTATTTTCTCATTATATATGGTAATATCCAGTCAGGCTTCACAGCTAGCCCCAGGATAAGGTCAGAGACCAATAATCTCAGCATGGATAATACTTGTAACCTGTATTCAGTCTAACACATTCAGATCACCATCCTCAAGGTTTCGTTTAAGGTGGTAGGATTTTTTCAAGAAATAGTTAATTTTTGTGTTCCAATTTTGATTCTTACTCCTTTGAGTTTCCCTTGCAGTGTACATGGGTTCTTAATTGAGCACTGAAAATATTACAAGAAGATGAATTTTTGCGTGGTTTTAATGAAATGAGACATGGCTCTGTAATTTCTGCAATGTCTGTGATCATTTGAACACCCTCTTTCTTAGCTATTAGAGTTATCAGAGTTGAAAAGCGCACTGTTACAAAAAATCCTTGCCCTTTTGAGTCTTCTTGCCTTAGTGCCCCAGGGTGGTCAGAACTGCCAGTATCTCATCAACCACGAGATTATTTTCAATAATTTAGCTGATAGGACCAGCAGTGGATTTTCTCAGAAAGACTTTATTTCAGCTGAACACAGTGGCAACTTCTACCCCTAGCCATGGTTGCTTTAGCCCTAAGGAAGTCTTTTTTGCATGTTAAATATGCGATATAAGTGCCAAGGTCTTGAATTTTTCCCTGTTTATTGCAGTGCAATATATCACTCCTTACAAAGCAGCTTAAATGAAGTAAAGCTATGAATGGTGTCTAGTCAAATTCATGAACTTTCATCATGCAAATGAGAACACCTAATTAAGAGCCAATGGTCAAAATTTCCATAATGATAGAGCCAGATAAAATGTGTTTCAGGTTCTCACAAGAATCTAGGCAGTTTTTCTTGCATTAATGTTGATTATACAAAATCACCTGGTATGAAGATATTCCTTTATAACACTAGGTCTAAGAAGACTTTTTGGGTTTTTTTTGATTTTATAAGTAAAATTTTTAAAAGTTAGTTGACTTCTCTCCCTGGGTTCTACAGCAATCCTGAAGTTAATGAAATGTCAACATCATAATACAATAAGAATGACTAAATGGATTCATCAAAGCTGTTTATGCATTATGTAACATCTTAAAATTGTGTAATTTGGGAACTGGAACAGCATATTTTTATGCCTTTTTAAATTATATATTATTCCTCAGAGTGAACTACTTTGGCTATTGCATCCAACAAAGGTTATCAAAACAAACTCTAAAATAGGCGGCTTAAAATTACATGTTAAAATTGAAAGATTTGTGCCAGTGAGATAATGTAATTATTTAGTGAACAGAACAAATGACTATGACCATATCCAATATGAAATCTTTTCCAGATCTACCCCTCATTAATTCTAATGAACTGAATCATTTGAAGCTGTGATGTAGACCATTAAGTGATTTTATGGAGCTCCTCCAGGTCAGTGTCGCAGTGAGCATTTTTTATTATCTCACACTTAAAAGCATGTGCCTGAAATCATACACATAAAAATAATTTTGACTACCTATTAGAGCTCTGTATTGCCATGGTTCATTCATACAAACAAATTTTATAGAACACCACCCACCTACTCATTCAACTGCCCCCCAAAATTATAGAAACATAGAACACTTTTGATTGAAAAAGACCTTTAAAGATCACCTAGTTCCAACTCCCTGTCATGAGCAGGGACACTTCCCCATTAGACCAGGCTGCTGAAAGCCCCCTTCAGCCTGGCCTTGAGCTCTTCTAGGGATGGGGCACCCACAGGTTCTCTGGGCAACCTGCTCCAGTGCCCCACCTACCTCACAGTAAAGAGTGTCTTCTTTATATCTACATACCCTCTTTTAGTTGAAATCCATTGTCCTTCGTCCTGTCACTACAGGCCTTGGCAAAAAGCCTCTCTGCATGTTTCTAACAATTCTCTGTTATATATTGAAAGGCTCCAATATGTTCTCCCAAGAGATTTCTGTTCTTCAAGCCAAAAAAATCTCATCTTTCTCAGCCTTTCTTCAAAGCAGAAGTGCTCCAGACCTCTCAATATTTTTGTGGCTTCCTCTGGACCTGTTCCAACATGTCCAGGTCTTGCAGAGCTGGACATAATACTGAGGGTGATGTCTCACAATAGAGTAGAGTGATCATGATCACCCCCCTTGACTTGCTGGTCACACCTCTTTTTGTTTAGCCAAGGATATGGCTCCCTTTCTGTTCTGCCAGTACACTGTCAGGTCATGAAATTTTTTTGCCCACCAGTATCTCCAAGTCTTTCTCCAGAGGGCCACTCTCAATCCATTCATCCCACAACCTGCATTGGTACTGATGGGTCTCCTGACTCAAGTGCAGGAATTTGCAAGTGACTTTGTTGAACTTCATGAAGTTTGCACGGCAAGTATTACAGATTTTCTTTTTCAGAGTATCTTCTGTGGGTGTTTGCATGAAGGATCACTAATCAGTCCATTCTTGTGACATTCTCAGTCTTTTCAGCTAAGTTTTGGAAATAGTAGAAATAAATTAATGTATTTTGCAAAGATGCCTCCATCACAGCATAGAATACAGATCTTGTTTCCAAAGCATACAAAACTTCTGTTTATTGTCCAGGCCAGCAACATACATAATGTCACATGATGCAATAGAGTTTTATCTTCAAATAATTTATCCTCTATTCTAATTCTTTAGTAAGAAAATTTTTGATTATAAATAGAAATCACATTATTTGGAAATAGAAATCACATTATTTAGAATCATTGTATTTTTGTAATTAGAGAAGAAAATAGAGCTTTCCCTCTCTAAAATATATATTAATTTATCACTATATACTGTCAGTATAGATATTGATGTTTATGGAGCCAGTCACAAGCTATGGCTTCCCTAAGCCAGAAAATAAAAAAAAAAAATCAGAAAAAAACAAAACAAATAGTAAGTATTTGGTGAGCTTATACACTTATGTGTGTAAAGTAGCCCATGCTGATCCCCATGTAATCCCAGCCAGGTTTCTTCATGTACTCAAGATGATTGTGCTTTGCAGGCATGTTTAAAACATGAGCAAGGGGCAATGTGGTGCAGAGAAGAACATGAGATGCTTGGAAGATCAGGATAAGCAGCGGTCACTCCTGCCAATACCACAATGTATGCTGAGTTTTGTTTGGGTCATCTCTGCAAAAGTGTCATATAGGAAATTTGAAAGAGAGCAATGAAGTAGCTTTCATGATGTTCATGAACAGTGAACATGACATGTTCTATATATTATAGATATATATTTGACAACCCTTTTGGACTGACACTGGAAGAATGGGTTTAAACATTGGTCTCCCAAAATGTATATGTGCAAATAAGGAGGTGCCAAGTGATAAAAGACTTTGAAGATTAAAGCACAAAATTATTTTCACACTGAAATTATTTCCATCTCTTCCCTGAAACTAACAGCTTCTAGAGAGGAAAAAAATAATTTAGCCATTCAGAACGTTAGGCATGGAAAATTCAGACATCAGAAAGTCACAAATGTGCTCACAGTGAAACCTTAGAGGAAATATTTAGTGTTCCAGATTCCTCTTTCCCTCCTAATCATGTGTTTATATAGAAGGAAAAGAAATACTGATGATATATACAGAAGGGTTTTTCTATGTCACCTGAAGGCAGAAGAACATAAACTCTGGTAACAAATAAAACAAAAAAAAACTCACAGGCATATCTAGTAGGGAAGATACACTTCTACTTACATGGATAACAAAAATGGTAAAGTTTCCTTTTTTTTTTCCCCAATATCTCATTTGAGTTAGAATGTTGTTTTTATAATGCATTTCAATGACTGACTTGTAAAGTTTATGTCCAAATAGGCTACACTTGAAGTGGATATTTTTAGCATAGAAAGACAAGGGAAATAAATACATTTCTATGCATTTATGCTGAAACTGCATATCGCTAACAATATCTTAATTTTACCACTGCTCTTGCCAAGCCTTTTCTTTCATTGGCTGCATCACTAACACAGTGTTTACTAATAGGTCTATAAAGGAACAGTATTTCCATAGTAACAAATGAACAATACTAGAGATATTAATCATTTCTACATCATCTGTGTACAGTTTGCTGTAAAGAAACATTTTGTAGTTTGATAATTGCTATACTGAAGTGATTGTACATTATGAGATTATTAGCATAAACACTTAAGAAGATGATAAATGCCTGTTGAAAAGGAGAAAAAATTGAAGAAAAAGTGATATTGTACTGCAAATATTACCATAAGAAGAAGCAGGAAGAACTAACTTTAATAGTAGTCACTGTTCCTGATATTAGTCATCTCCTATGGACTAATCCATGAAAGATCTCTCCAAGCTTTAGCAACATGGAGACTTGCATGCTTTAGCTACCCAGTTTCTCTTTGAAAATGCCTTTTTCAGTAGGAAAAAAAGTCTGGTTGCTGGCCACTTTGGAGACATCTCTGTGGTATCAAGGTACTTGATGGCACAGGGTCATCAGTCAGACAATATATGAAAATATATGAAAAAAGCCGAAGGAGGGAAGGAGGGAAGGAGGGAGGGAAGGAGGGAGGGAAGGAGGGAAGGAAGGAAGGAGGGAAGGAAGGAGGGAAGGAAGGAGGGAAGGAAGGAGGGAAGGAGGGAAGGAGGGAAGGAAGGAGGGAAGGAGGGATGGAAGGACGGGAGGACGGAAGGAAGGGTGGAAGGAAGGGAGGACTGGAAGGGAGGACGGAAGGAAGGAAGGACGGAAGGGAGGACGGAAGGGAGGACGGAAGGGAGGACGGAAGGGAGGACGGAAGGGAGGACGGAAGGAAGGACGGAAGGAAGGAAGGAAGGAAGGAAGGAAGGAAGGCTGGTTTACAAATTTGGCAAAGTGACAATTACCAATATAAACAATGCGTCTGTTAATAAGCAGATGCTGAAGATTTTTAAGCCGGGTCTCATTTAATTTATTATGATGGAAGACCATAGCTATTCTTCCTTGATGAAGACTCTGCCCTTATTCAAAATAGAGCTTGGAAAAAATGTATTTTATTTTTATTTTGATCAACACTGTTTATCATAAATAGGGCATCAGGTTAAAATACAAAAGAATAGAATACTGTTCAAATGTAGCTGCTAAGTAAGCAGAGCCTCATTGTCTGAACCATGCTTGATGATTTCATATGAACATAGAAAACAAGTATGACATGTTTAACATTTAATAGTTTTGCAATAAATATTCTGCCTGTGTTTTTTGTTTTTTTAAGTTCATTAAAACCCAGACCAGGATTAATTCAATGATGAGAATTTAATAACAAGAATAGTTTAAGTCTATAGAAACTCCCATAATTGTATTGAACCCTGCCAGTGACCAGAATAAATCTCATACAGCAGAATCAGAGGAGCTTTCCAAGTGCAAGATAACCTCACTAAGCCTTGCTGGTCAGCAAATTGTGTTTTTCTTTTATCATTATTATCTAATATTGTCTAACATAGCTTTTTTAAAGTAAAATAAATAAAATTAACTGTGCTGTTTTAAAATTAATTTACATATTCTCTATTTACTGCCTTCAGGCTGTTTTTCTAGATGCTTCTGTCCTCCCTTCTGCTCTCACTGTGGTTTGGATAAAACGGCTGCATTTTTAGTTGAGTTCTGCATTTCACGGAAGTGCTAAGCCTGGAATTTTCTTGAGCCCCCTTCATGTGTGTCTTTAGTTTCCATTACAATAGCTGGAGACCGTTTTAAGGGTGACTATGGCAGATATTAGAATCTTTTCAGTGTTCAAGCACTAAACAAACATTTTCAGTTACTTAAAAGAAACATGCAATTTGCTTTGAGAATATGTTTTGGTACATACACTGACTAAAAGCTGTTGTATGTTGTATCATGCATTCATTATCTTCTTTTCAGAAGGCTCATATCTCATTTTTGGTATGTGTTTTAGATGTCATTTCTTCAATTCCTAATGGTGCAATGTTGCCAATACCAAACCAGAAGCCAATTGTTTTGCACTATTATCCCATTAACTGATATCAATTTCTTCCCTCACTTATAAGCATTTCAAAAAATCCCTGAGGTTTAAGCAATTTTCAAAGTTATATTACATAATGTTTCCCATACTTTCATACCTGATGTCATTAGAAGATATTATTGACTTTTAGCCCTACACTAAATTCATTAAATTGGTTCTTTGGGTTTTTTTTTGTTTGTTTGTTTGTTTGTTTTTGTTTTGTTTTGTTTTGTTTTCTTCTAACTTGTTTAACACACTTGTCTTTTAAGGATTCAAGCTTTCTAGTAATACATAATGCAAAGATTTCATTAAGAAATTGATAGCATTTCACAGAAAAAATACACTAAGGCATAGATTTGCTTTTCTCACTTCTGTACACTAAATGCAAGGATAACCATTGTTACTAGCAGCTGTCCCTACATATTTGGAACCAAACCCCTTTTCCATGAAATTTGGGGTTCGCCAGAGGTACCTCATCAATGGCTTTTTCTTCCATCTTTATAAATTATCTTTAAAGGCATTTATCTGCACTAAAGCAATTTTAAACTAAGCCATCTAGTATTTAATATCAAATCCTAATACCATTAAGAGAAAACCTGTTACACTTCTGGGATTTAATACAAAATTGGTAAATGTTTAGTTTTCCAAGAAAATAAAAAAACAGAGCAAAAAGTATTCATCAGAACTTAATAAAATATTTTACTTGCTCATATCAAACTCTCACACTTCTTATTTATCTCTCTTTCACTTTCTTACTATACATCCACATCAATTTCTCACTGAATAAAGCCATGTGCTGTCATCCTAATTTGAACCTCCTATCTCTCTACATGAAGACTCAAGTCCTAAACTCTCATTCAGAATTTTTATCCCTGTGCTAAATTTAAAAAAAAAAAAAAAAAAAAAGTTATCCTGAGGATAATTTTTGAGACATTATCCCAAAAGACATTGATAATAAACATGTAAGCTGGAAGACAGTTGATCCATACACTTGCAGTGTATGTATATTCAGAATGACATGATCATGACTGCTGTAAACAAATTCTGCACTACTACAATAGTAACCCAATTCACCAAAATCAGGAGATTCCCATGAAAAGAGGTAGGGTAGATTTCATAAAATTCTTATTTTAAAGAATAGGCTGAAAGACAGCTTTCAAGTTCAGAGACATATTCTGATATGAAACATTCATATAAACTAGTTGCAGCTCAGAAAGGTGCATCACTTCAAAATATTTCTAATTGCTTTATGATTTGCAAAGCTTTCCAAACCATCTATAGCTGTGCTTATTATATTTGTCTGAGGAATTCCAGTCTATCTCAGCAAAAATATCTTTCTCTGCCATTTTAGAAAAACAATATTTCAATGATTATGAACAGACATCAAACAGCTGTAGACAGACCTGAACTCTCTATTTCATATTTATTTCCATGGCTTTCCAAAAAGAGGTTTATTTTACTTTACTGTTTGGTAGGTTGATATATCTATACTGTAGAGGCTCAAAATCAGTGGAAACATTTTGAAGGACTTTGGAAAAGTAAACTCATTACTGCTGAAGTTAATTAACAAGAAAGGCTTAAACAACCTTGATAAAACTGCTTATGGAGTTGAATCACCAAGCAATTATTTACTGTCTGTTAGCAGAAATGTGTGTTATTACAAATCTACAGGAGTTTCATTCTGTATACATACATTGGACTAAATGTTATTCCATATGGCTCTGGCTGATGTTTAGACAAATGAATAAAACCAGTATTTCCAGTCAATTTCTGTTTCCTCAGTTCTGTCTTTTCTACCTGCAGCTCCTTATTTCCATTGTTGTCCCTGGAAAAAGTTACTTGAAAGTCCATCAGAAGCTTTCACGGATATGTTTCCAACTTACAGTTTATCAATCCCACATAGTTCCTTTTTCCTACACCATTATAAAGATTCATACTGTTTGTTATAAATGTTCACAGAAGACTAAGTGCTATTGCTGACTCAGTCTAGCTAGCATTTTACTTGTGCCTCTCTGAACAAATAAGTTCCATAATCACTTACTGCTTCATTAGTGCATAGAATAATTCTAAATTCCCATCTATTCATCTTTTACAAGTCCTGTTATGTACTTCCTGATGTGCTTTATACCTTTCCGAATCCAAATATTTTTTATTTTTATTGTTACTCTTTAGAGAAATTGCTGCTGGGTTTTTTGCTGTTGTTGTCATCTCTGTTTTATAGTGACACTGAAGTTAAAATGAAAACAGATTTCATTATTTATTCATAGGACTTGATTCACCCGCATTGTGACATTATTTTCTATGTTGACAGTTGTTGGCGAATAGTGTGGAAAGCTAGAGGGCATTTATTTGACCATAAAATGCCATAAACAATAAACTGATATTGTCTTGCTTTCATTTGGGGCTTTTTCATCTTCAAAACAAGAAATTAAAGTAAAAAAAATTAAATGAATCTCTGAGTTTTATACCATCCACATGAACTTCATGTCTTGCTATGTCAGCTGCAGTGTGCAAATATTAAATCTTACTACGAGAGTTCTGATAATCCCTATCAAGATACAAAAATAGCAAAAAGAGCCTTGATATCAAGACTTACCTTTATTAAAAAAAAAAAACAACTTGTTAAAAATAAAAAATGGACTCCTTTCTTTTTTACCTTTTTCTGTGTCTTTTTTAAATTTTTTTTTAAAGGTGCATGGACAGAAACCTTGGATAATGAATGAAGAGAATAAATGTACAGAATAAAAAAAAAAAATCCTGAGTCACGAAAAATAACAGTACATTAAAATTTATTGTTAATCGAAAGGAAGGTTTGGTTTCTCTCAGAATCCATTGTAAAGAAAATGGTGTTTGAAACCACAATTTTAAGATTTTAATTGATATGGAAACAATACATATAAGCTGCAGAACATAACTCTTGAACTTCAGTCACGGAATAAGCTGTTCAATAATACCGCCACACAGTAATATAGTTAAATTGAAGAGTTGTATCAATCATTGGTGGTTTTAAGGATAAATGAAAGTACAGGAAATTTTAAACTGTGTCTCAAAGCTGTTGCCTAGATTTGAACTATCCAATTTATATCTGTCACTGGCAAAATCTGCTCATGTAATTTAAACCAGAGCAGTTTTTTGAATTATTAATGGCACGTACTTAACAAGCAATCAGTACACTGCACATTCAGGATCAATGTAATTCAGCAGATAAGCCACAATGCTAGACATGCAAACCATTATTAAACACTTATGAATTTCTAAAGCCCATCTTCAGCTAGTCCCAGGTGGTACTGGTCACACACACACACACCCATGCACACCCACACCTTCTCTGAAGGGCAGCCTGTGACCCCAGGAGTCTTCCAGCATCCCTTTTCCCCAGGCAGTGCATGTTCCTTGCCTTGCAGTACCCACCAGGGGCCACAATCAGGATCACAGCATCATGCCCTGCACTGCCCCTTAGCCAGCTGGGTCCAAGTCCCACCCCAGCAGACACCCTCATGCCACAGGGTGATGGGTCGTGGTGCCAAACCATATGTGGACTACACCTTCCTCTGCTGATAGAATTTGTCATCTTTAACATGGGCACAGCTTTCTTTATTTGATCCACATACACTCTTTATGTTTACTTTTGTAGCCTATAAGTGTAATTTTTGTATGACTTAGGACACAAAGTCATTCCTGCAATGTCTTTCGTATCTTGGTGGGTTTATATTCTGAAAATGGCATCCTTTTGTGTTGCAATGGAAAGTGCCAGAATAAGAACCACCACCAGTGATCATCCATATTATGAAATTAAATTGGTGATAAATCACCAATACAGAAGTCTTTCATGTTTGGTTTTACCAGATAAATGCTCTAGTAAATCTATTAGGAAATGCAATAACTCTCAACTTCTCCTTTTGGATGATGTGCTCTGGCGCATTTGATGCCCAAATACCTCCTGGAGGAAAAATTCCTAATACTGATATTATTCTAGGTGGCGGGATGTTTATTCTACTTCTGTGTGGGAGTCTCGTTAGTGGAGGACACATATCAAAATATTTCATGCTGTGGTCTGACCCTGTCTTGTCACAGTGTGACTCTGGCTTCAGATGAAGTTGCATAATTCATGAACAGTTTCCAAAGTGAATGGTGGATTTAACATGCCTAGTAGCCTTCATCTTGCTGAAAGGTAAGTTTACAAACAGACACACACACACACAGGCTCCACCTACAGCTGCTCAAAAATGTTTCAGCAGAACATCGTAAAATTCTAAAAATTCAGTTTTGTTGAAATTGAGTTGTTCTACATGAACATTTCAAATTTGAAGAAATTTTCCACAGGAACGTGTCAAAATTAATCATTTTGTCCTTCTTGTTTCAGTCTGATAATGCCAAAAAATTTCATTTCAAATGAATCACCCTATTTCATTTCATTTCATTTGACATTTAGATTAAATGTTAATATTAATTTTAAGGCACTGTGTTTATACATATATATATGTATACACATATTACACATTTTTTAATCTAAAATATTATAGGATTTTTGTATTATCAAAACAAAGAGTTGGTATGCTGTCTACTGGAATTTATATGCTAGAGATGAAAAGACTTAAAAAAGAGAAGGAATAAATATTGTTAGCTCCTTCTTGGAAGAGTACAATTTCCTCGAAATTGTCAATTGTGAAACTAGCCAGGGGAGCCAGAGAAGTCCATTTTTTAATGCAGTGGATTCTGGCAAAATCCTTGTAGCAAAGTAAACAGCAAGGCAGTTTTATCTGCAAAACATAGCACAAAGATTCAGTGATTCAAAGATTCAAAGATCTGACTCAGTGTGCCTGACTTTAAAAAAATCTGCCTAGTTACCAGTCACTTTTAAATCATGGGGAAATCAGTCAATTCAAATCACAGAGTTTTGTACATCCAGAGAAGGTTTGAATTCTTGGACATCTTGTTTGTTTACCTTTCTCATTAGCTTAGCTAATTGGGTTCAGATGTTAATATACATTATATCATCCTTTTTCTTTTAAATGCCTCTGAAAAATGCTCAAGAGACAAGATTAGAGTATTAAAGCCTTTATGCACAAAATGTCTGTGGTCATGACCACAGCCATTCAAGCTCACACGTATCAGCCATCCAGGGAATCTCACAGCTGCCTGACGGGGATCAGGAAAAAGAAAATATTAGGTAATAAAATCTTAGAGGCATGCTCAGTCTTTGGCTCCTCTCCATCTGCCAACATGAGTGAAAAATAAGTACTGGTTCTACTGTGATACACATCTGCCCACCAGTATCACGAAAAAAAAAAAAAAAAGGCCAGTGAGCAGCCATTACTATATCTGGAAAATTTTACCCACTACCCACTCTGAGCCCATTTGTTCCCTGATACATGGCACGGCAATCAAGATCATAATTAGGCTTTTTTAAAAAATAAATATATTACTGTTAATTAATCAACTGCCTGGTTGATTGTTTAAGGTGTTTTAAGAGCTGGAGTGCGCTGGTGTCTCACACACAAGATGTGAGACATTTAGGCTTGAATCAGTGAAAGTGCTGAGGAAAGTTTACACCACCCTGGGTCTTACTTTTGCAAGTGTGACTGTTGTGACACGATAGCAGTGACTTGCACACAGATGCAAGATGCCACCAACCCCCATCTCCTCCTGATAAATTAAACTCTAGCTAGTATTTTCAGAGGCAATAACAAAACACCTTCCCTTTATTTCCATCGTTCCTAAACTACTGACGAATTCTGAATGCGACAACACTCAGCTACTCAGTTTTCTTGGGAATACAAAAAAACACAATCATTTTAAAGTTTCTTTATTCACCTTTGCTTATGTAATAGATAAAATGCTTCTCCAAATAGCCACAAGGCCAACTCATGGAGCAGGTTAGCCTCGGCAGCAAATCATGTTTAATTTCTTCCACTACCACTCCTAACATTGTTATGGAAGCTATTAAATTAACAGATTCCCATGACAGTGTTTCATTTCTCATTATAACGAAAAGGCAAGCAGCTAGCACTGCAGAATTTTCACGAACTAATGCCTTGTAATAAATCCATTAGAAAGCCATTGGTATCTAATTGTCTAATCACAATGAAGGCCTAGGAGTGACATGGCTGTAATGGGATTAAAGTAGATTGTAGTGCAATGCCTACATTCTCTGATCCAGTCTGGAGATAGCAACAACCTTGCAGGTCATTTCAGTTAATTTAGCCAGACTCAGAAGAAAAGAAGGAAAAACTGCTTTGATTAAATAGGCAAAAGATCAGGCACAGTTTTGTTTACACCTGAAAGATAAAGTGGATGTTATGGCTGGATAAAATACAGCATTAACTTGAAAGTAATCTAAGGTATCTGTGAAGAGCTGTTCCGAGGATTGAATTTGGCTGTATATGAGGAATGGCTGCATGTGGTGTGATGAAGCAGGGAAAGTTCTAAGTGTGCTGAAGGCACTGAGTTATCAAACCTATGCCTCTTCTCCCCGTAGTAACTTGGCCTCAAAATTTGCACCTCTAAGGCCAGAAGCAGCCTTCTGCCTTTCTCTAAAGCCTTTCTTTAAAGCTATCTAAACAGAACTTAAGGGAATGGAACTGCAAACATTGATCTGGTGACTCTGTGAGCTATTAGGCTTCCTTGCTGTGGATGATGTGGAAAAACAGAAGTCTTTGTTTTTCTGAAACCATTGGAAACACTGTTTTGAAATTTGTACTGCCAAACATGGAAAGACATTCTATGCCAAACTTCATGTTAACAAGTAAATGATTTCTACAGAGCTGCTGAAGATTTTCAGGAAATCCATTTTTCCTTTTCCATCAGAAATCCCTTTTGGAATGTCTCTTTAACTTCTGATGTAAGGAAATTACGCGAAAGTAACCAATACAGGGAGAGTATGTGTGAGCAAGGGATAAGATTTGGGCTGAAAAATCACAAAAAATGTGTATATATTTAATCATAGCAGCTGCAGATTCTTGGTTCAACTTCCTAATGCGGACATATCCAAAGTAATCTGTCAATGAGGCATTGTTATTCTAGGAACTGGGAACACAACCAGTCTTAAAATAAAATACTCTAGTATCATATGGTGATTATTCAAAATATTTCAATTTATCTAAATGACACTACAGTGTTTAAAACAATTACTGAAATAATTCCTCTTTCAGAAGAGAAACATACTACAAATCTGACATGAAATCTGAACAACTTGAATTAGACTTTGCTACTTATTCTTTTGGCAAAATAAAGGCTTCTGTGCCTTGAATACTGCTAGTTTGAAAGTCGTTAAATATTTGTAAAAATATTTTGCAGAATAAGGAAAAAAGATAAACACAAGCCTTCACCTACTGTCATAGTCAAACCTCAGCCAGAAACTAACCAGCACACATCATGCTGCTCATTTTCCCCCCAGTCCCACTGGAGGGAAGAAGATTTGAAAGAAAAAGATTAAACGTTGAGGGTTGAGATAAGAACAATCTAAGAATTTAAATGCAGCAAAATAAAACTAAAAACACTAATGATGATAATGATCATTATAATAGTGACAAAAATATTAGTAGTTGTAATGAAAAGGAGAGAGAGAGATAGAGGAATAAAACCCAAGAAATATAAGTGGTACACAATTGCTCACCACCTGCTGACTGATGCCCAGTCCATCCCCCAGCAGTGATTGGCTCCACTATGGGTAACTGCCCCAGTTTGTGTACTGAGCATGGTGCTCTGTGATATGGAATATCCCTTTGGCCAGTTTGGGTCAGATGTCCTGGATATGCTTCATCCTGGTTTCTTGTGCACCTGCCTACTGGCAGAGCATGGGTAATATAAAACTCCTTGGCTTAGAGTCAGCACTGTTGAGCATTGACTGAACCATCAGTGTGTTATCAGCATTATTCAAGCCATAGAACTGTACCAGCTACTAATAAGAATTTTTTTTTTATCCCAGCTGAAACCAGGACACAGACATAGGCCGTGTTCAGACCTTTGAGACAAATGTCACTGTTGTCTCCACTGTTGTACAAACACTCAAACTGAATGTTTCACTGAGGATATTTTTCCTTTTCACACTGTATTAATCATGTGAATTCAGAAAATCACAAAATAGTTCTACCAGATCATTTTGATTTGATGGAACATGTCTCAAAATTTAAAAATATTTTTAAGAGGAAAAAAGTCAATGCTTTCTGAATTTTTGGCAGGCCATTTTTCTTTAGATAGTATCTTTAACTGTAAGCTAAAGGTTCAGTGCAAGACCTGTGATCCTTCACTGAGGTGCTTGTTTAAAAAAATTAAACACTGTATGTATTTTATCAACGATGTTAGTCTGTGATGAAAAGAGTAGCAATATATAATGTTTTAAAACCAAGAAAATCAGGACATACAGCGGGACAGAAGTGCAGTGACACACATGGAATATTGGCTCTGACAGGCTCAGAGCTGAGTATGTCACTCCTGAAGTTACTTTGGACCTCATGAGAGTGTGTCTTCAGTGTTAATTCCCTCTTCTAAAGGCTGTTGACCTATTGGATCTATGCTGATTCCACATTAGTGTAAGTGGCTAAGGATTTACTCCTCATAAAAGCAACAGGCAACCCAAAATTGCACCTAAATTAATAAACCTTGGCAAGATTACACCTGTTGAAAATTGTTTTCTGCAGTTTTTAATTACTTCTTTGTTTGCTTCAGCAATTGGTAGCCCAAACCAGGCACTCTGGTAAGGAACATGAAAGGTTTAACTGTACACTTATGTGTTCATTTCCAGTCTTCAAAAGCTTGAAACTGAAAATCTGTGGGCAAGATCAGTGCACTTCTTCAGTGTAACAGGTTGTACAAGATCTAAAGGGTCAGGTGTCACATGGTGTGATTTGTGTCTGTGGGTGATATTATTGACTAAGCTCATGCTCTACATAAATACTGAAGTGCTGTCTAATGCATTTAGTGTGACATTTATCTTCTTAAATGACCTCATGATTTCTTTTCTGTGTTTAAATATACAGAGGCAGTGTGTTTGCCCAGTAATAGAGGTGATTCTCCTCTCTATGGACCGGACTGTTTTCCATAATTTATATAATTTTATTTAATAATCACTAACTAAAAAAACAGATTTTACATTCTAGCATATATTAAGATGTTAAGCGACAGTGATAAAGCCATCTCTATAACCTTTCTATTTTTCAAAATAAAACATTTCTAACACCTTTAAATTTAATTTGATGGCCAGGCAGTGTCTCTGTGTTGTTAGAGATATAGCTCTGTGCACTCTCAAAGACGAACCTCGATATTAATCTGAATGGTCATCAAGTTATATAATGACTTCTTTGTATCTGAGTTGTATCCAGAAACTAAGAATAATCTTACAGCTCTACAGCTCACTAGCAAAGAGCTCCTCACTAAGCAGAGAGTAGTGCTATCCAATGTAGGAAAGGATAAAACAGGGCAGCTGGGCTTGGACTTTCTCCCTGTGACAGAAGAACATAGAAAAAGCATTAACAATTTTTTGTCTCTGAGCCATTTGGGTCACAAAATAATAATAATAATTTAAAAATGTTATTGGCAAGCAAATAATTGGACTGATTTCAACCTTCAGAAAGAGAGTTTTGAAGATGCTATTTCAGAAAGCTG
Organism: Sinosuthora webbiana; assembly: GCA_013397395.1. Lineage (NCBI taxonomy): Eukaryota > Metazoa > Chordata > Aves > Passeriformes > Sylviidae > Sinosuthora > Sinosuthora webbiana. The sequence goes on from VXBN01019266.1 coordinate 240,315, forward strand.
GGGTTAGCAGAAGAAGATACAGTCTGATAGCACAGCTGAAAATAAATATATGAATTTTATGCAAAAGTGGGACAGGAGAGAGAAGGGGAGGGGTGGGAAGGGAAGAAAGGGAAAGAAACGGGAGAGGAACTAGCCATTACTTTTGTCCAGGCTTTTCCTAGTAACTTGATTCTCAAACTTTATGATTGAAAGATTAACTCACTGAATAATTTATCCTTTTCTTTGCTAGCCTTTTAACACAATGGAGTAATTACTTAGCAAGTATTGCATGATGAAAATAACTATCTTGTTGCAGTTATGTTTATTTATAAAAGATGTACAGTTATTTCTGAATATAGGAGGAACGTTACAAAATTGTCGCTCTACAATGAAATTTAAAGCAGTTTCTGCCTGAAGCATAAGGTTCTTCATCTCAAACTCAGCACAGCAACTTCTGATTGTCTGTACAACGCCTGCCAACAACTGCTTTTACAGTTTCTATGTCTTTTTTCTTACTGGAAGCTTTGAAAACTGCACTGGGTAAAGTCCCTTCATCTAGCCTCAAATTACAGCATGGTAATTCACAAGTTCCTTTGTTTTGGCTGGTGGCATATGCCTGCGGTTTGCACCTGTATTTGACATCAACAGTGACTGTGACAACATCCACCAATGTGATTTAACCTCCACAAAAGTACATCTTTCCTCCTATATGTTTTCTCTAAAATTCTGACTGAAACGACATGCTTTGCAGCATGCTGGGGAGGTCACTAGTTTCAGTCACAATTACCCTGGAGAGGAGGTAAAAATTAAGAGTCTGTGATGCCTTGCTGAGAGTGCTTATTGTTAGCATTGTCATTAGGGCAGGGAGTTTCAGGGGAGATCATATCCTTCTGAGTAAAGTCATATAACTGACAAAGGGCCCTCAGCCTCCTCGAACTGTCTTTACTACATCACTGTGCTGTTCATTCAGCACTTCACAGCTGGCCTCTGCCTAATATCAGTTAGGAGCTAACCAAAGAAGGGAAGAAGAAATCCCCATACTGTATACCAGAGTTTTAAAGGTTAAGCACCACTGTGTGACAAACAACACAGAGCTAGTGTGAAGGTGTGCCCTCCAGCTGATGAACTACTGTATTTTTCACTAGCTGGACTTTTAAAAGGTCATTCAGGTAGAATCTCAGATAGAAATACAACAAAGTGTAAAAGTGAAGAAGTTACAGGGAGCAACCATGAGAATAGATGTTACAAAGATGTAGATTACAACAAAGTGTAAAAGTGAAGAAGTTACAGGGAGCAACCATGAGAATAGATGTTACAAAGATGTAGATTACAACAAAGTGTAAAAGTGAAGAAGTTACAGGGAGCAACCATGAGAATAGATGTTACAAAGACATATATTAAATGTATGTTATTTAGTCAGAATAATATCCCGGCTGGCCTTTGGGAGGTTCTTCCATGTCAAGTCTGTATTGGAGCTTCTAGTGATGATGCCCCTTAAATATGACGAGAGATAGATTAAAAAATATTGGGAGAATTATGTTTTAAAAAAGAGGGCAAAAGAATTTTGTTTCCCTTGGGCACCATGGAATAAAAGAGGTTGCACAAACATTTCCCCGACTGGAATTGCTTCCTCCTTCTTTTTTTTTTTTTCCCCTTTTTTTGGAGGGTGGAGGGGCAAAAGGATGGGGGAGTTACTTTATATGTTCTGATATATTAAGAGCAAGATGAGCAAAACAAGGTGCGCTATGACCACCTAAGGAACAATTCTAGCATCATTGACAATGGGACTTCTGAGTACTGCTTAACGAGGCATTTATGTTGCACAAGCAAAGAATCATGAGAAATTTCTCTGACACAGAGTTCGCAAGGAGCCAGTCCAAAAGCCTAAAAAAGCTGTTCAGTGCCTGATGCTAACCTAGATACCTTATACCTCAATGCTTGCTTTAAGAACTGGTTTCTCAGAAGCAAAATTCTTCTGAAAGGCAGAGAAAAAATATTTACATACAAAGGAGGTCATCAGCATATTTGAGGCTTAAATGCCCTATAAATGTAGAAGAAACACTAAAAAGTAGGAGGTTGTCCTATAGTAACTTTATGATGCTTGTATCCCTAATTGTCTGTTCTGTTTATACTGGATATTAAGTTCTACACCTTTAAGACTGGTTCTGAGAGAGAAGAGGAGGGAAAAAAGAAGTGCACAATTTGTTTTCAGAAACTGCACTAACTCCTCTGCATTCTGCTTCTGGACTGTGCTGTCTACAGATGGACAGCAAGAAAGACGTCTCCTTTGCTTTTTAGTTAGTTTTTAGCTAACTAAAGCAGAGAAGTTCCCTAGACTGTATTTTTTTTCCTTTTTCTTAGAACTGTTCAAACCTGCCCACTCAAAAGTTTCCTCCAAAAATTTACCCTAAACCAAAACAGAGTAAATCTTCACAAGGATATGATTTGCTCTTTCTTGTTTTGTGATAAATAGCTAGACAGAAGTTAAAATACTCTACAGGACAGAATTCAAGTTTTCTCTTGTGGTCATACTTCATCTAAGTAGGTGTAAAACCAGAGATTATAACTGCCCAAGAGTAACAGAAAATTCAGTAAATCATTTATCAAATTACAGATTTTCTAGATTGTTTATCATTACGATGATTCTGAAATGAGCTATTCATGTCTGGGAGATAACATTGGTTTATTAGCTCTGGAACCTTAGCAGGACTGGTGATCTTCCTTGCTAAATATAAATAGCATTATTTTAAAAGGAGTTTAGAATTCCTATTGTCATTGCCCAGTAAACTACAATTAAACATCTCCAAGATAAGCTTGCCAATGGTCTTTGCTTTGAAATGAGGAGAAAATTGTAAATATACTCTTAAAAGTTTCATCTTTCAGCAATTTTCTCCATCAGAAGACTCAGAAACAAAACAATTCCTCCCACTCACTCCCACACTGCCCCTTGATTTTCAAAAAAAAAACAAAAGACCTATGGAAACTACTCTTTACGTATCTCATGAAAGAGGAAAAGAATCCAAGAAAATTTAATAGCTGAGAAAATAGTTGGAACTTTTTTTGCATCTAGGGTGGAGGGAAAAAAAACCCAACGCAAAAACAAAACAAACCAAACCCAAAAAAACCAGCAAACCCCCACATTTTTATTACCAATGCCAGAAGACTTTCACGGTAATGCTTTTGGGTCTTGAGAATCACTCCTTCTTCTAAGACATTTGTTCTGCATGCTTCCATGAAGCCAGCTCTCTATCCTAGCCTCACTTTAACAGAATGAGTTAATATACCACGCAGAAACAGTGCAGTTTATCATGCTGCGGAGAGGCTGGGAATGAATTTCTATATCTTGAATGTGTTTTCAAATAAAATCCAGTAAGACCAGATTTGCCTGAACATAATTTTCTCTAGGTTATAGATTCTGGAGGAATATAAAATTAGTAAGGAAGATTCAATGAGAAGGTATTTATTATAAAAGTTAGAAAAGCCCCAACAAACCACTTCAATTTTTAAAGTATTCTTCTGAAAAGAATACATTCATCTGAATAATATATTAGGAATTAAGAGCTGTGGGAAACAGGAAATGTATCAGGAAATGTAAATGAAATGTAAATGAAACAGGAAATGTATTTCACATTGCTGTATGAAAGTGTTTTAGAAATGTCCATGTCAGTGAAATTAGGAATATTACTGAAATGAGAATATTGACTCTGCAGCTGCAGTGACTAGGACATTGTTACCTCTGGTTTTATCTCTCAGAAATTATAAACAAAAGATGCTAAAAAAGAAAAAGTCTTCTTCAGTTCTGAGGAACCCTTACTATGGCTTTGGAAGAAAGTTAATATGGGAGTTACATCTTCTCAAAAGGGGCTGAGGCTGAATGAAAATTTCCTCCACTCTGTTATGTCTTCATTAATTTCTGGCTTGCTTCCATACTTATATTTCAAATAACCTGAATACACATTTTCTTAAATCAATCTCTGGATTTCGATTGGAAACAAATTTATAAGTATGGACATGTTTTTTTTCTGGAAAATTGTTCTACAGTTATGATTATGCGGAAGATTCCTTGGTTCTCTGTAACCTTGGAAATATTTTTGCATCAGTTATAAGCAAATAAGGATCTACCAACAGATACTCCAAATGTTGCACAGTGTCTTAATCCTGACTGGAGGATTTATTTTTTGTCACACATTTTTGGTGAGTAGCAATCAACAACTGCTGATGGAAAAGCTGGCTGAGCCTTTTTCCCTAATAAAGCCCTTCCAGTTTCCTCTGGGAAACAAATAGCAAAGGAAGAGAATCAGAAAAGTGCCAAATGTTAGAGCAATTTTGTTTCATTTCTGAACTCTGCAAGCAAATGATAGCACCTCTTTTCTCCTCTTCCTGTTTTCCAAGTCTTCCTCCTGTTTGTGTGCCAGGGAGAGTGAAGATGAAACACCTGCAGTATTTGCTCCAAAGGTCTGGTGGAAGATCTGAGGAACCTTTGAGGAAGGAGATTAGAAGAGGATTGGAGCAGGTTGGTGGAGTTTGATGCATCTGCTGGGATACAGGACTGGAATACATAATGTCCAGGCAGGAACTGCAGCAATTATTTTCAGCTATTAACCCAACCGAGTCTTGTTCTTCATAAAGCAAAGACTGATCCTACATAAGACTATCATTTCCAAGACTGATGAAGTACTGGACCCTAGACTGTCTCCTGCTGAGGATATTCTTATACTACTAGATCTTCAGAATCATAATCCAGACATTTCTAAAAATATAAATGTTTTCATGTTTCTTTTAAATTTGTTATTTTTTCTGCTTTCTTGCTTATTCATTCCACACCGCTGTCTCCAAGAACACTGCTTGTTGCATTTTTCACTGCTTATCCTTAGTTTAATTCATATTTTGAAATTGCACAAACATTGTAGGAATTCCCACTGTTCTTCTGACCACTTTGAGTTCAGAATGCATTCACATTTTACTTCAGGACTAAAACATACTTGCATTAGACCTCAGGAGAGTACCGTATGAGGAGGAGCTCAGTAATATAATGTTTGACTATACACTACATTTGAGAAATATCATAATGATTTCTTTTACCTTTTGTATCTATTCAATGAGAAAGCTTACCAAATGAAGAGTGTCTCAGAGGTCATGATGCCTACAGCTGAATATGAGCTGTTTCCTGGATTTCTCTCTACAATAATACACTTTTAACTGAAAATCATAGGTGAAGAGATACCAAGTATGAATTTGGTCCAGAGAAATTTTATACACACTCTGCTAGCAATATTGTTTTTCAGTAGCCCCACAGCTTAATGGAATTTGAAAATTTTCTTTGATAATGTCCCATCAGTGGCAATCATACATATCATTTTCTCTATCCACAAAAGGCAATTTTCATAGATTTATATCACTCAGGTGAAACATACAATTGCACTGGTCAGAAGTAGATGTTAAAGAATGAAGTTGTTTACTAGAAAACATTGAGCTCTTCTAATTAAAGTGTGCTTTTAAAAGATTAGAAAAGTAAGGACTGGAGCAGGATCACAAGGAAAAAGACTGAAAAGCCTTTCTTTTAACAGGGCATTTATGCTCTAATATACAAAAGGAAATTGCCAAACAATAAATATAACCCCTGGAGTATGTGGTGAATGTGTTCTTTAAGGTCACTTAAATAATCACAAGCAAAGGTATCAGCAAAAGCAGGTTTAATATAAAAGTGAAGGAACAACAAAGTTTGTTGTCCAGGTTCACTCTACTAGTTGTTAGATGGTAACACACACAAAGAAACAGCAAACAAAAATCCAAAATACAAAAAAAAAATTAAATATCCCCAGAACTCTCTACTTGGGGGCTCGGGGAGGGGTGAGAAATTCCCCTCAAGTTCCATGAAGTACTCACTTTGGACACTTTTACATCTTCTTAATGGGTGAGGTGTTGAGTCTGGAGGAGTGGGAGTATCAGCCCAGGATCCATCATTACCATTCTGTGATTGTCCAAGTGTAGCAAACTTGACACCTCACTAGATCTCAGAGGTGTCCTCACTCAGAGGTAGGTTTCTGGTTGCATCCTGCTGTGGTCCAGGAGAACTCAAAGGATCTCACTCAGGACTGCTGCTTATAGGATCACAGGAGAATTAGTTTCAGTCAAAGTTATGTTATTCCATTTCGGTTTTTATTCAGGCAAGAATAATTAGTTTCCAAGGCTGTTTGTTAAAATCCAGGAGCTCATTAGACACCACCAGTCCCTGGGAACAGACTGTGTTTCTGATAAGGTCTAGAGGAACTCAGCCCAGGTGCAGTTCATAAGGCCAAGGAATAACCAACATTTTTCAGATCTTAGAGAAGCTTGAGGCAGAGGAGGAAGCACTAACATGCTCCAGTAGCTACTTTCCACATCCAGTATTTAGGGGTCCACAGGCTTTATCCTACTCACGTTATTTGCCTCAGTCATTTCTTCTTTTTTCCTTTGGGTTCATTTTGCCTATTTTATTTTTTTTCTTAAGCTTTTGACTTCAAGTCTAGTGTCACTACAGGAAGTCAGAGAGCAGCAATCTTCAAAAGCAACAATAATCCTTTCTCTCTTGAGGATTCAAAATTTCTACTAATGGAAGTAGAATAATTTCTGAGGGAATATTTTGAAGTGTTTTACAAGAGCAAAGGATGAGCTGATATTCATTAACTTCCAGATTTTTCATTTGAAAGTAAAGAATACAAATCACTTAAAGAAGACAGATGTGAGAAAAGTACTACACAGAAAGGTACTTAAGCTCAGAAAATTATTTCTAAATGACTATGCAAATTATTAAAGAAAAAGAGCACCTTCATTGCAGCATGCCCAAAGGGAATATAATATACATTAAACAAAATTATTTGCCTTTATATAGGTTAGATGACTCAAGTACAGATGTTATAAAGTGTATGTAATGTAATATTCAGCAAAATAAATAACCCAATACTCTTTGAGCATCAGGAATGCAAATGCCCAGATAACTGTATAAAAGATTAGAGGTATTTTGTCTCTTGTATTCCCACAAGCTAAAGAACTTTGTGAAGGTGCAAGATGCATACAGAAGTGGATGATTATTTGTTTGGATTGAGGGAAAACTGAAGAAAGGAAAAACAGGAATTCATATGCAATGTTTTTTATAAATCACAGATCTCTAGATAAAAGTTTGGAAGACAAGATTGCAATGGTTTGTTTTAGCAATTACAGTCAACACATTTAAGACAGCTAGATGCATTTTTGATGATGTTTATGATAATTCTTGTTTGTTTAAATGGTATTTGTTCATGAGATTTGTTTATTTGTTCATGAAAAAAGGCCACTTTTCTAGGATCTGCTGATACAGAAGACTCAGCAGCCTGTACTCACTATATGAAGAATGATGGAAGTCCTCTACCCCTATGTATACACTTTTCCTCCATCACACAACAAAATTGCCTGTTTCCTCTCATTGATTTTTGGATTCAAAATATGATGAGTTATTGTAAAAGAACACCATGGACTCACACATGTCAAAGAGATTGCTTTGAAAAGGCGAGGTATGAACTGCATTAAAAATGAATGAGATGTAGAGGCCTATGTGGATAAGAAAGAGGATAATGATGTTTGGTTACTTTTCTATCCAGCTGATCTGGATTCATCATAGACCAATGAGGAACCAAAAACAAATACTTGTTTTCCATACTACGTAATTCTGGCCTATGTGTCTCATCGATGTTGTGTGATATCCACTAACCTAATGGGCAGGTTTTCCTCTGTTGTCTCAGTGTGCCCATTTCATACTGGGAGGGTTGTTTGGAGCTGTTTAACAGTTCTCAGTTATTGTCTTCTCACAGCAGAAATGTTCCATCAATCCTCTTTGGGAGAATTTCACCCTAAAAGAGCAAGCTAAGTAACAGGAGTTCTGTTTCTTGTCCTTTCCACCTACTTCCTTCTCCTGGTGAGTTACTTCATGGATACAACTCATACTCAGTCCTTTTGATAACGACTTTAATTTCCAGTTGAAATGGTGATGATTGAACATTCAGCTCTCATCTCAAGACTATGAAAAATTTATCAACCATTCATCAATTTGCAGTCTATATTGAGGCAATTTTTATCAGAAACACATAAAAGGCAATATGTATTTTTCTCTGTAAAAATATTTTTTCTTTCTTTTCTTGAATACTAATTACATTATTTAGAAAAATGAAACAAAAATTCTTTAGATCATTTTGACACCTCATGAATTGCACAGTAAGATAGGATGCTTATGAGATTATGTGTTTGCTGAACAGGAAAAATACTGAATATTCATTCTAAATTATTTCAGTAGCAAAATTATCAGTGATGTATTTCTTGAGACATTATTTCATGAACACTCTACACAAAATTAAATTGAAAACAGATTGATATTTGGTTTTCTAGCACTTCTGCTGTGGGACCCGCATGTGTGTTTTCATACTTCATTTTAGCTATATGCTCAGATCTCAAAAGAACCAAAGACTGATTATTTCTTTAAGGTCATAAAAATATGGCTGCTCCTAACATTCCACATATTTGAGAATATCACTTTATCTTGTTGCTTCTCTTCCCGTGACAATTAAGCTGCCCAGTTCAACAAAACTGATGAATGTTCCAAGGTGATGCTGCTCCATTTATACTTCTGAAGTTCATTCCCAATTGACTGAGTCAGTGTAGAAAAACTTAGCAGTTTGTTTTTCTTGTTTTGTTTTTCCTAGTGCTGAGTTGTTTTAGGGCCACTGAAAATTTAGAGATGCACAGACACAAGAAATGTGAGCCAACCTAAATACACAGCCAAAAAACATATTCAGAGGCTCAAAGTCCCCTGAAAACACAATCCCAACTTTTGGGATGTATTTGGAATAGTAAGTATAAAATACTAAACCAACATGTTGAAAGCTTCCCTGCCCACAACTGAGCACTCGTAAGACAGTGGTCAACTAATAAAATTCAAAATTTCTTGAAAATTCTAAAACAAAAGGTAATTGACCACAAAATCATGCAATCCTGTCCACTCAACAGTACAGGAGAAAAAAATTTGTCAGATCTTACTTTTTGTTTGTGTTTTATGTGTCAACAACCTTTTTTTTTCCTCCTGTGAAATCTGTTCTCATACTAATAGAAGAAAAACCATGTTCTTCAGTAAACAGATTTGTATCAGCTTAGGGAAGCTAAAGCCCTGATAGAATTAAATCTGGCCAGGGACGTTAAGGGCAAAAAGAGTCCATATGTAGGTTGGTGGTAAAAGGAAACCCAGAGAAAATGGGCCATATCCAGAAAAAAAAGGGAGATCTGGTTACCTGGAACATGGAAAAAGATGAAGTACTCAAAGAGATTTTTACCTTAGTCTTCACTGGCAAATGCTCCAGCCAACCACACAAGTCACAGAAAGGAAAGGGCAGGGTCTGGGAAAATGAAGAACTGACAGCTGTAGGTGGAGATCAGGTTCCAGACAATCTAAGTGCCTGAAGGTGCACAAGCCTATGTGACCTGATAAAATGCATCTATGGGTCCTGAGGAAACTGCTGAATGAGATGGTTAAGCCACTCTCCATCATATCTGAGAAATCATGACACTCCAGTGAAATTCCTATTCACTGGGAAAGAGAAAACAAAACCCCATTTTAACAATGGGGAAAAGAAAGGCCTGGGGAACTACAGGCCAGTCAGTCTCACTCCAGTGCTTGAGAAGATCATGAAGCAAATCCTCCTGGAATCTGTGCTAAGGCACATGGAAAATAGTGAAGTGATTGGTCACAACCAACAGGGTTTCACTAAGTGTAAATCATGTCTCAAAAATCTGGTTACCTTCTATGATGGGATTACAACTTTGATGAATAAGGGAAGAGCAACTGATGTCATTTGGCTGGACTCATGCAGAGCCTTTGACATTGTCCCACATGATACCCTGGTGTCTAAATTAGAGAGGCATGGATTTGATGCATGGACCACTCAGTGGATAGGGAATTGGTCAGAGTTGTGGTCAAAACAGCTCAATGTCCAGGCTTGTGGCACTCCTCAGAGGGCAGTATAGGCACTAGTGCTGTTCAGTGCTGTCAGTGTCCTGGGCAGTGGGATCAAGTGCAAGTTTGGTGTGGTCATCATGATGAAGAGAGGGGATATCATCCAGACAGATCTTCACATGCTTGAGATGTGGGGCAGCGAAAACTTCATGAAGTTCAGCTTCCAAACCAAGCCATTCTATGAGACTATGAAACCTGAATACTTTCTCTTAAAGATTGCAAATCAATGACCTATAGACAGGTGAGATCATCCTGCTAATCTGTAGCCTTTTACGAACTTTTATAAATTGTTCTGAATATACAAACTGACTAGTCTTCTGCAATTTTTTTTACTTTTAAAGGAAAAGAATTTAAATGTATTTGCTTGCTCTAATTCATTACTTAAACTGGGTTAATAAAGTAAGACTTCTTCTGACTATATATTTAGTGAGAACATATTGCCACACACAGCATGAGCCCTGAGAGAAATCTATTTATAGGATAAATGCCTCCTCTACCCCATTTGCTATACAAAATACATCCACATACACATAAAAAACCTTGAGATGCAGAGATGTGTGAACACAATATATTTTAAAAGGTTTTTCCATTCCAGCAGCTCTAATTGCCTATGAACTTAACCTTTATGGTTCAAATATTATTCCCATGCTATGATCCAGACAGTTCTAAAAGCTTCCAGAAGTTTGATGCTAGATTTATTTATCCTTTGTGTAACTTTTGATAAACAATATAAAATTTGCATTATAAGTAAATCGCATCTTACACATTTAATTGGGAAATTCAGGAATTCAGAATAATGTGTGCCTCCCAGTCTACCAAGTGAAATCATCAGCAGCCATGCTCTAGTTTACCGAAGAAAAAAATGCTTTAGCTGTTGCTAAGTTACGCTGAATACCCATTGAATTACACATGAAACCTATGTTAATTCCAAATACAGTCATTATGAGTGGCAGTATTACAAAGAATACTGAACAGATTTGAAATAATGGAAAACTGAATTAAAGAACTGCCATCACCTTATGCTACATTTTCTACAGCATTTCTGAACTTTTTTTTTAAAGACAGCTTAGCTGTCAGGTGAAAAAAATATAAAATAGCTTCATTGGTTCTTTTACCCTCTGTGTAAAACCCTCTGTGATATAAGGGCCAACTAAGATTTCAAAGTACAAATCAGAAAATGAAAACAAGGAAGAACAGCTGGACTATGCTGATATATACACTAAATTCAAAACAAATTCAAGCCAGTTATATTTTGCTGTGTTTTTAAAATATGTTCTAACTTGTCACTGTTCCTTCTGCCACTGCTGGAATTACACCTTGGACTGAGCTCAAGAAGTTTTAAAGTAGGGCAACTCTTACCAAGCAGGTGATGGTAGTTTCTCTTCACTGCCACAGTCCTGTGTCTCTGGTCCATGGTGCTGTGATTTGGAGCAGCAATGAAACTTCTGCAGCAGGACAGACCTGTGCTCACAGTCAGTGCTTTCCAGTGTAGGACAAATATTGTCTTTCAAGAATGCCAGCAAAAGAAATCTAAACTACATTCACAATTAAGCTGTATAATTTTGTTGGTAGGATTACATCAGGTATTTGGCCCAGTAGTAGGGACTGATGATTAACGTGAGATGACTCAATTACCAAGGATATCCCACCCAGACCTTTGCCATATGCTTTGGTAACCTGATTAGATACACCTGCTTGCACTGCCCACAAGGCTATGAAAAATGACATAGGACACTTCTCAATTTGCATACATATATTCTTAGAAACTTAGGACACTCCCATTGGGAGCCAAAAATGGAAGGATTTCCCATGCTTCTCATAAAGTAATGATGAAAGTTGTTATCCAGCTGTAAGGAAGGCATGTCCTCTGTAAGTACAAGAGCTTTGCAGATGACATTACTAATGCCCTTAGTTATTAACTGAATCAGTACATATCTTATTCTGTCATCTTTTTCAGCTAAAATTCAATTGTAGCTGAAACAAATATTGCTATTTGCCCTTGCAGGTGAGATACCAGTGCCTGTAATAGTTCTACTTTTGCTACTGGTAGCAATGCTGCCGTCTTTATGGGGTCTGCTGTTTCTATAGAAGATATTTCAGACCACAGATTCTACATACATGGACTACACATAGCTGCAGTAATATTGCTGTCCAGAGGGTAACAAGTGCTAGAAGAGTCCACTCTCTAATAGTTTCCATAAGATTTGTAGTGTACCGCCAGTGTAATTACAACTCAAGCTTGCCACTGATCACTTACTCAGAATAGAATAGAATAGAATAGAATAGAATAGAATAGAATAGAATAGTTCAGTTGAGAGGGACCTACACTGATGATCTAGTCCATCTGCCTGACCACTTCAGGGCTGACCATCTCAAAGTATATTGTTAAGGGATTTGTCCAAATGCCTCTTAAACACTGATAGATTTGGGGCATAAACCACCCCTCTAGGAAGACTGTTCCAGTGTTTGATCACCCTCCTGGTAAAGAAATGCTTCCAAATGTCCAATTTAAACCTACTCTGGTGCAGCTTTGAACCATTCCCCATATTCTGTCACTGGATACCTGGAAGAAGAGATCAGCAGCTTCCTCTCTACCTCCTCTCATCAGGAAGCTGTGGAAAGCAGTGAGGTAGCCTGTCATTCTCCTTTTCTCAAAACTAGACTTAAAGTCCTTAGCCCTTCCTCATAAGACATTCCTTCCAGCCCTAAATTCCTCTGAAAAGTGTGAGTGATCTTTCTTTCTCATTCTATCCCCCAGATCCATTGTACTGTGCCATGACTTACATTTCTTGGTTATTAAAAGACTTGCAAAAGAAAATCACTGGTCTGAACCCTCTCATGACTGTGAAGACAAGTCTCTGGTTATGCTTAAATTTAGCAACAGAGGTTATAACTATTTGAATGTTTTATTAAGCTGGGCCATTAATAGCAGAGCTGATAGCGCAGACAGCAGAGGTGCAAATCCTGTCACTCACTTTTTTTTTTTTCAAAATGTTTGCAAAAGCATGACGTAGTCCATGATCCAAAATGCAAATACCATGTCTGTGGAATTGTCATGATTTGACTCACTGCCACGCTGACAAACATACTGCTTTGTTCAGGTTTTAAAAGCGTGACTGCAACAAGCTATCAGCAAATAGCAGTTTCCTCTGTGCTCAAGCAAAGCAGCTGCCAGTTCTTATCAGAACTCTCTGGAGTGCAGCACTGACTACCATGGGTTCTTCGCAACCCCACCTCAGACACTTTGTACAAATGCAATTTTTCCACTTGCATGTCCATATTACATAAATAAAATACGCCTCTTGCCTGCTTTTAGCGTTGTACCATACATTCACAAGTAGTTTTCAGACTGATGCCACTGAAATGTTTTTTCCAAGTCAGAGAGTCACATTCTTTAGGCAAATCTGATTTTTTACTTCAAAATTCTCATGACCTTATTTCTACCTTTGAAAGGTGTAACTTCACTGCTTTGTCACTCCTTTATTCTCTTATCCTGTGTCCTGAGTTATTGGCGAACACTGATAAATACTGTAGTATTTTATCCATATTGCTCTGCCTCTTTTTTGTCACCTTCTGTAAAAGTGTGCAAATGAAGATCTGGAATCCAGATTAATCTTTCACTCCTGTCATTCACTTTGGATGTATTAAAATGAAAATATGAGGGCTTTGTGTTCCAAATACAGATATTTTGATACTAAATCTGCAACATTTTTTCTCATTTGCATGCAGCTGGACCTGTACAAAGTGCCTACTACTAGTAGCTTACAATACTTACTAGTAGATGCAAAATATGTTTCTGTGCCTCTGTATTGATATCTCTTGAACTGTTACTGCTGTTATCATTGTCTTATAGATGCAGGGAAGAATCTATCGGTACTTTGGTAATTGTTATTGTTATATTCCATTTTCACTGTAACTCTTATTGTTTTTTTTCTCTCAGAAGTGATGGCATCATTCAGACTTAGTGAAGATCATTGTACTGAAACAACTGATTTTTTGCTTTCCCTTCACTCTTTCAGTACCTGACTTATCATTTCTCAGAGATGTACTTTGAGACTGAGTTTAGATTTTAGCTGGTCATAATCTCAAATGAAACTTGTAGCTCTTTTGGATGGTGTGAGGACTATTAAATGCTTTATCATTTTCACTCTTTTGGAACAGATCTAATGCCTCTTTTTTTAAGGCACGATCAAAGTAATTCATATGCGCTACTCTGATTTGCATTCTGTTGTGATTCAGTTTTAGGTGACACTTCCTGCATTTGTAAACACTGCGATTAAGTTTTTGTTGTGCACTTTTCCTGTGCTGAAATGTATTATAATCTCATAAAAGTTACTTTGACTTCCAACAGACCTTCTAACACGTCACTCTTCTGGAATATCTCTGTTGCAGTGGAATACTGTATGCTGAACAGTCTTTTGAAGTGCCATCCTTGGAGTGCTGAAAGTGGTTAGCTTGCCACTTTCTTCTTCCTGATTCATCTTTACACTTTGGGTCTGATTACCTTGTTCATTTGGGAGTGATGTTGGAATACAGCAAAGGAGAACTGTCAAGTTTTCTGATTATTGTTTAAAAGGCCTGTTCAATCTAATATTTGCTTATCTTCTGAGTACATCAAACTTACCTATAACTCCTCAATTTTCCTAATAAAAAAATCCAAATACATTTAATGTCAAAATTCTTTGGCCCTAACTATTTGTGGCAATTCATTTATTGTAGGCATTAAATTGACACCAGAGGTATAGACAGTTGAGTTGCCATTGTTCTGGTAGATATTCAATATAACTTAATTCCTTGTCAAAGCAATACTTGTTTTCAATTGCTTATGTTTATGATACCCTGTGTAGGCTCCATGAACAGATCCATTTTCATGTACTGATTTCATTTCAGGGTTATTTTTGCTAGATACATATTCCACAGATATCTAGTTATTGACATTTTTCTTGAACACACTATTAATGGTCTATGATAACTGAATATTTAATAAATGTGCCAAATCATATGAATACAGATACAACCAGTGGTACGTTGTGATCTACTTTTTTTCTTAATTCAGTTTCAGGGATGCAATTACTCTGATGTGCTGGAAAATCTGAGGATTTTCTTTAGACCGATTTTAACATGTTTACTTCAACATTTTATGTTTCTTAGCCTGCCTTGCTGGCCAGAGCACAGCATGAGCCCTGCTGATTGCTGTATCGTACAGTTACATCCCACTGCCCACCTTGTACTGTTCTAATGACGTGTGCAAGACATCCATGTCAGAAGGTTTCTGCCATGACATATGACCACCTTTCCTAAGTTTTGCACTTAGGCAATAAGATGAAAGTGATACCAGCTGCAAGCCTGATATGTCATGGTGTTTGCTCTAGTTTTTTTGTGGAATAATACACATGCCATGCTATACTGAACCTCTCACTCTCTTCCTAGCTTCTGTGCTTGCTCAGCCACTGCATGCATGGCACTACAGGTTATTACTGCTATTAGCAAGAAATCTCATTTTCTCTTCAGATGTCTTATGTACACTTCTGCTTTGAAAACAAATTTTGAACAGTATTTTTCTTTAGCACCTAATGCTTGATCTCATTAGTTTATCTGCTTTATTAGTTAATGATAATCTATGAACTCCGCATGACCAAAAGTCCCCTTATTAAGTGTTAATATAAGCCTTGGCTCCCTGCACAGAAACCTTTTTTCACTAAGCCCTATATTTCTGCTCAGTGAACTTCAGTTTAAACATTCATTTGCTGCCTATTTGTCTACAAGGAACTGCACCTCAATGCTAACTCATATGCTACTTTCTTCCATTTATATTATTTATATTTATAAAAATATTATACTATTTTTATAATAATTATAAAATCCTTATTTCCGAATGCATAATAAACATCTGGTGATATTTCACATTAATTGTATGCTGGGATTTTTTGCATATACTTTTTTTTCCCCTGATCATTCCATTTTCATTTTTTTCTCATCTTTCTCACAGAAGTATTGACTTCCACAAGACAAAGGAATTCTTTCTCTTCTTTTCTGCAAATCATGTTCCTTTTTTATATCACAGAGGTACTTCACACTAAAAGATTTTTTCGTTGGACCAATTCAAGAAGCAACATCACAATTTGTTATGCAGTTTGGCTTGTTTTGGGATTGCTAATATGATAATATCAAATTGTTTATCAAATTAAGACAAGGTTTATGCAAGGAAAAGAAAAAAACAATATAGGAAATTAAAACACTGATTGATGAGAAATTATCCATGTGATTCTCAAATTGAGAAAAAATAAATAAGAAGTTGTGGGGGGAAGTATAAGTGAAGGAAAAAAATCGTCAAAAAAGTAAGAGTGAAGGAAAATAGGAGGACAATAATAACGAAGAAAGATATTCATATATTCTAGATATTCCTGATATAACAAAAAAAAAATAAAAAGGGAAAAAATAAAAAAGGAAGCTATATAATTTGGTGTAATTTACAAGCTGAAACAAGCTACTTTAACAGTTCAGATTCCACTATAGCAATTTCCTGCCATTAGATTTCCAATCTCCTTTTAAAATGTGTCCTTATTCCTCTTTTAAGGAACCAATTTTGTGTTACCATTAGCATTTGGTGGTTTACTACCAAATGATTTTACATACATAATAAAGTGGGTTGAGAATATTAAGCCTTGCATTTTGCTTATCTCCAAATTGTCCAGATGAATATTTCCATTGCAAAGAAAAATACACTAGACATACCATATTTTTCTTTAAGTTAAACCCAAAAAATTGTCATTTCTCTGTACGGCTGTGGGAGACTTTATCCAGCAGAGGTTAGAACTTTCACTAAGACAAATTATTGCTTTTGAGATCACACAATAAAAAGCTCATACATTGTAGTATGGGAAGAATTTTATGGCTACCTTTGTAATCATCATTTGCCAATGGAGTCTGAGAACAGGAAGGGGACCCTTCCATTGTCACCATTACTTTCAGAAAAAGAGAAACAGGGCTCCAAGTAGATATAATATAAGACATGAGAGTTCAATGTACTTCATGTTTAATCTAGGATTATTAAATTAAAATCTTAGTTTTATATTGTCAGGCCTGCTATGCATTATCATTTATTTCAGCAGATTAAGGCCTTGAAGGAAAGTTTACTTCCTTATGTGGGCCAATTATTGATCTGTTTTCTGTCTCAAATGCCTTGTCAGACCACGATCTTTGTTTATTCATGATTTTTCATATTTTAATATGGTGATTAATTTTTAATCCACCTTTGTCTGAACAAGACTAAAGACCATTACATTTTCTACTTCATAAGTGACAGAAATGTCTGAGTGCTTCAGACTATTGCATTTATTGAGCCCATTTACTTTCTACCATTCTGTAAGGAATACCCTTTTTGTTCACACAGCTGGTATTTCAGGAACTACTGCATCAATAAATAAATTGTTCTGCTTCCCACACCCCCACCCCATTAGTCCCTCTGGGCTTGAGGAGTTGCATATAACCTCTCTGTAATAACTGAATTTCAAAACACTGTTATTATAAAATCTGTTTGTTTTCTTCTCTTTAGGACACTGACACATGCAAATTCCCTTTCTTGATTGTAGGCATTGTGTTGGGGTGAGAGCTAGAGCACAAGCAAGAGGCTGCCCAATAAAATAACATCCTTCCTCTATCATTCTCACTGTCAAGAATATCTGGGATGAGTGACTTGGCTTTGTCTTGCAGAATAAATAAAAACCTCATTCTTTTTTTTAAGGCCATATTTTCAATACTTTTCCCTAGTGTTATTAAAGAGAGATTTCTCACTAAGGCAGAGCCAGAAGAAAGAGAAAACTCATGGAATTATGAATGTCAAACTGTAAGTTATTGAGCAAACAAACACAAGACATTGCAGATTTATTGCAAGAGAGTCAGCCAGAGAATGAAGCTTTGATAGGGAAGATTTGTGAAAATGCCAAGTAGTAACACTCTCTACATTCATGACCTTATCCAAATTTTAGCCCTGGCAGCCACTTCTGGGAATGATTCAAACCCCAGCTCAGATTAATCAAGTTTTAAATCAGTGTATCAATGGGAACAAATCAACATTTCTTCTTATATCACTCATTTTTTCAGAATCCTTGCTTGATTATCCTGATTGTTGCACAGGATTAGTACTATTGTTTTTGTCCAGATCAAAGTTTAATAACTGTAATTTGACCATTCTTAGAATTCCATCAAATAGAAGACTTTTTATTTTTCCAAGGCCATTTGACTGTTTAACTATCCTACAGTGTCATGTCCAATTACACAGCAGACAACTCTACATAACTCCAGCTAGGATTAAAATATATTAAACAATGTCCAGCCATTTCTGCTATTGATTTCCCTTTTGCAGGTGCAACATAAAAACACAGACATATCTATACTCCGTAAGAAGGGGTGGCCCAACTAGGAACGCACAATCTTGTTTGATGTTTTCTCAGACCCTTGTGTTAAACATGACCCTGCTGCTGGTTGTCAAAAAGGACTTAGGGATGATAGATGTCTTTTTTTTTTTTTTCCTGAGGTGCATTTTCATTCTCTTTTGGATTTTTGTGCCTCTGGCATCAGTTTAGTGAGTGATGAACAGTACGCTGAAAAGCAAACCTGAGCAAGAATAGCACAAAAAANNAAAAAAAAAAAAAAAAAAAAAAAAAAAAAAAAAAGAGAGAGAAAATGAAAATTCTAATGACCTACAAGAAAAATTAGGAAGATAAGAATATACTTGAAAGAAGGCAATTCAATGAAATATCATAAATTAAAATAAGGGAAAGGAAAAATTTGAGGACTGTGATAGTTTATTGATAAAACAACAAATACTTTTTCCTAGCCCTAAGTGAATTTCCCAATGTGGCGAGGTGTCTTTGCTGGATTCTGAAAGATATTATAGTACACAGGTAAGCTATCAGAGACAAAAGCTCTTCTTTACTTAGACTTCAGGTGCATGTCCTCATTTGCAGTGATAAATAAATTTTTCCTAATATTATTTTTCCTAAAAAAATTGATTTTTTTCTGTTGGCACTGGGTTGCAGAGGTTCTTTACATGTGTATCCACATGCCACTCCCTTTACTGAGGGCACTCTTTCATTTTCAATAAAATTAATGAAAAGCCCATGTCTTGAAAGAAAATATTAAAGTTCTATAAAATATACAGTTATGTATTTTCATGTCTGTATGTACAGATATCCCTGCACGAGGATGGCAAAGTAACTGCTTTCATCATTCCTTTTTTTTGTTTTTTCTTGTCGGTATGTCACTTTCTTCTTACAATTGTTTTTTTTCGCTTCCTCATCTTCTTCCAGCTTCTGGCCTTTCAGTCTTTGTAAAAGAGCTTTTTCAGGAACATTTACCTCTTTGGATAATACTGCATACAATTTTGAGTGAGGTTTTCTTGGTTATCAAACAAATACAGTCTCAAAGTCGTGGTGCAGTATCAACATGAGCACACTCCTTACAGGCTGCAATTTTGTATTCCAGAACTTCAGAGCTCTGCAGTGCCATATTTAACTTGCTAATTTTTACTTCATAATTAGGTTCCACTCATCAGGAATGATCCTCTTTGGAAATGCAAGTTCTAAGGACTTTATGAGTCAGTAGAATTAGAAAGAAGATTTTTAGTAGGAGAGAGAAAGTCTATGTTGTGAAAAGTTCTCCATGTCTGTGAAAACTACCCTTCAGGGGAAAAGTAAAAAAGAAAAAAGGAAAAAGGAATGTGTTACAAGCAAGGGGACTCAGTGGAATTTTGGCCAGCTAATGAAGTGGTTGGTCTGCATAAGAATGGCCTGAAACTACATTTACATTTCCCTGAGGATGTGAGAATACACATATATTAGGGAGGGTGAGCTGCCCATTCTGTTTGAGAGTAGCTTATACATCAATGAACAATTTACACATCTGCCACCAATAGAGAAGTATGAAAAACTCCATACATTTGTATTAGTAAGGTAAAATTCTGTCATCTCAGTGGATTAAGTTTACTCTTTCAAGGTGGTAAACAATGGAGTTTCTTGGGCCGTTAAGAAGAAGACATATCTTACATCAGAGACTTTCTTAATGAAAATCTTACTCAGTGCAAAATATTTCAGCAGAATAAATTGCAAGAAAAAAAGTAAAAGTCTTAATGCTTATGGCATTTCTTTCTTTTCCAATACGTTTATATCTTAGTGAGCAACTAAACTTAAATTTGATTGGCTTAGGCACAACATTGCAGCTGTAAGATTATGCATTGAATACAGATTTTGTTTGGGTAGCATTCAAGTTGCATTATGAACTGATAACATGCTGGTTTTTGTAACTTGTCAAAAGTTAAGCACAAAATAATTTACGCCACTAATTCAATATTCATCACAGTAAGGTAATTATGAACTAGTCACACATCATTTATTCATGGAAGGAGATTTACACAGATTTTTTTTATTATTATTTTATGGACACACTACCCAGATATTTATTTTTATTAGTATTCATTTTCTTCTCTGGACGTAAATTGTGCTTTGCATTGTAATTCAATACTGCATCTGTGATAATCACATTGAGAGGATCTGCACCTTGGACTGAGATAGATTACAGAATTATTACAGGAAAAAAAATGTACCACTTTCTGTAGCAACTACTTTTTCGTATAAAAATTATAATTTTTTAAGAAAAGTATTGACTTGGCAAATAATTTATTGGCATCATCATTTGCCCAGTGCTTTTCATTCTTAAGCTGTTTTAAAAAGCTACCAAGTTATATATAAATGATGACAAGCTATCTGTGGCAGAATATCTGTAAGTTGCTCTGTGTCACCTTCAATGGAACCATCAAAATAAAATTCAGAACTCACAGTCTTACTTCCAGTATTACTTACCAGTATTCTTTCATAAATGGACTACTTCTAAATCAGATCCTGAGCATAGCCAAATAATATTAGTATAATTACTCTCATCGTCATGAAAGAAAATATTCTTGGCTAAGGTAATCTTATTGGGAAAATCAGTTTAATCTCTAAACAGAAAACCATAAAACTTTGACTTAATTTTATCTGTTTTAAGACATAAGGAGGAAAACCCCCATAATTTCTAGTCAAGGAGACAAAAAAAAAAAACATAAACACTTGTGTTTCCTTGTTCATCACTATAATTTGAAGATTTCTGAGACTAAAACCAAGAACACTTTCTAGCATAATACATCTTGATGTATTATTGACTATGTGAATCTGCTTCCTGACCACTTGGGAGGGAGGAGCTGTGTGAAATAGTGAACAACATGGAGTTACCTTATATTGTCCTGGAAGTCTGAGGCAGACGTGGAGTGTGTTTATTCAGCTAATCACATTATTTATGAAGCATTTATTCTGCAGGGTTTCTTCTAGAAACAAGAAGAACCTTTTCACCTATGTTTTGTCTCCTGCGCATGTTCAGTATTTCAGTCTCAAACCCTCAGATAAAGACCAACGCAAACAGACAATAATAGATTATTTGTGGGACCGGAAGAAATCGTTTGCTCACACTTTGCAGAGGCTGGTGATGTTTCTCTCCTGAAATCAATCTGTGTTCTGTAAATAAATTGTTAATAAACACGCCTGCTTATTGGCATCAGCCAGAGAAACAGATAAAATCCCCAGCCAATTACTCCCTTGTTCAAGGAATCAGGTAGTTGGCTGATTTGCAATCAGATACACAGGCTGTCTCTCCTTTGGGGGTTTTCTGTGGGAAAGCTTTCTGAACTGCATACATATCACCCTATCAGTAGTAAAAGGGGAAAAATAAAAACACCTCAGCAAGCTGCAAGGATCTAACTCACAGAGTGTCAAAGGGAAAGACTCAAGGTGACAAACTTTCATGCTCACTTTCCTGAGAGACACAGAATTTGCTGCTACTAAACCAGGTCTGTCGAAAAGGACAGCTCATGAAAGTGGAATGAGAGAAAAACAAGTCTCTGATGGCTCTTCCCAGTGAATTGAAGAAAAGGTTTGGTTTCACTAGGTGTATTGACAACAGTTTATACAACACTTTGTAGAAAGGATTTCCTGCTGAACTATTTCTATGCAATACTAGCAGTATGAAAAATCTTTTATTATTCCAGCAATATGCTCACTCATGAAGAGAAAAATGCATTGTGAAATTATATTGCAAAGCTGAAGTCCAGCTTACTGGATGTCTTTATAGGTAATTTCGTAAGAAAGCTTAACTTTCTACCTGAAGAATTTTTCCCGGGTCTACAAGTTCCCATAGAAGTAATGTAAAAAATACATCTTACTTTGTTACCATACTGAGAAAATGATTCACTATGAATCATTTATTAAATGAGTTTTGCCTCTTTTTCTGTCTGCAGAATATCTACAAGCTTATCACAGCTTGCTTGCATATATTTGTTACTCTAAATTACTTGACAGTCTTTTTTGTGTATGAATTTGTTTACTCTGTAGGTTGCAATGTGTATTCTGAAATTATAACTTACCTATCAATTTGTGACTGGTTATCTAAGTCAGGCAGCTTTCTTTTGTTTCCCTGCTTGTCAAAATGTTCACTTTATCTAGAACAAGTCTCTTGGTATGGACAGTGCTCAATCTGAAGTTAAGGACACAGCTTCATGCATACAGGATCAGTAATCCAGGATAGAAGCAGAAATTTGTTGTGAAAGCATATGGTCATAAATTTAAAGTAGTTAGGTTTTTTTCTTTAATGAAATTTTTCTAAAAGCCAATTACACCTTAATATACTATGGGTAAGAGGATCAGAAACCCTCTTACAAAAAAATGTGAATGCTATTATTTTTCATTATGGGCTTAGAGCCTTTGTTGTTGCAAATCTCTGTAAAATTACCTATGCAAATAACCTGGTAGCCAGTGAATTCTAAGTGTTAGATGTACATGCTTGGGGGAAAAAATAAAGGTAAGGGATTTCGACCTAAAAGCACAGTTTCTTCTGATCATAGGTCAGGAAAATGCTAAGGGAAGTTGATACCAATAATCTCTTAGGTCAACACAAAGAGATGGAATTCCCAATGTCTGTTGAACCCCATTTCTTTCTATCATCCTGTAACCAAGTGATAAACTTTTCATTAATCTAAGGAAAATAAAACTAATCATAGTAAATTGGAATTCTAGATACATCATTTAAAACATGGCTTGAAAAAAGTATTTTATATATATTCCTGTATGATCTTTCTGAGTTTGTCTGGAGCACTTGGCATAAATGTGATCCCGAATTCCTCTTGCAGTGTCTGTGGAACTGTTCACAGACACTATTAAGACACTTATCCAAAAGGCACAGAAACAAAAAAATTAAGAAATTAATCACAATCTGCTTATAGCACTTTTACACCGGTGTACCTCTATTGATTTTAGTGGATGGAAATAAAATGACAACTTTGCCTGTTTTATCAGTGCAAGCTTTGACACACGTGCAAAAAATGTTCTCATTTGCCCCAGGGGGTAAGAACTTGTAAAAAATGGAAGGAAAAAAATTCCTTTATCAATGTGAAGTATTTTTCCATTGTCCTCAGAGACACTAAGCTAAAATGGTCATCACAAGCTGAGCATTCGTATGTAAAAGCTAGCAAAAAAAGTTCATTTTAGAAGCTAACCTGAAACAAAGAGTAAATGTTTCTGTTGAAATACAGAGTGGATTAGCTGTGGACATGAGAGGAATTGGAGCAATGGGTTGTTTTTTAGCCAGGGATTTAAAATTTAAATGTACAACTAGACTGTAGTGGTTTCCAGATCTCATTTGCACCTTCACTTCAGGAGAAGGAGGGGTGGCGGGGAAACCAGCCTAGCAGTATTATCCACAGTGATAATAAGCATAGGTTGCCCCAAGGAGAAAGAAAGGGAAATTAGAAATATAAAGTACATTAGAGAGGGTGTATACTGCTGACTGAGAATTAGGCACTGACAGGCAGCAACTGCAGGGGAGCTGTCAGTGGCTCCACTAAGCTTTTCTAGCAGGTGTCATTGTAAGATAGTGGCAGCAAATAAACTGGAGACAGATTGGAAGAAAAACTGAAAAAGCTTCATAATGGAAGGGGTGTATTCACATGTCCGTGTGTGTCCATGTCCATGTAATATCTTTCTTTGTACTATTCTTTGTAATAACTGGCCTTTCTATGTAAAATCTTCCAACCAGGAAATAATGTGAGCCTGTTTCTGAGGTCTGTGTTTTTTTTAAAATTCATGCTGGAAGATGCAGAATTCAGCCACAACTGCGTG
Source organism: Sinosuthora webbiana (assembly GCA_013397395.1). NCBI lineage: Eukaryota > Metazoa > Chordata > Aves > Passeriformes > Sylviidae > Sinosuthora > Sinosuthora webbiana. Next base: position 264,510 of record VXBN01019266.1, read on the forward strand.
TTCACAGATACCTACTAGACAGAGATGTCCTACTGACACAGAGTTGACTAGGGGAACAGAGTGGTTTGGTGTGGAAATGCACAGTTGTGCACATGCACAAGCATGATATTCAGCCCCACCCACACATCCTTTCAACACGGACTCAGGATATCACCATTGCTGACTGTAAACTAAAGGCAAACCAGCATGGTACCATTTCATTAGCAAGCATCCCTACTGTATATATTCCTTCAAGGGGTAGATTTGCTCTATTTTTAGGCTCTACTCCTAATGTTCTAATTTTCTTTCATTGCAATATAATTTTTTTTGTGTAGGTTTTATACTTCTCATTCCTCCATTATCTTGCCCTTTAGACACTATTTCGATTTGTGCTCTGCCTGACTGGATCTACAGCACCAGACACCTTCTTGTCAGACAGTCAGTAGAGACTCTAATTTTATTGCCCATAACGAATAAAAGTTATCTTACCACTTTAAAGCCTATCTGTGACTTGGATTGTCTACAAATTCAGCAACACACTGTTGATGGAAGGCTATAATATGAATGAGCAGATGAGACAATTTGTAACCATTTGTTTAAAGGATTTAGGGTCTCTTTATAGCCTCTGTGAGCCATTATTAGTATTTTATTACTTTGCCTTGTGATGGAAGGACACATAAGACAAAAGACATTTTTTCAGAGGTTTTTTTTTTTTGTTTTTTGTTTTTTTTTGTTTTTTTTTTNATGAAAGATCTGATAGGAAATCCCCACAAACTTACAAATTACATAAGGAATATCTGTGAAGAAACTATTGGCTTGGAAAACTTTCTCTAAAGAAAACAGTCTCTTTCTTGTTTCTTTTGTTTACTTGGCAGGAAACTACTTTATAATCCAGGCATTTGTGTTGTAACTGTTCCTTTAGAAATTATACTCATAGGCCTTCTTTCAGCTTTGCTGAGAAGTATATATAAATAATTAGAATCAATTTAACTATGTTCATTTTGTGTCAAGTACAGGAAAAAAAAAAAAAAAAAGTTTTCAGTCCCAGGGAAGTAGTGGCATTCAAGAGGCAAGGAATGATGAGGTGAGAACATTTAAGACCAAAAAGAAATAGACTTTTCAAAGTGCACAAAATCAAGCACATGATTCTTTATTACAAGCAGAAAAATCTTGACCATAATCTTGAGTCAAAGGTGGCAGATATGCAGGTCAGGAGAAAAGGTGTCTTGAGTCAGCACTGCATTTTTTTTCCACTGGCATGTTTCAGCATCTATGGTCATAAAAATTGTTTGGATAGCCAGCTGTTTATTGACACATTACAGAGAATTCACTTTTTTTTTTTGAATGACTCTTGTAAGGATATTTCCAAATAAAGCAAAAGAATTCCATGGGATACATTGGGCTCCTTGGCTCACAGGCTGCTCCAAGAAAAATGTACATTTGAGGACTTTGAGATATCCAGAGACTTAAAAAAGGCAGCTTCACAAGCTGCAGGACCATTTAATATTATTTTTCCCTTTAATTTATAGGCATCTTAAACTCCAGAGTTCAAAGCTTGTTCAAGGCTTTCAGCTTGAAATGTTAAGAGCTTTACAAAGAAAACATGTTTTTATCCTCAAAGAATGACATTTGAAAAAAAGTATCTTAAAAGCTAATGGTGCATTTTGATTTTTGCTTTTAATTCTAGTCCAAATAAAATAGCATCTTTTTTATAGCACAGTGACAGAATGTCAGTGCTTTAATTTATTTATTTTTGGCTAAGAAGAAATTAAGATAAGAATTTTACACTAAAATATGCAATTCTAGAATAACTGTAAATGTGATATTGAGAAAAGAAATCTGTAATTGCCTATTATCTTAAAATGAAAATTCTTATTTGCATCTACTTCTAATTACTACAAGCAAATGAATTCAGCTATTTCAAATTGCTGTGTTAGAGCATTGTAGCATAATATCTCAGTAATTAACATGATGCAAATTAGGAGAAAGACAATAAGGATGCCACGAATAATAAGATGGACCAAAAAGTTATCTTAGAGTAAGGCAGAAAAACTTGCCTGGTTTGTATAAGTCATGTTTTTTCAGAGTTGCCATCCATAGCACCAAAAAAAGAAAGGAAATATTTTAAAATTACTTTATAATATTTATTATTAAGAGATTCATCAAAAATGAAAGTAAAACTAGATTGAAATTAAAGGTGAAACGTATCCTATTAACATCATTAGTAGATTAAAAAGATCCTTTGCATTTAGGATGCTTTGATCAAAACCATGTTTCCAATACAAAATGGAAGCATCATCTTGTGCAAGTCATGACCCATTTGAGAGAGATTCTTGTCAGCTAAAATGAGAAACTGTATGGAAAAAGAAGTCAGTTCTCTGAACTCATGAAATATCTTAGCTGAAAGGGTGATCTTAAGATACCCCCACTGCTGCTCATTCTGTACCAGGTAGATGTGAACTGAGTCAAACTTCACTGCATTTGCCGACACCTTCATCACTTTTCAAAATGACCTTGCTCAGCAAATTGCAGAACCAAATTTTGGCCTCAACTGGCACTCAGGGTGACCTGTAGTAAATCTAAAGATTTCAGCATAAGTTGTCAAATGTCACATGAGTACAAGAGATGATAGATAACCTTTTGGTTGTGTCAAGAGATGGCAGGAAGATGCTACTTTGCAGATCCACTAGTAATATGTATTGTCAGTCACCAAATAAGCCTCTAAATAGATTGTCCTAAGTTCACATCAGCTGATGACCTGTTTCTGACACATTTAGAGTAAGAGTAAATTAGTGGAAAAGCAAATGAGTGTGTATTTAAAAGATGCTTTCTCAATTGGTCATTTAATGATAATTGTACAATGACAAAACATTCCTCTCTAGCCAGAGAGGATATTAATAATTAAAAGAAAATTATTCCTTATGAAAATCAACTTCTGCTTTCTATAAGCAAGTAATTAAAAATAAAAATATCTAAATCAGGATGTAATCTTATGTAGCATATATTGTTTGGAGCTTTTAAGTTACAGGAGAGGATAAGTGAAGAACTCCTTTGAGGAAAACACTAAGTCATGTAAAGAAAAACAGATTGTATCAACTCCACCCACCAAATAATCACAATATATTCTCTCCTGAAAGGAGGGGGGGGGGGGGAAAGAAAACATTTCTGAGTTATAGTCTAGGGTAAAGTAGACTTTAGGTGCACAAATTGAGAGAGAATTTATCTTAACTGACATTGTATTTATATGTTTGGCATTTGAAAAGCAAGTGGTGCTGTATTAATTAAGTGGGATTAACTACCTGTCACAATTTTCAACAGCTTGATATTGTTCTTAGAGTCAGGGGGATTAGAAGCGACTGTGACTGCAAACTACAAAATGGATCCTCTAATGTTTCATTTCCACACCGTTATCAGATTAGATCTCTGAGTAGGCAAAGATTTCTAATAAAAGGCCCACTGTTTCCTTCTACCATTAAATAGCTATTGCAAAAAGACCTTTAGTTTTCCAGTAATAAAAGGCAGTCACCTCACTTCACACCCATGTGCAGTAGTTACTCTATCTATGCTATTAAATTGGCAAGATTTGACAAAGATCTAAGAAAAACAGTTTATTAAAAGCCATTGTTTACTTTTATCATCACTTTTATTTTATCAGTATATTGGAATTTCAGAAGATAATATACTGCAGCCATAGAGATAGATCTTTCTGATCTATACCTAAATTGGATTCAAAATTCACAACAGGAGCAGGTCAAGCGATTTCTCTGAAGAATGCCGATGCCATGCAGGCTACTTCTTTTTAGTTCCTATGGGGTTAATCTCAAGTGATTTCATCTGAAGCCTTAAATTTAGAGCTGTGTAGGAGTTACCCTGGTTAGATACCAGGTGCCCAGCAAAGCCACTCTGTCACTCCCCTAAGCAACTGGAGAGAAGAAGGAAAATATAATGAAAGGCTCATGAGCTGAGATAAGGACAGGGAGAGACCACTCATTGATTATTGTCATGTGCAAAACAGATTCAGCTTGGGAAAATTGATTGAACTTTATACCAACCAAAATTGGAGCAGGATAGTGAAAGGTAAAAAAAATCCTCAAAACACCTTCCCTGCACTCCTCCCTCCTTCCCAGGCTCTACCTCCTCCTCCTCCCACAGCAGTGCAGGGAGATGGGAATGGAGGTTATGGTCAGTTCATCTCATGTTTTTTCTGCTGCTGCTTCCTCCTCAGAAAGAGGAGTCCTTCCCCTATTCAGTGTTGGGCCTGTCTGACAGAAGACAGTCCCCCATGGACTTCTCCAACATGAGGTTCTCCCACAGGCTACAATTCATCACAAACAGCTCCAGTGTGGGTCTTTTTCCTGGGGTTCAGTCCTTCAGGAGCAGGCTGCTCCAGTGTGGGTCCCTCATGGTGCCACAGGTCCTGACAGCAAACCTGCTCCAGGCTGGCCTCCTCTTCCCATGCACCTGCAGGGGCCTGCCTGGGGCCTGCTCCAACATGGGCTTCCCATAGGGTCACAGCCTTTTTCAGCCATCTGCCTGCTCTGCCCTGCCCTGGGGCTCTTCCACAGACTGAGGGTGGACATCTGCACCCCTAGGGACTGGCATGGACTTAGGAGAACAGCCTACCCCACCATGGTCTTCACCATGGGCTGCGGGGGAATCTCTGCTCTGGTGCTTGGAGCACCTCCTCCTCCTCCTCATTCTACAATGATCTTGCCATCTGTGGTGTTTTTCCTCTCTCATATTCTCATTCCTCTCTCTTCCTTTTTTTTCTTTTTTTTTTTTTTTTTTCTGTTTTGGCTGGAAATACAGATTTGTGCTTGATTTAAAAAAATAAAATTCTCGACTATAAGAAAATGCAATTTGTGTTAAAAGGTAAGAGATAAATTCCAGTAGCTGTAGCAGTCTTGAATTTGCCAAACCTCAACCTAGAGAGGGAGTGCAAAGAAAGCAGTTCAGTGTAACCACTTCATTCTGGAGATGAAAGTCTTTAGACTGCATAAGAAATTACATCTGTGATCTAAAAACTTCCTTCTTTTAATATTTCAGTCTAATTAATAGGGCTGAAAACAAATGAAGAAAACCAGCACAATCATTCATCCTCAAAGTCTGTGATTCAGCAGTTCAGATGAGGATAGTGGTGGTGATCTGTCTCCATAATGCAACATTTAGCTGAAGTCATTCAGTTCTTTTGTTAGTTGGTAGTACTCTTGGGAATACATTTCGTTGGGAGATTTTCTCTGTATCTTTGGATAGACCACAGTAATGAAAAAAAACCCTCTTCATAGCATTCTTGAATGATATTCTCATGCTGCAGGAACCTGAAAGCCAAACTATGTAAAAGCTAGTGCATTGTGTCAGGGGGGTTATACAAATATTTGCTTAATAGTTATGAGCCATGCAGCTTTTGCAAATATTTGTTCAAATTTCAATGTGACTTGGCCATGTACCTTCTCAGCTGCAACAACTTGTTTTGAGAAAATATTTGCGTGAACTTTGCAAACCAAAAGCCTGTTGTGCAGATCAACTTCACACTTTTCTCTTGGCCAGCTCTGTGATTAAGAAACGTGGTGTTGCCTGGAACAAGGTTTATCTTACATTTCTTTAAATATTTCTGAAAAAACCCAGCTGTTCTGGAAATGTTACCAAAACAAAGGCAGGTAGTCTTTTAAGAATTCACATGAGGAAAAAATATGATGTCTCAGACAACTAGTTTTACATTACATTAACCCTAAATGTCAGTATGCAAATTAGAATTACACATAATTTTACTTAAATTACTTAGATTATAAATTGTAAAGGCTGGGACTTTCTTTTTTCTGGTGTTCATAAATCACCTAGCAGAATACAGACCCTGCTTCATCCAACAACCCTGAAGTGCTCACAAATGAGTATTACATGGCAGTGCAAACATTTGAAACACTCTGATTTATTTTGGTTGCAAAATAATTTCAAAACACGTGGAGTCTGGGTTCTTGGGACACTTTTCAAGCAGTTCCATGTATTTGGGTATTAACAAAGGCAGCTGTTTGAGACAACTGAAGAGATTCAGCACACCAACAATTCAGAACTGATTTGATATATCCGAGATTAATAAATTAGCTGAGCTATCTCAGAAATGCCTTATTATTCTTTCATGATTTCTAAGAAACTTCTGAATGGAGGGGTTAGTCAATCAGTTGAATGGCCATGCATGCACATTACTCATCTCTTCAGAGTAGTAAGTGTAAAATATAAATTTCTTCACTTTACCTGTTATCTGGATACAGGTTATGAATTTTACAAATATATTTTTCCATTTGCAATTCTTTACTAAATAGCTTGATTCATTCATGAGCTGATCATTGAGAATATTCATTATTTATGCTATATAATTTGTCCTGTAAATTACATGGTATTATTTACCTTTCCTGAGTAGGTGATTTATAAATAGCTTTATAAATAAAATTAATTGTATTTTCCTTTATCAGATAAACTGTAAACTTTCCTTGTTGTTCAAATATATCATCCAAATAATAACAACCTGCAAATTGTGCTGCTGATCCCCACAATTCCAATAAAATTGATGGTGCCTTTGTGGTTGATTTTTTTAAATTTAGAAATGTCAAAAATAAACCCTTGTAAATATAGGCAAATTAGTGAATGGGAGAAATTACAAACAAAATAGTCTGAGGTATTGTGAGCCCTGAGCTTTTATAGAAGCAATAAAGTGGCTCTTGTATTGAGGTATGTGAAAACATTATAGGGGAGAAATAACAAGTAATTTGAGTCAGTCTTAAGATTTTCAGGGGCATTATTGTGTTCACAAGATCAGACATGTTTCTCTCCCTCTCTCTTGCTTTGAGAAAGAAGACACTTGCTATTAAAGTGTGAAACATTTTTACCAAAAACGAGAAGTGAAGGGTTCCAAAGTTATTTGGGGTGGGGAAAATAAAAAATCAGATAGCAACAAAACCAAATTATTGCTTTCTTTTCAATGTTGCCTAGTCCATGAGCAGTAACAGGCAGTGTGCAGAACAGCATGGTGCAATCCAAATGTCGCTGGTCCTGGGGATAGCAATGCCACTGAAACAATGAGAGAAGGTGGCACAGCTGCAGTATTTCCCTCAGACTTGCATTTTACAGAGATATTTAGAGCAGCAATGGCATCTGGGCCTTCCAGCTCAACTGCACAACACAGTAGGGGTTGAACAAAAAAAAAAGAAATAGAAAGCAATGTATATGGCTGGAGTTCCACATCTGCCTGGCACTTAAATACCATTGAAAATGCCAGGAACTCATTTCTTTGAGATTTCTTTAAATAATAAAAACAACAAAAAGCCCTCACCATGAAAAAAACCACAAAGATTTCATTTAATTTCTTTTCTAATAAAACAGACAATGAAATAACACAACAGACTTACTCCAGGGATGTGCTTTATTGAAATCACCTTGGATGCAAAGGAAAGCTGTAGCGTGAGCTGACAGCTCTACATCAGGAGCCATATGGGAGCCACCAAGGTTAGCAGGACAGTGTCCTCCCTGACAAGGAGTGCAGCTTCATGGTGCCCAAAGAAGAGAAGCAGGACAGGCATGGTGACAGTCACCAGGAACCTGCAAAGGGTGGCAGACGTAGCGCCAGGGTTTAAATGTGGTACCTGAGCCAAGAAGCAGAGGATGAAGAGGTCCCAGATAAGCTCCTCACAGCTTAGCTCTTTTGGCAGAAGTTTTGTTCAAGGTTGCAGAGACAGATGGTAACTATTGCCAGTGGAGGCTACAGGCAAGTCAGGGCATTCAGAGTTTGTCGGTGAACTGAGGACCCTGACAAGCACAAGAATCCAGGTTTTTCCTTAGATCACATTGGGATTTTGGTATTTATTTTTTAAATCAGGCTTTATACTGACTGCTAAAGAAGATGGGTAAAATAATGCAATATTTCATTGCCCTGATGCAGTCCCTGAAAGTTCTTGCAATGATGATTCTTTTACTACAGTTTGGGTAGCAAATCTCTCCCATCAATTATGATCATGATGAATACTCTTCATGAAAATAGTCAGAAACTGGGATGAGAGATGAGGAGAACATTGCCTGCCTCAGACTGTCTATATTACTCAAGCTACTGGAGTAAAGGGCTGCTTCTCAAACCTAGGAATCAGGTCTGCCTATTCCTTCCTTTGATTCCAGCCACACAGAGATTTTTGAATAATGAAGCTTAGCTTTCAGAGGATTAATCTTTCCCCTCACCAGTTTAATACCTGGTTTTGGGAGGTACTGGTGGGCAATTATGTGGTCTCTTATAACATCCAAATACTTTGCCATGGTTCTCTGCCTCTATCATTGAGTTCTGCACTTTGATTCCCTTATAGAGAAGAGCTACAATGTACTTTTTTTATTAGACAATATATTGGATTGGGGAAATAAAAAAGTCAAACAAGCGTGAATGATGGGATAAAACTACCCATGTTTTCTGAACTTCTGAATATATTATTTCTTTTGTGCCAGGATCTATGACGATAAAACACCTCTGCTAGCCATGAAACATTCTGAATTAATAAGAAAAACTCTCATCATTAAGTAATACTAAATGTCCCATAGAAATGTTGGTTAAAATCATGTTTAGTGATCAGAAAACTGAACATAAGTACAAACCAAAAGAAAAAAAAAATACAAAAGGACAAAACAAACCTCAACATTGAGTAAAGATATTAAAGGATATTTGCATATTTTTCCAGTTATTATCAATCTAAAATGGAGGTAATTGTATTAGAGGTCAGTGTGGTAGAATAACAATGCCAAGGTTACTATTTAAGTAATAGACATGACACTTTAAAATAATCTGAAGCAACAAAATAGAGGCAAATTAAAATCATGATTGTAGAAGAAGGCAAACATAAAAGTCAAACTGAAGCAAATATTTCAGCCTAATGTGTTTAGTGAAGGTCACTCTAATTGGTTCTAAAATGTTCCACAGATTCTGCTTTTAGGGTAGGTTTTTTTCATTTGATATTGAAAAATAGTGGCACGCCTGAGCCCACTGCTGAACCTCCGAGGAGCAGATCCAACTTACCTCCTGGATATCAGGAATTAGGGGTTATAGATGTAAATGTGGGCAAGGCATATGGATGCAGGGATTTGTAGGTTCTGAAACTTATTTGAAATTACAGGAACCTGCAGAGTAAATGGTTTTAAGTCCTGTGTTTGAAAATATGAATCTTCCACAGGAGCTACTTCTTTCCATCAAATATGTAGAATACTGGGGATGACTATTCTGCTTCCTTGCTTAAGATTAGGCATAAGTAGGTAATGAGAAAGACCACCTACAGGGAAACAACAGGGATATTATCGGTCTAATGATCCAACCCCATGAGAGTTCCCTGCAGTTTTTTAGGAAATATACTTGGGAATGCACTTGGGATCCTCAGTCCAGAAATCCTGCAGTGAAAGCAGGTAGCAGCATGAGCTTTCTTTAGTTAAACAGAGTAAGAATAATTTCTATCTCATAAAATATGACTGCTCTTTTTCTATCTAATAGCTTAGTTACTGCAGTGTTCTTCTAGAGCAGGAGATAAATCAGTTCAATTCTTTCCCTAGCTGTCTTGTAACATGTCCATTTTACTTGAAAAATATCTTGGATAAACCATTAGTACTGTCCTGAAAAGCAGGACCACCACAAAGACCTCTGCCACAAGTCAGTGAATATCCTGTGAGTTAGACTGCTGTTTGCTCTCTACTTAATTTATAAACGACAGTGTTGGTAAGATGAGCAGAAATATGTTTCTCCCCCTAAAAAAACCTAAGTCTGTCTTTCCTTTGTGTCTGAGGGCTCTTAATGAGAACCAAGCTGTGTCTATATAACTTCCTAGATAAAAAAAGCAATGCTTTTTGGGTTTCTGTGCACACCCACAGCAGTGAATCCACAGTGCTCCTTGCAGCTGCAACGTGGTGCTGCATTGGGATGATGAGACCTTCACTTTGCTCTCCCTTGGAAGAAAGCCCAGGCATGCAGGCAAGGGAAGTACTTGTAAGAGAGCTCTGGAACAGGCAACTACAGCTTGGAGACTGTGGGACGTGCTGCAGAAGGCACTGATATTGTATTCAATCCACATAGCTTTTTAGGTTTAAGCACTTTCTATACCTGCATTGCATAACTGAGGAAAAACTTCCATGTATTAAAATAATTTAAAGGCTAGAGGACCTGAGAGCTTAGAACTCAGATTTGATTGGAATTCTAATTTTTAGCCCATAAGAATTATTTTAAAAGTGACCTTGAATTTTTGGTGGGTTTTATTCAGAGTTTTGTTTCGTTCTATTTTTTGCTGTTGCTTCTTTTTTTAATCTGATCTTTTCCTTTGCCCTACCACAGATGATGTAACTCAGCACTAAGGTTCAGTTTAACAACTGCTTACCTGTATAGGCAGATGGAGCCAAAAGTATCAGGAAGTTTAAAAATAGCAGGCTGATAAGTATTTCAGACTAAACAGACATAAAATATTTGCATAGATTACAAGATGCTATGTGCTTAGAAGTCAAAGTAAAGAATCTGATTCCCATACCAAGCTGAAAGATAATTATGTAAGCAGTGTCAGTTAAAGCTTTCTAACATGTTGTTTTGAGATTTAGGGTTTTTTCCTCGGCTGAGGGCACTTGTTACAAGCAATTGGAATTAAATAATATTTTTAGACCACTTTAATTTATTTTTTTTTAAGTGAAGAGAAATAGGGAACTTTTGAGATTACCTAAATAACATCTAGAATTATGAAAAAGGAATGATAGCAAAGGTAGGACAAAATACTCGCAGTATGAATGATTCAGACATTACAGACCACAATTTAAATGCAGAGAGAGAGAGAGCACACAAAGAGTTCAAGCAGAGAATTTCACTTATTGCAGTTGCCAAGTAAAGCCGTCAAAGCAAATAGCTCAAATGAGTTTAAGAGAGAACCCTGCCTGTCTGATTGGGAAGGGAATCAAAGGATATAGTTACTAAGCAAGAAAATGGGTGTGAGATAAACTTAAAGGGAACAGTTTATAGAGTCAGGTGTCCTTTTCTCTCTCTGGCAGTGCCTTGCGTCCTTGTTTCTTAATCTGTCATAAAAGAAGGATTGAAAATACACATAAGGAAAAGCCCTACAAAGACTATAATTAAAATGTTTTAATCTGACTGATTTGTGTTTTGATTTGGGTTTTTTACACTAATTAGAGAGACTATAAAGGCTGTGACAACCATTTCATCAAAGACAAAGGCTTAAAGAACAGCCCAAGACAGAGAGATTCCTTCTTAATGAAAACTTGTTAAATATGTTAACTATGTGAACTAAGAAAATTTTGAAACTGTGGATCTGAAGAAGGAAAACTACATAGATGTGAAAGGTGGAACATAAAACCTATACTTGGGAGAAATTGGCCTAAACCATAATAATCAGAGAGTAAAATCTCTGTGAGAACTCAGTCTACATGAAGAATTTCCAAGCATAGGCTGCAACACTAGACTCTGTACAGCAGTATGATATTTTTAATTAGAATTACAATTTGCATGTCATAATTACCTTTCTGACTGTCTGCTGGGAGATAAAAGCAGATCTATTAAGAAAACTTCAATGTATCACAGTTTCTAGATACAAATAATAAATAAATTTGCTTTATGATATTGCCTGGCAACCTTTCCCAAAAATGGCAAAAGCATCAATATGCTTCATTAATCAAAAAGAACTGGAAACATTTGAGTTTTAAGATGCTAGCGCTTAAAGAATATTTTGTACCAACAGCCATTTTAATGACTTTCTTTCAAAAGTAAAGCTGCAGTTTTATTTAATAGCTTGATTACATGTTTCTTTAAAAGATTTGGATTGCTATAAGCTACAGTTAAGTGCTTACCCACAAAACCAACTTGTAAAACCTTGGAAGGACTTCACAAATGGTTAGGTATGGCCATCAGTATTAAATCAGTGTTTCTCATATAGCTGAAAGTGGAATACTCTGAAGTGCTGAAGATTATGAGTGGTTGCTTCTTAAGTTGAAGCTAACTGGGAGGCAGGATCTATCTTCAGTTCATCAGATAATTTATAATCTTTCACACCACCTACATTAGTCTTGCAGACCAGAGGTACAAGATAGGACATGAATGTATCGGCAGGGCCTGAAGGATTTGAGATTTTCTGAACTATAAATAGCTCTTTGAGTCTCCTCTGTTTGAGTTTTAGCAGTGACAGGGATAAGACCACTGGACTACGTGTCTTCCTTGCTGAAGAGCTTGTGTGTCTACATGTGCAGAGAACAGTTCTTTCCTGTTCTCAAAGTAGTAAATTTCAGAATATTGTTCTTTACTATCTCCAATTTAGAATAGATAGATAACCTGAACCCGAGGTTAACTTTGCACTTGGGATCAGATGGCTAAGTCAGGCAAACGGACCCAGTATTTATTTTCTTTTTTCTTTTTTCTTTTTTACTTTTTTCTTTTTTTCTTTTTTCTTTTTTCTTTTTTCTTTTTTTCTTTTTTCTTTTTTCTTTTTTCTTTTTTCTTTTTTCTTTTTTCTTTTTTCTTTTTTCTTTTTTCTTTTTTCTTTTTTCTTTCCCCTTTCCTCTTTCCCCTTTTCGTTCCCTTCCCTTCCTCTTTCCCCATAAGAGTATATAATTTTTAGATGGCATCCACTGCAGAAAATTTTTATCTTAGTGGAACAAAACTCATGCTAATTCTTTACTAGCATATTTGGTGTAAATACGCTGCTTTTATTCTTGGGATCAGAATACAGAAGTTAAAATAATAATAGTTTTTTTTTTTAAACGAGGCTGAAAACTGAGGTGCTGACTTTAACTGCTCTACAGTGAGACAACATTTAATGTACATTACTCTATCAATTCTAGCTAATTTTATTTTTCAGTCTTACTGGAGAAGTTCAGAGAAATGGGGTTTTTTTTTGCATTTTACTTTTCCTCAGGACTCAAAAATTCTTCAAGGGAAACAGAGGATCAGGTTTTCTCAACTTCAGCCCCAATCCACTTTATTGAACCTCTCAATATTGATACTGGGAGACTACACTTAAAAAGCAGCAGTGGTAAACTTGAAGAAAATAAAGTAAGTCTGACTGATAAGCTAGTGGTTTTCCATTTTATCTTTGTCAGAATTAGTGTCTGCAGACTGGTTTGATTTTAATGGCATGTTTTTTCTCTAACAGAAAAAAAGAACCAGCCCTAGCATACAGACACACTGTTGTGAATCATCCTATGGTAATTTAAGACAGTAACTTAAGGCGCATGCAAAAGAGAAGAAAAGCGTACTTGAAGTACTCCAGTCACTGTCTAGTGTAATCACTTCAGCTGCCAGCAATGTTAGTTTGTGCTGCTATGCCAGAATGAAGCAGATGAAAGATGCTCACAGACTTCCTTTTGCCAGCTCTGCTATCAGGGTTTAACCTCCAGGAAGCACATGAGGCAGGCAGCAGAGCAGTGGTGATAGCTTAAGTAGCAGCAGAGATCTGCTTTGCTGAGCATGAGCAAGCCTTCAACTCAGAGCCAGGCTGTGCATTTTTGCTGTTGGAAGCATGCAACTCTGTGTGCAATGACTGATGAGTGGAGAGCAGAAACATATAATTTTTAATTACCTTCTTGGTGGGAGATTAGAATGAGACCTGAGCATTTTGTTTATTTTCATTTTAGATTAGAGATAGGTTTGAAATTGCTTCTATACCTACACCAAATGAGTGGTATACTGATCCCCTGTACTGCCTAAAAGTCCTCCAACCCATCTTTACAAATAACAGATTTTTTGTAAATCTTTTTAAAATTTAATTTATATCATGACAACCCTTGGATTTCATATGCCTTTATTAGAAGTGCAGCAAGCTACCTGCACTTAAATACCAACCAAAGAGAAATAATGGGTTAAATCTAACCAGACACTTTATCACAAATAAAATAAATATCTATTTTTGTCAGTGAATAAACTAATCTTCATCCTTTTTCCCCCCAAATAAACTTTCTTGTAAATGCAAAATGTAAATGCATACAAATATATTAGAGTTTACATTGCACTCTGCTTGGAAGACTCAAATTTCTTTTACATCTTTATGAGTTTCTCCTTACATTTAAAAAATAGACCTTTTTCTTTTCATCTGTTTTGTTTCATAACTCCCTTCTCTTTGAATGTCTGTCTCAAAGACGTGATGTGAATAATCAGTTTCACTCAGGTTATTGGGGGCAGTGAGCAGAGATATGCAAGCAGATCCAATGTGTGAACTGTCATTAAGAGGCACTGTGATGTTACACCTTCAGCCCAAAGAGGCTGGTTGAAGTCATATTGGGTTCCTCACACTGATGACAGAAAATGACAATAACATTAGGGAAAAATACTTTGTCACTTTATACTGCAAATGTATATGATATCCCCAGAGAAAAGGTCAGTTTTCAATTCATTGTTCTTCCAAGCTCATATTATTTTGTTACTGTTGATAACACTCTAAAGGTGTTTTGAATCCTTGTGGCTGTGATTTTCTTTGACAGCACTTTCAAAGCTCAGACAAGCTGATTCAATTAAAATAAGATCCAAAGCTGTCAGTATAGGAAGAAGTTGAATAGGCTTTTTATACAATTAATTGTACATCTGAAGCACACAATGAAACAGCCTGAAAAAAATAGGCTTTTTTCTTTAATACAATTGTTTTTCTGAGAAGAAAGTTCTGCATAGCTCTATGAGATTCAGTACATCCAAGAAAAAGTAGCAGCAAGGTGAATATTTTGTTTAGGTTTGGTCTTTTGGTGCAGTTTTATATTCAACAGTAAAGAATTCTGTTTCTTGTTCTCTAAATGTTGTTGTAGAAATTTGAAATCATCCATAACCATGGGGTCTATAAGGTTACATCACTAACTACCTCACCTGTTCTTTTGTTACCACAACACAGTGGATGACTGAAAAAAAGGAAGAAGATGAACGACCAAAGTGAATATATAGTTTTCCAAATGTACTGAAAACATACTCTCTTTTTGCCTCTCACTATTATTCAAGACATGGCATACTAAACATCCCACTTGAGCATCCATGGGACAATTGACAAAGTCAAAATGATAAGAAATACTACTGAAAAACATAGGAACGTGATAGAGCATCTGCAGACTGTCTAATATCAATCTTCTGTTTCCATCAGCAGGTAGTGTGGCACATTTGTAAAATGCTGCAGTAGCACTAAGGACCCAAGACCTGCAGGTTTAGTTTGGGATCATGACTTGAGACAGACTCTCAGCCAGTCTCTTGCACCAGACACAACTCAGCAGCTGCAGAATGCTACATGCTCTCCTGGAGCATGGCTTCCAGTTAGTTTAAATAGTAAGAGAATCTGCTCATGTGCTTAAGTAAGTCCATGGGATGTGAATCAAAACAGCTAGGGAACTTTCTCACATCCACAGTGCTGCTCCACATGAAAACACTAATGCCCTTTATAAGTGCTGAGTGCTATGAGGCAAGCTGATGAACCTTGCGGGATAATGTTCCTGTCATTAGGATGGTTGGGATAGGGGTGTTCAGACTGGGTCACATCAATTAACCCAGTGTTATCCCTGTGAAAGGGACCACAGCAGTCATACTCTTCTATGGCAGAAAGAGAACTTTGCATTTCACTGCCCACAGTGGATGTTTTAACAAACATGTCTCTTAATTGCTTCCTAGATGGCTGTAAACTCTTGGTATTCACTGAATTTCATAGCTGGAATTTTGGGTGAATTCATAATACCATTTTTATTTTAAATTTCTCAGTTTCATGATGATTTCTTTTGAAGCTTTCTGGATAATGAACTTATGTGAAGTCAGCTGTAGCCTTTCCATGCATTCTCATGGTTGTTGTGGTGGTTTCAGCAGGGGTAAGGTTAATTTTCTTCACAGAGGCTGATATGAGGCTATGTTTTGGATTTGCACTGAACACAGGGTTGGTAAAACAGAGATGTTTTTGTTGTTGCTGGTCAGGGCTTATACAGAGCCAAGGCCTTTTCTGCTTTTTTCACTGCCACACTGGCAAGGAAGTTGAAGGTGCTTGGGAGGTTGGGAGGAGACAGAGTCAGGACAGGTGATCCCAGCTGACCATAGGGATATCCCAGACCATATGGTACTGTGCTCAGAATAAAAACTGAAGAAGGGGGAAAGATTGTCATGATGGTGTTTGTCTTCCCAGGTAAATGTTATGGGTGATGGCACCCTGCTCTCCTGGAGATGGCTGAACACCTGCCTGCCCATGGGCAGCAGTGAATTCCTTGTTTTGCTTTGCTTCCATACACAGCTTTTGTTTTCCCTATTAAACTGCCTTCATCTTGACCCCCAAGTTTTGTATTTTTAACCCTTCCAATTCTCTCCCTGATCTGCTGGTGAGGGAGTGAGCGAACAGCTGTGTGGCTGCCTGGAGTATAACCATGACTATTGTATAGATTCCCACTATGTTCCCTATTATCTATCTGCCTTTCAAATTAAAAGATCCTAGTCTGTTCAGTAGTCTCTTCTTGTACAAAAGCCAATCTGTACCTTTACCTTTGACATGTTTCTCTAAACACTTTGTGATACTCTCTCCTTCTTGAATTAGGTAGATGGGACCTGCTCTTAACACTGAAGATGAAGCATGAAGGCTTATGGTTTCTAGGTCAGCCTTTCCTATTCTGCAGGAATTCCTAACATTCTATGGGATTCTTTAAAAACAATTACTCATTTAGGCAAAGCTTTCATGGAGCTGAATTTTACAAATCCCAAACTTTGTTGTTGAATATTAACAGCTTTGTCAGATCCTTTTACAGTATATGTAAGGTTAGAAATGTTTTTCTACATGGTCAGGCTTTTATAGTTAATAAAATTGAAGTTCATCAGCCGTTTTTTTACCCAAGTATTCTGTTCAGTGTAACAAAATGCATGACCATCATTTCCAGTTTTCAGTGCCCTGAGGGGTTAGTACCAATAAGTACAGCACTTGTTTATGCCACCTTAACCTCACAGTCAGAACTTGACTTCAGCCTTAATTGAAGAAGATATTGCATAAATGTATGTTTCTAATGAGATGTCAGTGAACCCAGTGTTAATTATCCCCACTGTTATTTCATAAATTTTCTAAAAAAAACTTTAATGTTAGTTGCACAATTTCTCTAGACATCCACTAGTTAGGATGGGATGGAACAGTGGGAGCACAAAATTCTTTCCCAGAACAGCTTTTTCTTTATAAGTTATAATCTCTATATAACTATCCTTTCAAGACAAAAACTTCCAATAGTCCCAGACTTTTGTTCAGAGATATTTTTTTTTTCACATACAATTTCTGACATGGAAAGAAAATTACAAGCTCAGCCATTTTTACTGCATTTTGTCATTGTTATTGCTTCCAGACCAGCTTCTTCTGAGTGAGAAATTAGAAGGGCAGATTCACAGCAATAGCTGCACAAATCAGAGACCTTCATCTCTGACAGTTCTAGGGGATGAACTTAATGCACCTTGAACTCCATCATTAAATGCTGTATACGGGCATGTCTCTATTAAATGCAAAGGAGACGTCTCTGACACCATAAGACTGTCTGACTCATATTGATGGCATGTCAAATGTCGCAGGACTCAGTCAGAAAATAGCTTCTTTTGAATATGTGTGATAGAATATGGTAACTAAAAATGTAAATTCATTTAAAAAATGTTTGGAGAAATGTCAATTTTCAGTTTCTTGTGAGGTAGTTGTCAACTCTGAGTCATAAATTAGGAAAAAATAGAAACAAACTTTCATAGATACATTTTTCCTTTATGCTGACACTAGCTATGTGGAAAGCCCAAATGTGTGGATTGTGGTTGGCTCCTCAAAAAGGATGTAGTGTTAATAATCCAGGGCATCATGACAGCTTGGTTCTCAGGGCTCAGAATACGCTAGGTGATGAATACCTACAAATATCCATCACTCTACACTACTGAAAGTAAAGTGTTCAGCAACAGAAGAGGTTGCTGTTCAGGTTCCATGAACAGATTAGGTATTCTCATTAAAATTGGTCTGACTATGAGTGACATAACTTAACAGACAATTAATCTGCCAAAAAAAAAAAAAAAAAAAAAAAAAAAAAAAAAAAAAAAAAAAAAAAAAAAAAAAAGAGAGATTTGGGAAAAACTCATTCTTAATTTGAGGAGCTTTTTTATTTGGTTATGTCTCATGTAATAGACATGACCCTGCAACACTGCCCTTTGGCTCCATTGGTTTAATATATTGTGGAGCCTGCAGGAGGGCAGCATAAAAACAAAGAGATGGTGCCGCCAATATTACGTTCTAGGAATGGAAGAAAGTAGCTGTAATCACATGCATTTATCCTCCTTTATAAGTGGGGTCTCTCCTGATTGTAGGGGGGTTGGTAGGTTCACATTGCTAAAAGGGTGAGGAGGAGGTGTGATATTATGCCTGCTAACAGGCACCTACTAAGCAAGATTGCATTTGTTTCTCTATTTCCAGGCATTCATGCGACTGAATTTTATGTATTTATTTATTTCTGTTGTTTCTTGCTGCTTGTCTGCATTACTCTGCTGCTGATGTACCTGTGTTCTCTTTATGCTCATGATGTTCTAATTTACATTGTAGTTGACATATGTTTATTTTCATTGGGTGTCTGATACTCCCTCTTGGTTTGCTGCTAATTTGTATTGTTTTTTTCTGAGACTTCTTTCTACCAGTAGTACATTGTTCTCATAGATTTATCCTGACAAAACAATCTTCTTGAGCCTTTAAATAAATAAAGTCGAATATTTCTTTTGACACTATTGTAATATAATGCACTCCTCTGTTTTATATAATACACCATGGTGAATGGTGGAAAAATCCCTTTTGGCCTACTGTCTATAAATTTTAAATTCTTACAGAAGGTGAATCTGTCCTCCTGATGTCATTTGACTGAGTTATTTATCTCTTTTAATATTTTCTCATAAGGTGGTCTTCCCATTGTCTTAACTATTTTTATTGCTCATATTCCAAATTCTCATCAGAGCTGAGTACAGTTTTACTTGCAAAAAAATGTTTACCTTCCCACTTTTGATGTTATGCAGTTGATTGCTTTAGTATTTTTCTTTTTTCCCCCACTATATTACATTATATCTTCATCTCCCCTCTTCTTTAAAGTCAGGGATTAAGTTCTCCCTAATAACTCCTTCTCAATTAAAAGTCCATATTCTCATTCTTTTTCCCCCTGTAATATGTGAAGTCATCTTTTTCTGAGTGAACTTCCTGCCTCTGACCCTTTTTGATTTATCTCTTTGGCCTCCTTGTCATTTGTAATACCTCACATTAAATAGGGCCTGAAGATTTTAATTAATGTGCTGTTTACTGCTTCATGCAATTCAGTAATAAAAGAATGATGGTTAAGTTATTAAGACTATTCTTGACAAAGGGCAAATGTATTTCAATACTGATGTGAAAGACTGAAGCTCAGGAAAATGACTACACAGCAGGAATACATTTTAGCTGAGAAAAGTAAAACAAGTGGCTTGCCAAGAGAGGACGTAAGCCTTTGTTTCTTTGTATACAGTGATGAAATTCAAATAAACAAAATATGCAGGACCTATTGGCAATATAAATCAGAGGTAGAGCAATGTCATACACTATCACCTCTTTTATCTCACAGAAATATAAGCTGAAGTAATGAAAGTAATGAGCAGTGCAAATGTGAAATATTTATAGTGGTTTCTTGGAAGCCTTGCAGCAAGTGTCAGACTAGGGGTACAAAGCACCAAGCATTACTTGGCAGCTCAGAGAAACCTGGATGTCCATGTAGTGTTATTCCTTTTAGATTTCTCATAGCTAAATGTCAGTACCTACCATAACAGTATCAGAGCTTATTTCCCTTTTTTCTTGCCATTATGAATATGCCTTTCTCTATCATCATCATCCTGAAAAATCAGTGTCACCATAAACCATTCCATTTCCAGACTCACCTGAGCATCACTCAGGTCATCACTTCTGCTCTCCCTCCTGCCATTGTATAACAACATTTTTTTTACATCTGTGAATATAATGCAACATACACTACTGGGGGGTTTTTTTACCTTTTTTTTTTTTTTTTTTTTTTAAATACTGAGTTAGGAAAAAGTATATGCTTTTAGTTTTGGTTGATTTTGGTTGCACTGAAATAAAGGCTTACAACAGGGTGGAAAAAAAGGAAAATATGGTATTGTCCTAGATATTATTTTTTGGTTTGGAGTTCATTTAGATTTTGATCACCTTTTTGCCATGTTTGTACCTCTGCTGACAAGATATAAATAATTTCCTCATGGCCATTAAACCGTAGCAAAATTGAAGTCAGTTCAGGTCATGGTCAGGAAAACAAAAGAGTGTTCCAGCATTTCTTCAGGTCTCAAGCTTTCACCATTTACAATTATATGTTTTGTATTACTTCATATATAGAAAGATACACGGAGTTATATATACTGCATAATATGTCATATTAAAGATGTATACATATATACCTACACACACACACATATTTGCATCTTGTACAGACTGAAATCTTCCCCATTTTAAAGGACAAACATTTTGTCATCATGTGTCTTTGGGCAGGATGCTCATGTGATGTAAATTGCTCTGTCTTCATCTCAGAGCTGATGCTTCCAGAACAATGTGGAAGCATTGGCCAGCAGATAATGCACTGATGTATTTCCTGACTGTTCTGAATGAAAATTATTAAACTCCATGAACACCATCAGAGCTACTGGCATCTGCTTGCTTAAAAACAGGTTAGGCAAAATACATTAAATTACATACACATAATCATAGTTCTGTGTGATTTTTTGATTTCTTTAAAGTTCAGAGCAGTCTCAAAGTTCATGAAACCAGTCATACCAATTTTATATTAGTTTCTTTTCTTTCTTGGGGCAGAAAAAAAGAAGTCAAAAACGTTCCCCACCCCCCACCCCCCCCAGAAACACAAGTACACTTCCCTACTCGTATATGGCTGCACTGAAGCAAACACATTTTATCAAATGAAAGCCATTCAAAAGAATTCCCTGGAGGAGATAACAGCCACACAAGGCAGCGATTACTTGTACTCACAATTGCATCAATCTTTGATCTTTATTGTTACGGTATTATTTCTATTCTGGTACTATAAAAATGTTCCTTGTGGATTTTCTGTAAATAATAAATGTGTCTACCCTAAAACTGCTTGGGAAAAAGACATGGTTGCAGATCAGTGCTGCAAATAAAAGCCAAGCAGCCCCTTTATTTAATTTCATCCAGAAATGGCTGTGAGATTGCTGTCTTGAGAGAGGAACAAAAATTAAGTTTTCACAATTTTCTATTTCCATGACAATCTGTAACATGGTGAATAGATTTTATGCCATTTCCTGTTCTTACTACAGCTTTCATACTGGGAATTGGGACTAAAATAGAGTTTTAATTTCCAAATATATCATATGAAATATCATATTCTGAGGTTTCTGTTAAGATGTATTTTATGCTTTGATAAATTGATCATTAATTTTTGACATATTGATCATTAATAAAGCTTCTTTGACACTATAAATGAGGACAAAATAAGAATTCAGAAGAAAAGAAAGGTGTTCCTATTTAGCTTATTTAAAAATTAGGGTTAAAACATTCAGATTTACAAAAATATGGTGAACAATGGTACAGAAGAAGAGGAAATTGTTACTGAGCAACCTACTTATAGGTTTCTGCCAAGTAGACACAGGACTCATAGAATACTTAAGGTTGGAAAAGACCTCCAAGTCATCAAGTGTAATACCAATCTTCTTTATAAGTTATTGCATTCAGCTTATTTCATATAAATTTTAGGAAATATAAAAACAAAGATCATATGCATGCAAGAAGAATATTTTTTGTAACTTTGTACATCTATATGCCTTTCATATCACTCCTATAGATTGCTTTGTATTTACAAATATTTTAAAAGCCACAAATTATTTTGTTTATTTTTCATTATGTTTGAACTTAATGATTCTTGGATAATTGCATCTTAACATGTCACTTAGTTGTTCTTCATTTATTGGATTATATAATGCACATACACAAAAATAAAAGGTTAGAAAGAGGAAAAAGTGACAGTCTTCTGAATTTGAGCTGGGAACTTGCCATGTAAAATCTGCCATGAAAAATTATGAATGGAAAAGCACCATAAACACCTCATTGTAACTTTCCCTTAGCCTCCAATAGGTTTGGAACATAGACAAAAATGATTACTTTAATATTCAGGCTACTACTGAATGCACAGGCTGCCTGGAATGTTGTAGGGATTTTAATGCAAGCCATGTTTGTGGTCACGTCTGGAGCTGCTTATCACATGCACATTCTTCACAATACGCTATCTTAAATATAAAATACATTCAACTATGTAAGCTGAAAAGTCAGATCTCAAAGAGCAAGGTTTATTATTCATTTTTCTCCTTTCCACTTCCACTGGGAATGCTAAGGCAAAATGATGAGAGCAAATTACAAAAAAATCACACTCCCTTTACTCCTCCAGAGTCATCTGATACAGTGATATTTGACTTCATTGCAAGGAACATCAAATAGCTGAAAGTTGAGATGTGGTCCCAAGCAGCAATGGGTAAGACAATATGGTTAACAATACCTAAGTGAAAAATTGAGAGGAAAAAATCACCTTTTAGTACAAAATATTCTGTTCTCAGGCTCTTTTTCATGCTACCCAAAAGGATACATTCATCTTGCATGTTAAGTTTCCTGAAAGTTCTCTGATAGCTCATTTAATATTGCGTTATTTTCTTACTCATTAATAGAAAGTAGTCAGTCTATGGAGCCCTCAGTATTCTTGTTTTATCACTACATAGCTGTTCCAGTAGGAGGCTCTTCATTTAGGGAATGAAGAGTATGACAACATGCAGAGAGATAATTTGGGCCTATATAAGTCCCAAACAATGATCCAACTCCATAAAACTGGTGTGAGCTGCATAAGGTTCTAACTACTTTAATAAAGAAGGGCAGTAATTTCTAGCAAAGTCCAAAGTGCTCCCTAACAGTGGACAGTCAAAGCAGCAGTGTTTGGTCTACTTCATTTAAATCATTGGTGGGAAACATGCATTCTTCTCTTCATAACACATATCCCCTCTTTCACTGCACTGAAATGAATACAGCCCTCCTCTCAAACTGGAGCCTTTTATTACTTTTGGTTCATAACATCCTCTCTCTTACCAATTCACTTTGATCTGGTAAGTGATCAAATGGCTCAGACTCATTACCCAGTCATTAAAGTAAATAAACCTGAATTCCTTCCATATTCAGGGTGCAAAGCTGCAGGATCTTGCTTTAACATTAGGCATATTGGTGCAGAATTACTGCTGTAATATTTCAGTACTATGCTACAGAGCTGTCACATTCAGGACAAGCCACCTAACTGAAATTCACAACAAAAAAAAAGGAAGCAGCAGATCTAAAAACTTCAAGTGTAAATGTTAGAAGGACTGAGGTTTTTTTTCCCTTTTAAAGGAATAAAACCAGAAAAACTGAAGTGGCAGCCTGAAAGAAAATAAAAAGTGCCCTTCTTTACTTTTTGAATTAGGTGAATGGAAAGATCCTTAAATAAAAAGATATAGGAAAAATATTTAAACTTAAATTACCGTATTTTGTATCTATTAACAGGTATTACACCTTGAATATGTTGTCTATTATTTACAAATCATGATGCATTCACGTTTTATTTTCAGTTCAGAGTAGAGGACCCAATTTTGCTCTTGTGTTTACTGGTGCAATCTGTAACTGAGCTTGAGAACCTGCATAAAAATTGCAAACAGTGTCTGTACTAGTTACATTTCCAAAAATGGAAGTGTCACTAAAACCAGAGGGAAAATCAATTCCCTTAAAAAAAAAAAAAAAAAAAAAAAAAAAAAAAAAAAAAGTTGTGTATTGTATCTGACATAAAAATGTCCAAATTTACCATATCCCTCCATGACTGTCTAGATACCCAATATTTAAATATATCATAAAAATACTTGTGTAAATAGATATAACCGTGACCATAAAAATGGATAACAATTATATGTCATTTCAAACCTTCCATCCAGAGTTATTTCAATCTTATTTTACAAAAAATTTCCACTGTAACTACTCCTGATCCATCTATATTGTGTTTTGCCTCAGAAATTCTACACATGATATGCCATATGATATAATGTTTCAGTGTTTGCTTTTGAACTGGATGCATCATCCTTCTAAGCAAGCCTCCTTATAGACTGCACATCTGATATACACATTTTCAAAATCTTGTCACAGGAACAGCAGTGGTTACTTGTGGTAGGCAGACTTGGAAGATAAAGCCTCAGACACTATGTGGGGAGATGCTACTTCCCCGTAAGAGCAGTCCATCCCTTCCACGCTTCAGCAGCACCTCTGTATATCTTGTCATGCTAATAAAGTCTCATTGAGTGCAATTGACACAATTGCCTATACAAAGCTGTAAAAGGACAGTCGAATAAAAACTTCACTTAGTGAACTTCATAGCCAGCATCTTGAAAATGAAATTTTTGGAAGCAGTAGGAAACCGTACACTTTCTAGAACAGGACAGGTGACATTCAGATTCAGAGCAATTTACCGGTAGTCAGAATGCAATTTTTCTTTGTATGAGGACAAGCTCATAGTCGTGCCCTCTGGCTCTTTGTAATGTAACTCTAGCAAAATACTGCAAAGAAACTAGGAGAAATGAACATCCTATCATTCCATACATTGTCTTTGCCTGCATATATATGTATATATACACACAATAACTAGAGTGATGTCAAACAATGCAAAATTCCAGGAGTAAGTAATTTTCAGAAAGGCTCTGAGAGAACAGTTTAAGGAAAAGAATGTAAAGTAGGAGGAAAAAAAGAGAAGTAGAAATTCCGTGAAAAGGACCAATGCCATAGTGGATTGGAAAGTTCACCTGTAATTGCAAAAATGATTTGGTTCATAGGAAAAGCTATATGTGGTGAGACACTAATACTTTCTATTCTACCTTATTCTATAATTAGAAACTAGTTTATAAAGGCTTCTCTTTATTCTCACTTTAATTCTAAATATGTTTTTCTGAGCCTAGAGAAACTTGAAAAGGTGTGATCTGCTTTGGCGAAAATAGCAAGCTATTTCAAGGAGGTTTTTTTACCTCCTTTTTAATACCTTTTGCAAGATATGAATACAATAGTTTAATAAAAAAGCAAAAGCCAATAATCTTTCTCTATTCAAGTAGTGTCACTCATACCTTTAAAGAGTAAGAAAAGTCCTAATGATTGAGTTGGAAGTCATAGATTCATGTAACTTTAAAAAACCGATAATAATATTCACATTTTAAGCACTAAGATGATGCTTAGATACAGTATCAAGACTTGATTATTCTGGATTACTTTGAAAAAAAAAAAAAGGGTAGTATGACTGAGACAATTAAATTGCACATGTTTGCAGTTTTGAGAAGCTGAAAAGGTTTTTACTAAAATGTTTTGGGGAAAATAGCTGTTTCCAGGTCTATTAGCTTGCTGCAGAGATCAGCTGCAAAACACGCTGTGCTCTATTGCCAGTAAGGGACCTGACCTTAATCTTGCATTTTCATACAGCCAAAAGAAAGCTGCTCAGAAAAAATGTAGAGTACAGGTCTGCATTAACCTTTGAGGACTGCATTGAGTGCTGCATCTTCACGCTGTCTGTCCTCTGAGATGGACAAGTTGTTGTGGCAACATGCTTTTGCTTCTAAAGTATTGTTTTTCCTGTAGTGAGTGGAGTGGTGTGTAGGGGGCTGGAAAGGAGTGGAAGAGGCCTCTGCTGAAGGGAGCAGCTTCAACTGACTGGCTTGAACACATCCATTGGGTGTCTGAACTTGATGCTCCACCTTACCTTTGCTGCGTTTGTCAAGGAAGCACAGTCAGAGACAAGTGTTTAGACTTGGTTTTAGTCTTAATTTAGTTTGATCCAAGTTTCAGCCTGAAACCTGCAATAATTTAATGTCTAATGTATCATCCATGCTTTGATACCTGCATGATGTCCTAATTCCCCTCTAAAAGTTTTTATCCCACTCCTGTGTTTCACAATGGACTAGAAGGGGAACCCTGTAAAGTTTAGCCATGTTTTTAGTGTCATCTGAACAGAATTAGCACAGTGACAAACACTGAACTTACACTAAAGTCTTCAAGCCCTTCATTATAAAATGATCTGATTTGGAAACAAACCTGTTATACCAGCTTGAAATTCATCATCAGTTAACTTGATTTCTGAGGTGACTGCCCAATAATCAGCTTACTGTTTACATGTGATGATTTTTGAAAGCATAATAATTAGTACTTTATCACCGTGGTTCATCAACAAAGTATTTTATAAACTGAACAAAAGAAATAAAATATAATATTTAAGAAATATTATAAAATGAAACATTTAAGAATGTTATATTTTTAAATAGAATATAAAACACTAACACAGCTTCAGTGTGACTAAGAAAAAAATATTGACACCATTAGACACCAATCAAAGAAATGAAATGTAAACTTCAAATCATAAAATAATGAAAATATCAACAATTGAGGAAATGCTCTAAACCCAGGAAATTGAATACTGACAGAAAAGAATGATAAGTGTAGCAAACTACATGAAAATGAAAAATTCTAGCAAATATCTAAGACTGGGTTATCCCAGAGATTATATAACTAGGGTTAGATATGTTAAACAACCCAGATTTAGCTGCACTTGATAGGGAAAAATAATGGGAAATGTTTCACTAAGTTTGGCAAACAATTTGGAAAATATTTCAAATGTTGAAAGTTAAGTGATACAAAAATTAATACTGCCTGTAGAATTCTGTGATATTACACAGCATCAGGAACATGAACCAATCATGAAATTCACCGGTTTCAGAATTATATCTTTTCCTACCCCTCAAACACCCAAACTGAACAAAACAACTCCATGAACTCCATGGATCTTTTGTCCCTTCACTTGCCAAATGCCAAAAAAAAGGCAGGAAAACAGGGAAATGCCAATTTTTGCAAGCTTTAGTAGATGTCATTCAAAGTAGCTCTCTCCCCCTCTGACACTGGAGATGCACTCTGCTTACTGTAACTCATCTGTTCCTTTTTCATATTGAGTCAGCTGTTCTAATTTCTTCCTACTTAAACTGGCATCTCTAAATCCTTAGTATACCCTTTGAGCCAAGATCTGTTTGGAAAGAATAATGCCCAATATCCTAGTGAGAGCAAAGCCTGTAGTATTTTCCACTTATAAGCTTCCCTTTGTGTCCCAAGGATCCCGAGTGATCCATACAAAAGTACATTATCTCTTGTCAGTATTTCATCTCCTAGTGTTTCCTTTTAAGTCTTTGATTTAACTCTCTGCATTCAGGCTCGACAAGATCATACAGAAAATGTAGGACAAATAGTATTTATAACAGCATTGCAGATTGCAGGGGTTACTTCACTTCCAGTATACGTATGTCTAAACAAAATTGTTCTGAAATTGTTGTAAACCTAGAATGTTTTCACCCTATGAGTGAGTGTTTTCTGGGTTATATTGCTATGAATAAAAGCTCATTCTTCTAAAATCTCTGGAATTACTACGACTTAAAGCAATATAAATTTAGGGTAATGGAAATGCAAATTCCATCTCTGTGACCATAACAAGGATAAAAAGTATGTAGAAACACATTAATTTGATCTTCCAAGGTAGCTTGCAGAGTTAAAGGAAGTGTAACTGAAAGCAAGACACTTTTTTTGAATAGCTTATACATTCCTTCTCTGAAGCCATCAGCAAGCCTGTCTTACAGCAGAAATTGGACTGTTTTAGATCATGATAATAGAAGATGTACAAAAAATATTTTGCCCTAATTTCACAGAGTAATTGCATATGTGAATAATATGTCATCTTATTAGACTTGTTGTCTGCCACAGTTCTGCTCAAGATTATTTTCTTTCTTTTAGGAAGTCTCAGATAGGAAAAATAAGACACGCTGTCTCTTTTTGTTTTTTTTTTCTTCCTGTTTCCTTCAATTGGACTGGTAGCAGAGGCTACAAGTCAGGTTTTGCAAGCCTTGTGCTGGTGAAAGAATTAATCACTGCACTATGACTCCTCCTATGTCACAGAAATACGTAATGTGGGGCCACCCTCTCATTCATTGTCTAGCAACACTTTATATTTACTCATGGGACTTCTAAGAGTGTTTTTAGACATGGAAAAGCCATAAGAGAAATTTGGTTTCATTTGCTTAGTCCATGCAAGTGGATTGGATCAACTGAGAGTTCCAGTCAAAATGCAGAAATAAATGAGGGACCAGAAACAGCAGCTGAGGTAGGTGTTCTTGTTAAAAAAAACACCAGGCCAGATTTACAATCCCATTGTGGTAAAATTAATCGGAATTAGAAGCTTAAACATTAAGTAGAAAATTCTCTTTTCACAGTAGACTTCTTTAGCTACAATTTCATTTTAGCTCCCTTGATTCTTTGTCACAGCTGAAAGCCCTTTGTCAGCGCGGATAGGAAGAGGACTGTGGGGCTGAGGCCCATCTAGAGCAAGGTGGGTGGCATCATTCTTATGGGATCCTCACCACCACTGTGAGAAACTGAAGTCTTCAATGTACTCTGAGGGGAATTAAATTGGAGGTGCTTTTTCCAGAGTCTGTTTTTTGTGTCACCCACATGCTTTCATTTAAAACAGGTGACTTTCCATTCTGCAGGCAACAGCTTGGCCAGTTCTTCCCAGAAAGCTCAGTGGTATCAAAGTTAATGTCTGGCCACATTAAAATGCCAGCCACCTGCATGGCTTCTGATTTTTTGTGTAAACTTCAGACGTAGATATACTTTCAACAAAAACTGCAATGGGCCTATCAAACAGAGATAACAACAAAGCTAAATTATTTGAAATTTGGATCCCACTGTGGTATTATTACATTAAGCTGCATTTGAAGAGTGCTGAGAGAATAGTAACATAAGAGAACTAAAATAGAATAGATAATAATAGTCCTTTTTTTTAATCATTATTTATGATTATGTTAACTTTATGGGGTTTGGTTATTGAAACACTGTAACAGAAAAAAACTAGGATTTTTTTTTGTTTCATTTTTTGGTTGGTTTGTTGTGGGTTTGTTTCTTTTTGCTTTTTAGTTTCTTTGTCATAGTAATGGAAGAAAAGTGGAAAAGGGGATGAAATTGCCATTAGCTTACAGGGCTTTGACATTGGAGTGTGTCTGTCTGAGGTAAGCACATTAGCTGCTGAATGTGTAAATTGCAAAAATAACTTAGAAGCCAAAAGTGAGAACAAATGAGCAAGCAAGTGATCTAATCTCTGTTGGAACACATCACCCATGTGATTTGCAGGGTCCCTTGGAAACAAAGAAGCAGATGAAGCAGGAGTAGCATTTGTGTTATCAGCAATGGAGAAAAATCAATAACAGATAAGGTCTGAGTGTCAGCAAAAAAAAGGAACTTTCCATTCCTCTCTGAAACACTGACACAATTGAAGCAGGGAAAGCCAGAGGTCTCATTACAGTGAGAGGTTCCCTGAGCTGCCCACATTTAATGTTTAGTTATTGCATTCGTAGCTTTAAGGCTGACAAAACTTTTGTCAGCAATAATTCTAAACTTTTTGAGGTAATAGCCTAAAAATTAGTTTACATTTATATATCTCTTTTTTGGAGAGAGAGCTGTAAATGTAAAGCATTGCCATTTGTGGAGCAAATCAGAGATGGGAGACACACTTGTCTGGTAGACCCTGAGAAACCATGAAATCCAGAAACAGATTTATTTAGGACACAAACTGTTCTTCCTTGCACCAGAGCAGCCACTTCTCTAAGTGCTGCTGCAATATGAATTTCAGAGTGTAATTAATTTCACAGTCTGCTAGAACTGTGGGCAGCTAGTGCTTTGAGCAGCAGGAAACCCTTCTCACAGATATGGAGCTTCCAAGTGGCACCAAGGAATCACATTTTGAGACCCAGGAAACTTCCAGTTTCAATGAAAGAGGAAGTACAGGTCAATCATAAATCAAACAATTTTTAAAAAGTCTTGAACAGGAAAAATGCCTCGGTGTAAGCCAGGTAATGGTCCACGCGAGTGTAGTTTGAAGAAACAGAATCTGTTATTTTGCTTGGTCCTGGATATGCTGGAGGCAGTGGCAAATAAACCTGCCATTTTTGGTTTCTTGCAGTGGACAACCACTGCATATTTGAACACTGTACACAGTTGTTTTCTTCCATGTTTTTGGGTTTTTTTTGACAAATGTAAAAGAAAATAACAGGCAGAGCAAAAGGCTTTAAAAGAAAATGCTTACCACACATTTATCTTTCAGCGATGTCCAGAGTCACTACATTTTCCATGTAATTGGAACTGGAGATGTTTGTGGTAATAGATAAGGAAAATATTGACTTTCTAATTGTTTGTTGTTGTGTTTTTTTGCCTTTATGTGGAGGACTCAGAGGTTTACACTGTATTTCCAATTAATGTGATCTTGTCAAGACCAACAGGCTCAGCTTTAAACCTGTTCATCCAGGAAGGATTAGAACCACAAAATAGAGTTCTTTGTTTGTACAAGATACTGAAGAATGTTGGAAAGGTGAACTAAAGTAGGTAATAGTGAAACAAAAGCTGAAATTAGCTGAAGGTTATCCAGGGATAAAAAAAAAAAATCCCAAAGCAGAAATGCAGCAATTACTACGTTTGTCTTAGCAAGAGTCAACACGGTAACGAGGCTGAGATGGAACTACAGCTAATGGTAGGACCCAGGACAGATTACTATCAGCCTGAAATAAATCCTCTGTGAAGAGCCAGAGAACCTAGTACTGAAGAGATCAGACAGACTACTATCATATGGAATGACATAGAAAAGGGGTTTACAGTTTTAGAGAGCATATGGTGTTGGAATATTAGCTTACTACACTTCACCACACTGGAACCTGCCATTTTTTGACCCTGAAAAGGAGAAGTATGTTTAATCTCCTTTAGACAAAGTATATTTGTCTATAAAGTCCTTGCTAATTGTGTCTTGAAATCTGGCATTATCTTAACTGTTCTACTGTTTGTATTTTCGGAGAACTTGGAAACTCTTGTTATCTGTGTAATTGCTTTCAATGTTATGTGTGGTAAAAGGTGATGGCTGTAATTTAGGTTTTTTTCAGAATTTACAATTTCTTATTGCACAGTGTATTAGAACTCAGGAAAAAAAAATGTCCTTATGCAGTGGCACCTTCCAGAAACAGTAGAGGATTGAACTCCACAATTATGCTTTGATCAGATGGCCAGAAGAGCCATGATATTTCAACAGCTATTTTCTTTTGTTTGGGACCAAGCTCAAACCATTTCAGGTGCACTGTAGCTGGTGTAGACCATTTTGTGGTAACTGTCAACTACAGAAAAGAGGAGTAGTGGTTAAAATTTTCTCCTCTGTTAACCAAGCTGAAAACAGTGCAGCTGCATTCTCCACCCCCACCCCATGACTAACTTTTTGTGTCAGAACTTGTCCCACTGCTTGTGTGTTCACACACAACCTGTTACATGAAAACATGAGCTTGGTGCTCATTTTATAATTAAACCTCTTTTATCTGGCCCAAAAGTTGCTTTCAGCACCTTTTTTGGCAGGAAACTTTAATTACTATCAATCATAGGCACAAATCCAAAATATAAAGTAAACTGGATTAAGATTTGAGTAGCTAGAGTTAGGGCACACTGCTGCTTTCTAGAAACAGGATACAAATGTTAAGCACCACACAGGGAAAAAGAAAAGCAAATAGATCCAATATCATATATATTAATAAGTATCCCCTTGAATGTACCCTTCGTCTCTGGTGTAAGGGAGCCAGGTTACACCACCCATTTGTAGAGTTTGTGCTGTAGTTTCCTTTTCTCTAAATTAGTAGATAATTTGCAAAGCTGGCTGTCAGCTGTCCTTGTAAGTGTGAAAGTGGTATGAAAAGAAAGCTTGACAGTAGTGCTGAAGAAAATGCGCCCAAATTTGTTGCTAATTATGCTTCAATTATGAGGCTTTCACCATTATTATTATTGAGGCCCCAGGAACACCTGCAAACACAAAAGAGAGCTCAAACATTTCCTAACAGAGCTTACACCTCAAATTCATTGACTTCAAGACAGCTTCAGTGCATGTATTCATAAATGGTGCAAATCAGTTAAAAGCACCCAAGAAGTAAGACTGCAGCTGATAAACTTCTTTTTCCTTTTTACTTTCCATCAGTTTATACCAAGTGCTTAATGTTAGAGGTCACAGTCATATTAAGTCATCTCTTGTTTCCTGGATGCAATTTTTGTCCTTCATCACAAAGTGAGCATTTGATGAAGCTTATAGTGGCACAAATAATGTTCTGATGTTTTTTGATAAGAAAATTAAAAGAATGGTACAATGACTTTTACAAATCAAGAAACAGAGGTACTGATAGAATTGTAAAACAAATTACCTCTTGGTAAGCAAATTTAAAATGGTGAAACTTTATATGAACTACTTAATGTATGTACTCAGAACATCTGAGAGGTAAATTGATACGTGTTTTTATTACAGTTACATGAAATGAAAGACACTTTTTGAGAAAAGGAAAAAATCGAATCATAATGATGTGTGTGAAATAATCCTACCCATAAATACAAGAACAATGGAAGAAAATAAGGCAGGATACTCTGAGTTTGTGCTATGCACTAGATTCCATCACTGCTTTACTGAAATTTGTGTTTTGAAGCCTTTCTTTGGATTTTGTTGTTATACTAGATGAATCATCTCTGAACTCATATGCTTCAAAGGAAATAAAGGCATGAAATGTTGCATAGATAACATCTTAAAATTTAAATTACTAGTCACACTGCAAAGAAAGAAGTCCCAGTGGTTCAGCTAAAGTTGGGTTAAGTGGTTCCCAGTGTTGTAATGTCAGGCCATGTATCCCTGCCATATCCTCATCTGAGGGCTTACATTTTGCTGAGGGAAATCATTATCATTATTACAAAATTCCATAAACTCATTTGATTATATGTATGATATAAATTTAAAGAAAAATTATACAAAAGCATCACAGCTGCTTTGACAGACACCGGCCATGAATTAGGTGATTTTTATTTTTTTTTTTTTTTTTAGAGAGAGAGCACGCTATGTAAACTTGGTAGAAGAGCTTTTTTTGATGGGTCATTGGCCATACATTAGATCATATGGAATTGTGTATGACTTATGGTATTTTGTATCCCAAGTATGAATCTCATACTCAACTACCTTTTAGATAGATACTTTTAAGACTTAATTATCACATTTCTGAAGCATTTGCCATGAATAGAAAAAAGACAAAATAAGTACAAAATTATTTAATATAATTTTTAGAGCTGTATTAAAAAAACATGAATGGAAGAAGAGTGCAAAACAGTAAGATTTTTGATACTGCTCATACACATATATACTCGTATTTCAGAAATAAATCTCTGACCAAACTGAAATGGTTAATACAGTACAAACTCTTACTAGGACAAGCCATGTATTCTGTCTTCCAAAGAATGCAATTTGCATTCATGAACACTAGCAGGGGCTTCAGGAAGCAAGAGAAGGAGTAACAGAGTCATCTCCTCCTGGGCACATCCCACTGGTTAACCAGTTCTCTGCTTTAGTACTTCCTGGACAAAATAACCACATGTGTTTCTGTGTGGGATTTTCTGAGGCTGAGAAAGGAAATTTCTAATTGTTATCATAAGCTTAAATAGCTTTCCCTTCTTCCCTTTCCACCCACAGGGCAGCTGTATGTATTGTTTATGTAGAAATACATCTGGGATCAGAATGCCAGAGGATAAACTGGGTTAGGGAAGACAGCTGAAGATCTAGCACTAGGTATCTTCTAAGAATTTGGTTAAATAAAACCCTCATATTTAAAAAAAAGTCTAACCACACATTATTGACAGTATTATGCATAAAACCTTATGGGGCCAAAAGCTACTTGAGAACATGTCTTTCATTGATACCAGCTTTGGAAATATATATCATATATTTTTTGGATATACAGTGATTAATTATTTGCACTCCCTGACCTAGAAGGAGTGGTTTCAGTTAATTGTCAGTAACTTTTTTAAGACATTGGGGTAGCCTAAAAAGAAAAATGCAGATTCTGTTGTATAAGAAATTTTTTCTTCCCCAGAAAGAGGCATTCTGCAATGAGAAAGGAAACTGAATTCAAGGATCCTTGTGAAAAAAATTATTGAAGATACAATTTTGTATCCCAAACTACCTTTCCATTGTGAGAATAGGAAAAAAAAAAAAGAAAAATAGAAAGCCTAAACAATATATGTTCAATTACTTGTACCGTTCTTTTAGGATATAACAAAACCTGGAGAAGTATCTAGGAAGTTATTCTGCAAAGAGTGAAATATGATCATCCTTCTCTGTTGTATATCAAATTTACAAGCTGCTGGAGAGCAAATACCAAGACTGTCCAAAACTATCATTCGATAGAGAATTTCTGAAAATCAATAAAGAGAATTAGGAGAACACCACATATATAAAAAAAGAAATTGAAATAAAAGTGTTTAGACAGCTTCTTAAGAACATGCATGTTTAAATCAGGCATTTCTCTTGATACAATCTGATTTCAGAGTCAACACATTTCTAAGTGGCTTAAAATATTTTGCCCTTTCCACAAGCCTAAGAAGTCTCTGAAGGATTATGAAAATCTAAATTCTATTTCTTCTGACCAAATGTTTGAGGAACAGGAGGTGGGCAAAAGTCAGAATCCTAGATGTGACATTTATCTCTTGACACTTGTTTTGTGAACAGCTTTGGGAGCTAAATCCAATTCTGAATGTCTTATCTCTCCATTTTAGGATGAGTCAAACTGGCACATTTAAATTTGGGATAGAAATAGTCTTAGATGAATAAAAATTCCCTATAGTCATTAATAGCTGACCAGAATAAGTTAGAGTGTTATTTTCCAGTAAAAAATTCAGACTGGAGACCAAGATTCTATAGAAAAGATTTCCCTGTATGTATAAGGTCAGGATTTATGCCAGGGACATGAAGAGAATTTTAATTATAGAAGCCAAAAGCAAATAAAAAGTTTAAAAAAATCAATCTAATTTCAGATGCTTCAGAAGCAAATTCTGTGAATCTAGCTATCCTCTGAAGTGTAAACTACTGTATCTGAGAGTCTCAAAACTAATTACAAATATTCAATTTGAATAAGTAGTAGGAACTGTTTGGATTTTTCTTATAGCTTCATTAATACTTAGCCTGTAATCAACCAGCATGAGTTTATTGTTAACTTATATAGGAACACATCTTTCAATCACATATGACAAATCCTTGCCTCGTCATGATATTGTCTGAGTAACTGTTTTGTTCCTGCCTTTGCACCAGCATTCAGGGGTTAACTCAGGTAAGCACTGTGCACAGCCATAAAAAATAATTCTGATTGCGTATGACATTCTTCCACAGGTGCTAAATTACTATATTCACTTTTATTCAATTAAACATGGAAACTAAAACCTTCCCTCTAACACATGCTGCTTATTGCCAATTTAGAATTATAGATGATAAAATGCTTCCAGGGAGATTTCCTATATATTTTCTCTGAGATTTTCTGATCTAAAGCTCTTGTGATGGATTGATTCTATGTACATCTGCTGGATGTGTGAATTTGACATAATTTAATAATCTCTTATGCATTACATGTGAACTGATCTTTTGTAGCCTCGTATATCAAACTGACTTTACCTCTGACATCAAACTGACTTTACAAACTGACATCCCAGTGTGTCCCTGGGATGTCCACAACCTTGAGAGAAACTTACTTTGGCCTAGGGAATTCTCTCAAGCTGTGGTGACCACGGTATGAGCTGCCCAAAACAAGAGAACCTCCACAATACCTTCAGGAGGGATAACGTTCTTCTTTGTACTGGCTGTGGTCCGAGTGGAAAATGCAGTTACTTGGGTCACCTTGGGATAGCCATTACAATGTAAAGTCTGGCTGTAAAGCTCTCTAAAGGTGAAGAAGAAATATAGCATTTTTTTTCTTCCTTGTGTCATTTGGAAGTGATCTTTTTTTTTCACTATTATCTGATGCAAGCCTCACAGAGAATACCCTCAGTGATCTGGCTTGAAAGTCGTAAAAAGCTTTAGCTTTGTGCTGAATTTTATTCCCTGAGTTCTCAGCAAGCTTGTGTGAGATATATTGCTAATTTGAGAATGAGTATTCAAGGAACACTTTAGGGGAGACTGAAAGTAAATGGTGGGATCATGAGAAGCAGTGGTAACTTTGAAATGACATATGAGCAGGAGACAGATGCTTTCTGTATGGCTATAGTCTATCCATATATTCACTTGGAGAGTATGTTTTCCCTTTAAAACTTTCCTTGAAGTTTAGGAAAGTTTTGGGAAAGATAGGAAAAAATCAAATCTTCATCCACATATTTCTTTATTCCAAGAATTTCTTAAAGACTTGCCCTTTTGATCCTGCCTGATTCATCTGTCGATTCCTTCAGAAACATTTGGTTCCTAAAATGACTTTACAAAACTTAGCCAACATAAGCAAAGAAAGCATAAATGGTAAAAGAGAGCAAAGGATAAATTTTCCTTCCTTTGTGCTGGAGTGAGCTGCTAGATTCTAAAGTTCTTTGATGATATTTAAATTTGCACCAAGGATTGGCCTCTCACCTATACATCTAAGGAGCATTTCTGAAATCTAACCACAGCTGCTACATTTCAACAAATGCTTGTCCCCAGGAAATACCTGAAGTGTAAAAGATGCAAGACTGCTGTTTGCTTTGATTCTGGCTTTGCTCTGTTATAAGTTCCAAGTGGTTCTCTTTGAGTGTTTTGTTTCCTTTGCTTTTAAAAGTGAAATGTGAGAAGTATTTGGGATTCCTTTTTTCTGTTTTAGAATGTAAACTCTCAGTCCAAACTTTGAAAGAATTCTTGCCAAGCTGTAGCTAAATTATGTTCCATGATGATGAAATAATCTATTCTGTGTCCACAGCAGACATTAGTAGAGACATGAAAGTTACCCTGTTTTGCGCAACTACAATATTGCCTACAATACTCTGGCTCTAGGAAAAGGATTCTTTTCCTGTATTTCCTGTGTGTCTTATGTGGCCTTGATTATATGACATCCTTGCCTTTATTGTTTATTTCATATATCAAGAGCAATAGAATCAGATTTGTGTTTTTATATATATATATATTATTAGAATACGTAACAACAAGGAAAAAGAAAAAGCACTACTATTATGCAAATCACAAATAGAATAATAATATTCCTATTAGCGTTCATAAAAGACCAGTCATTGACTGTTTAAATGTATTAAAAACCCGACAATAAACATATAATCTAGTTTATTAAATACCTTTCATTATTAGGCCAGCAGAGACTGGTAGCAAACCTAAGATACCATGAAAAAATCTTCTTCTAGAAAAAACATCTTTTTTCAGGGAGTTTCCTAATCACTCCTCTTATTGTTGTCACCAAAAAATTCCACTGGCAGCACAACAATTGTCCCCAGAACAACAGATTGGAACCTTTATTTGAAAATTAGGAATAGTGTGAGGATTACTTGGGCAATTTAAGCATATATATCTATAAAAAATAATTCTTTTATGGAAGAATGTTATAAAAGAACATTGCCAAAAATACATGAACTTATTTGGCTTCTGCTTAAAAAGAAGTTAAACTAGGCATGAAAACCCTATTAAAAAATTTACAAAGTCCTACTTTAAGTCCTATTATTAGCTATTAAAGCCAGGCTAATAATTTATACAACTTCCATGTCATTTTATATCCAAGATGTTTACTTTTTTTTCCAATTCTAAGCTTCCAAGAAATTAAAATTGTTTATTTATATGATTGCTTCAGCATTTTATGTCATGATTATGGCCAATACTTTAAAAATATGTCAGGTTTATTTTTTTCTTTTTGGTAGAGAATGTTATATTTGCTTAATCCCAGAGTAAAAATTGTCATATAGGCAAGAAAATGTCATATACAGTAAATGTTTGCCCATCTTCTTTGAAATAAGTTAAATGTTGTGGCAGATTGGCTGGCAGTATCACAGCACTATTAACACAAAAATGTCTGCAGGACAGAACAAATCCATTTATCCAGGTTAGATTCTCTGCATAATCTTAGTGACATTTTTACGGACAAAGACAAAAGGGATAATGTGTATTAATGGTGCTAGCTGTTATCTGTGCCCACATCCTTATCTGAGACAGTCTTTTATATCGAGTTTTCCTTCAGAAGAGGAGCCTTGTTCAGCAGCTGCAGTCTTCAGGTTGTGAGATGGTTGCCTTTGTCCTCAGCGCTTTTTTTTTTTTTTTGGATACCTGATCAAATTAAAATACCTGATTCAATACCTGATTAAAATAATTTTTTACCTGTAGTTTAAAGATACCTAAATATAAGGGTTTGATTTTTTTTTTTGTTTGGACAGTTTACAAAGTGCTTATTTTCATTGTCAGTGTGGATGAAATCATACTGGTAGAATAGATAGTGCCAGACTCCAAGTACCAGCAGTGGGAAGTTACCATCATACTGGTAAAGTGTCAGAAAAAAATCCCCTGAGAAAGTTTTGATCCATGCCAATCAGTTTGTTCAAACACAGTACCAGTATGAACTGGAAGCAGTTTATCCAGTTTATTTAAAAATGCTATTTTGGCTAATAATTTACTCTCATGACAACAATTTTTATCACCACCTCCTTGATATTTACCTAAAATTCATAAGTAAAGAATTACTGCTAGCACATCTTTCTGTTCTAAATCCAACTGATGCCTGAAAAGGATTGATATTTAATATAATTCAGGATGCTTATACTTGTGCCAGAAAATCTGTTTAGAAAAAAAGCTCCCTACCAGTCATATTCAGATTTTTCTTCAGCCACCTCTGAATTTTAATAATAACCTTATTTCATATTTGAAAAACTCTTTTAGTTACTTTTCCATATCTAAAGGTAGATACTGTTTAAAATTAATGTTTAGACTATACTTCTTTTTTAATATCTAAAAAACATATTTCAAGACATTCTTTTTTATGAAAATCATTATTTGATATATGCCAAGGAGGAAGGAATATGTACTGAAAATATTTTCTGACATAAGATTATTTTCATTTTATTTCCTTATGGTGACACCTCATCTTACTAATGTGTGTTTGCAAAGCAGAACATTCAGATCCACTGAGGTCTTATTTTTACAGCAGACTGAACCTAGTCCTCACTCTGAACGCTACCAGATATTAATGTGGATTCTGAGTGGAAGACTAGCCTTTCAGTTTTATTTTGTGGTTGTTTAATTTGGGGACATATGTTGAATTCATATATATCTAGCTTTAAATTCATATGTAAAAATTATTTAATTTAATAATTTTTCAGGGATTTTCCACTTTCTTGGTAGGCATTAGTATAAAAATCCCCAAAGCTAATTTTTATTTAAGGGATGCAAATGAGATCTCTGCTATTTCAGTACTCAAATGGTCACTTCACCTCAATTTCACTCAGAAATCCAAAACTCAAAACAAAACCAGAAAATTCAAAGTGGAAATACAACGCATGAAATCTCATGGACTAAGTAGTCTAACAAAGACAGGGCTCTCTATATGATAATGTCATCTAATGCAATACCAAGTAATAGTATTACTGATACATAAAGAATCTGTACTGTACAATATTCAGATATACAGAGACTTTATTCTGTTTCACCCCATGAGACACAATGAACATGGGAATAGTTAAAGAACTTATAAGAAATGCAACAAAAAATGGTTAAAGAGGTTTACACTGTGATGTAAAGAAATAAGCAGAGATTTCACTCTATTTCTTGTTCTGTTCACTGATATATTTTTCTAAATAGATCCTTACCCTGCTTAACAGTCTTATAGATGGTATGAGTGTCTGTAATTACTATCCCTTCTTGGAAAGAAAGGGAAATTTATTG
Source organism: Sinosuthora webbiana (assembly GCA_013397395.1). Taxonomy (NCBI): domain Eukaryota; kingdom Metazoa; phylum Chordata; class Aves; order Passeriformes; family Sylviidae; genus Sinosuthora; species Sinosuthora webbiana. Next base: position 304,308 of record VXBN01019266.1, read on the forward strand.
TGAAGGGCTTGAGCTGTTGTTCTTCTTGCAATTCAGTTCTGTTTCCTAAAAACAAACAAAGAAACAAAAGAGAAGGAAAAAAAAAAAAAAAAAAAAAAAG
>VXBN01019266.1:304488-347661 GCA_013397395.1 Sinosuthora webbiana
AAAGGAAGAAAAAAAAAAAAAAAAAAAAAAAGACATAGCATGTGGTTTTATCATCTGCTTCAAGATCTGGTAAAAATGTGTCAATGTCAAAGAATTTAAGGTACTGCTTTCAACTTCTTTTCTGGTCACAGGCTCACAGCAGTACTGCCAAAAATCTGTCTTGGCTGGCAAAGTCAGGCTGTTTTCAAACAGAAAGAAGGATTTAGATAAGAAAGAAACAACTGAATGCAGAAGAGAAAAAAATAAATTAAAATCGGTGTAAATTAGAAAAATAGTAATAAAAATAGTGTAGTAATAATTCTAATCAGAATACCCAGGATAATAGTGAGGGCTTAAGCAAGGCAGGTAGAGCTTTCACAATTCTTTGCTTCCCTTTCAACTTATTTCTCAAGATCAGAACGGTGGAGGCTCATAATGTTTGGGCAGAGCTGTTGCCACGCCGGGGGGGTGATAGCAAGAAGTTACTAGCATGCAGCTGCCATGCCCACCTCTTCCTATATATTAAATATCTGCAAATTGGTCAAAATGTGGGTTATCAAAGATTTTAAAGAATAATCCAATTCCTACATTGCTTTGTTTACTGATGAAGTCTAAAATCTAGACTGTCTGGCTTTGTCAGATTCATTTGCTAATATTGAACAATATAAATTACTCATGGAACTTTTAGATTAATTCAGTATTTTATGGACAGCAAAAATTTTGTCTTTCAGGAAAAAAAATCAAACCAACAACAACCACCACAAAATAAATTAAAAAAAAACAAAACAAAAACAAAAACAAAAACAAAAAAACAACAAAAACAAAAACAAAAACAAAAACAAAAAAAAAAAACAGTGGAAAATACATTTAAATTTTTTTTACATTGAGCAATTCAGAATATATGTCTAAGACAGAAATTAGGAAAAACTCTTTGCTTTTAAAGTATTTTACACTGAATAAGATATAGGTTTTTCTTTGGTCCTAGAAACTGAAAATTGGGCAATTCCTCCTGTATTTTGTTATACATTAGGTTTTTTTATCTGTAGTCACCGCTTCCAAAAAGGAGATGGCAGTTCACTGCAGTAAGGGAATATATCAGGAATGTGTCATTAACTATGATAATACAGTCACCAACATAAAAACTATTAAAATATTTTTTGTCTTGCTGATGGAGTCCTGCATATTTCTAGTGCAGAAAAAAATATAATCCCCTCAAAATTCAGAGGAACATTTTCAGGACCTAAAGGAAAAGTCATTATATGGGGCAGGTCACTTGAAACTTTTCCCTTTTTTCAGATAACCATATATTACTAGATAACAACCATTGAAAACCTGCACTGCTTTGTGGCAGGCACTCTGCCTTAAATTATTTTCCATCAGTGAAATCACAGAAGCCTAACAAGGAGGTATTGTTCTTCAGAGAACTTAAGGATGAGTATCAATAATGTAGGGAAGACACTGAAAAAGCAAGAGATTGAATATGGTCCTTTCTTAACTCATCCCACCCATAGGAGGAGAAAGTTACTCATAACAGGATGCCTACAGTTAAAAAAAAAAAAATTGTATCACTATGCAATATCAAAGATGGCAATAAAACCTAGCATAAAACTGTAAGGTAATGTCTCCTTCTTGAAAAGGTCCATGATCTGAATAAAAACTTGCTTTATAAACACAAGTGAAAAGTGCCAGAAAGATATAAGTTGCCTGCTGGAGTACTGCTGATTTGGTGGAAAACTGCTCCAAAGAATGAGCTAAAATGTTTAAAGTAATCTAAGATGCAAATGTAATGCATTGCTCCAGGAGCTCTATAATTGTTTCTCAGTTTGGCAGTTCACTGAACTGTACTGAGTGTTAGTCAGAAAATGAACAGATCTATTTTAACTTCAAGCAGATCTCAATGGCTGCCACTGGCAGAGAGATGATTCTTAGCAGTTGGAGATGACATCCTCCTTCTCTGCTTCAGTAAAGCAGAAAGGATTTGTAAAATAAAAGTAGACCTTAATCTATGTATCAGATATGTAAACAGAAATGATGGGAAAAGTTTTAAGCTAGACAAAACATTAAAAACAATGACTTATAATACAACTTTTCTAGTTAATACTAAAAAAATCCCCTATATTTTTAAACACAGAAGTTTTGATTTTAAGGTGCAGAATTTCACTATTCTTCCCTTCAAACAACAAAAAAGATGAAATGCAGACATTTTCCAATTAACAGAAAAATAATGAAATAATCACAATAATCAATAATGGTTGTATTTTAACATAGGTTCTGATAGCTTTACCTGTTTTCATCTGTATTTACGAAACTAGTGCAAACAGTAACTGAATATAATACTAGTAGTTGTATATAAAGACATTATCATGAATCTCACAAAGCATCCATCCTAGTGAAAATATTCCACTTTCAACAGCTCCTGCATATGATTCCAATTATACTAGGAATACAATTAATTTCATTGAGAGCATTAACACATTTTCTCACAGTGTTTCTTAAAAATCTCTATTTGGCATATTATCAAATCTAGATCTTTTCATTTTATAGTAGCATGTAACCAAGTAACAGACTGCCAGGTCAGTTTTTTTCACAGTGGGAGTCACAGAATAACAAAGAACTAGATTTACAAGTATGAGGGGGAAAATCAGCATCAAAGATGGAATCATTAGAAAAACTTAGAATATATGATACTACATAGACATAAATCCAACACTGAGTTTGATAAGGGTACTTATAATGAAAAGACACATTATTTCTCAGCTTTAAAAAATGGATCTAATATTCTGTAGGGAAATTAAAATGGAAAGATTATGTAGCAAATATTTGATGCAAAGATCACGTTTTATATAATTTTCAAAAAAATTATTTACTCTGATTTCTAAAGACTATTGTAACTGTCATATTCCCTAGATTCTTATGAAAGGAGTTTTATAGCAAAGAACAGTTTCTGAGCTTCTTCAGTTTTTCTGCTCAGGAAAAATATGATAGATTTAACAGTATGTATACCTTTAATTTTTCAGCTGATTTTCTACTTGGAAAAAATCATGCTAAAAAGATTGAAAAGACACTGTAGGCTTTCATGTAGTGGAAATGTGCTAAATATCTATCTTGACTGTGGTGTAGTTGGCTAATACCCTAAGAATTTTTTTTATTTGAAGTAGTTGAAACAGAAGAGTTAAGTTTTGCAATGAGACTGGAGTAAAATATATATAGAAGAGAAGATCACCTGCTTCACCTGCAACATTCTTTGCCCTCCTTTTTTTTTACACTTCATTTTGATTTTTTTGATTTCACTGGACCTTCCTCTTCTGACTGTACATTCTAGGTAGCAGCAGGCACTTAACTGTGTATGCTGGCAACACCACCTAGCTCAAACACTAAGATATATGTCTTTATAGGCAGGCATTATATATGGTGTTTCCAGTTACTAGTGTGTTTCTCAATTTCATTTTTAAAACTTGTTCTAACTTGAGAGAAAGGAATGCAATCATCTCTTACACATCACTTTTTCTGAATAACTTTTTTATCTTCAAAATATTCAGGCAAGAGAGGTTTTTTACTAGCTATAGGAAATACTCTTTTCTGTACCAGGGTGGGGGAACTTATTCCACAGAGACAATTAAATGAGCCAGACAAGGATCTGGCTGTCATTTTTACAGATAGGACAACATATAAACTCTCACATTTAATTGGTGTGAATGTGACAAGAGAAAACTGAACATAAGGTCTCTAGACAGCCAATAAATCTGGCTTGTGTCTTTCTCCCTCAATCAAAGACAGAAACCGGCTATTTTTATATCTTGGGTTCATGTACAATTCCCTCTGTGTGTGTGTGCAAAAGAGGGCAGGAAAGCAAACTTTTAACAGGACAAAAATGCCATAAGCTTGCTTGTTTTCCTCTAATGTCTTTAAATATTCTTCAATCTATTGTCCTTCTGAATGGATCAAAACCGCTTTTTTTTTTTTTTTTTTTTTTTTTTTTTTTTTTTTTTTTTTTTTTTCTCCTCCTGTTCTAAATTAGAAAATCCGGAAACTTATCATCCCACAGACACTTCATTATTCAGTTTTTTCTCATGTTAAGTAGTGTACATGTCTAAGACAATATATGGCCTCTATAGGAGTACATCATGCACAGAACAGGAAATGAAGGCACATAGCCAAGGAACAAGTTGCCCAAGGTCAAAGAGTGGTATTTTCTGACAGAAGAAGAAGTAAATCCCAGTTGTCCTACATTCCAGGACAGCACCAGGACACTGAATGTATCACTTCTTTATCTGATAAGGCCATGATAAAATGTAAGGAAGATTAGGAACAGGGGAAATGGTGAATTTTTGTTTGTTTTCATGGCCTCTTCTCTGACACTTTTCAAAGCAGCTCATATAAATCATGTTCATGACTAAGAAATGCCCACTAGGTCAATTCCTGTTGATTCATGGTCTGTCCACTCCAAAAATACCCCATTGGAATGTGTCATATTTCCCTTGTATGGAGTAGCCTATTTGGGGTTTAGTCTGCAAACACCACAAGATCTGCCTTTTTCAGCAAGGATGACTCCTCCAGAAGTCAATTCAGAGTAGGGCAAGGGATAGAAAAACTCAGGATCACCAATGCAATCATGGGGAATAAAATCTGCACAAATAATACTGTTAATAATATCTCATATAGTAGTCTCTACAGGTCTAAAAGAAAAGTATCTTCCATAAGTTTGCGTTTTATTTCAGTTTAATACACACCAGCTAAAACATGTGGGCTAAGACTTGGAAGTTAGTATTAATGTTGAAATGAATTTTCAATTTTTCACTTTGAACTTGTTCTCTTAGGTTCGGATTTCAGTGTCCTTCCATTCAAATTTCTAATTTATTCCTGTGGAATGAAATGCCAATGAAAGGAATTGGAAATTGAGGCAATAGCAAAAGGAGCTTACTCCGGAGATCAGATAATTTCTGTTCAGGATCATGTAGGGAATCCCATAAGATACCCTGTACATAAATTTTGCATACAAAACGACCTTTGAATATGCCTAGATTTCTGGATAGCTATATTTAACATATTTCAAAATAAATAAACGTCAATAATTCATAAGGAATAGAAGCAATTCATGTTCATCTTCTATTAATTATTTAGGTATGCAATCTTCATTTAAAGTATTTCTGACTATCCTTTCTGTGAGCTAAACAGTACTTTTGAAAAATGAGCCTTGAACAAACACAGTAATTTTCTTAATATTCTTTTATTTTACATGAACTCCTAATTCATGTGATGAATGGGAAGTTTTGTAGTGTTAAAAATCATTATGTGAGGTAATAACTGTGAATACATACTAATATGTTCCTATTCAATATTAAATATCTGCAGCAACCATTTCATAAACTACAAAAACTACAAGGCTGAACTTAGTTCAAATTAGTAATTGAGCAAAACAAGAAACACTGCTTTTCAGAAATCTTTGACTCAACTTTTTCACCACTGAAAAGCATCTCAATCTAAATACAAGTGATATAATGTAGTAAGCATGGTTAAATCTATATTTTCTTCACTCTCCTGATAGCAAGGAGGTCACTTGACAGTTTGACTTGCATAGCCTTGCAATCCCACTTTGCTCAGCTCACAGATAATAACCATGCAACAACAGATGGAGAAAATGCTTCTTGCTATGGATGGAACAAAAACTTTAGCCTGTGTATTCTCTTTAGAATGAGGGAAGCTCTTAAATACTAGGAAGATGCTCTTGTCTTTGATATCACATAGCAAATTTAACTCACCTGCCAGAGGCAGAATGTTAGGAACAAGAGTTGCAGCAGTATGATTTTATGATGTAGTCATCATCCTGTCTGGGTGCTATAGAACAGAATTCTTATGGAATACTGACATATATTTGGTTATCCTTGGAAAAGGTAAAAGAAATTTATTGGAACTTTTACTCACACACTCTCATGCTTTTAAATCAACGCCCTCTTATCACATCTGCAGTCTCCTGAAGAAGTGAAACTGCCTGTAAAAAATAAACACAGGATGTTCACAATAAATGACAAAAAATAAACAAAAATGTTCAGATATTTCTCAGCAGGAGGTTGTGTGAATCTAGGCATTTTGGCTAAGTTTCCAAGAATAGAAGAAATTATAATTAAAAAAATAAAAAAGAGAGAGGTAGATACTAGAGCAAGCGAACAAAAAGAATTGCCTTAATCCAGGGCTGTCAGCCCCAGAGACAGAAAGGAATAGGCTGATATAATTTATATATTTAATATTTTTCCATTGATAATGTATCCTGTGGCAACATGTCCAGGATCAATAAGCAGAAAGGTATATAAAATCCATATTATCTCCACTTCACAGAGAATTTACTTACAAGGTCTCACACTATAGTTATTTTGCTTTTCAAGGACTTGGTAGCATTTACTTTTAGTTTCTAGCTTGCTGATTTCTTGTTTTCACATGTGCTTGATAATGTGATGGGTCTGGAAGTGGAAATTAATGAAGTTTTACTGTATTTTGTTACTTTTTCTTCCACACCAAGTTTATGCTATACCTGTGATCACATAATGAGAAAATTAGGATGTATCCATTTAAGTTAGTTAATAATATCTTTATGTTGGCACCTCAGAACACTTTATTAAACACAAAAGACAAGATTAAGATAAACTGTGGGCAGAAGAAAAATCCTAACAGATGATTTAGCCTTGATGTTCTATTAAATTCATCCTCTAAGCTGTAAGTTTTGCATTAAAAGCAGTGAAGAAAGCTTTGCAACCCGAGGACTGAAATTGTAAAGTAAGAAGGTATCGGCAATTGATGGAGAGACAGGAAGACTGATTTTGGTGATCAGAATTCGATTTTACTCAGGTTTTCCAAGAGCTTATATACTATTTCAGTAAGGTTAATAATTTCTACTACAATAATGAGGTTAAAAGATCATACAAGCAATTTATGCATTTTACAACATCTTTATCGTAGGGGGTTGATTGAATTTCTCCTCTTCCCATAAACAGGTTTAATCTAATCTTCTCATAATCTCAAAGTTATTTTTTGTAAGAGTTTTATCATGAAGTAATTTGAGATTTTTGATACAGACTGTTGCAAAAAGAAGACTGTTGAAAAGGCAATAATGTATCTTTGCAAGACTGTGATTCCTCCTAAAAGATAACCTCCCTACGCACTATTTCCATTTCAGGTCATTTTGTTCAGTTTTACCAGGTGAATCCTCCTGAAACATAAATTTCATGTTCAGTATGACTCAAATAGTCATGGAGGATGGTTTCAAAGAGAGATTAAATCTCAGAACTAGGATTTTCAAATCCTTGAGGAGCAAGATACTCCAGATGTTAGGTGAGAGGCAGATTACAGATCCTGAATTTACATACTGATTTCAGTGTATTTCTGGCATCCAAAACACACTCTAATGCTTTGGAATGTCTCAAATAATGACAGAACTGTACTCAAAGCAATGCAGAAACATCTGTTCTCACTCAATTTACAGGTCTGGCAGCAAAGTGAATTAGAGAGTAAAACCAGACATTTCTTCTGCAATGCCAATGGTTGAAGTGCAAGTACAACACAACCAGGAGAAAAAAATCCTGTTTGTACTCGAGAATGATGAACGTTAATAGCTGTCAAACTTTCAAGACGTATGAGTCATTACATGATATTACTTATGCTGGCCCACAGAGCTGTAGTTGCTTTATAGAGACAGAGGATGGTAGTTAGAAGTTCTGATAATTTCTTGGCTCCTAATTTACCTACAGAGGTATCTCTTGTCTCTTAAAGATCTAAGCCTAAGAATCTGCAATCTGTTTTAAATACATTTGACATGTTTCAAGAAGCATACCCACAATTAGAGACTTCAAAATACCAAAAATTCAGATTAGCTTTCTATAATACCTACATTTTTTGAAAATCCTATCCCTAAGTCATGTGCTGGTCTAGAATATATGAAGAAATAAGTGTTTTTCAGTAACGCTGTTTTTTACAGAAGACTAAATAATTATATTCCCCTAATAATGCAACTGATGTTTTCTGTTTACTCAACATAAAGACTGCTCTAAAGCTTCCCACTTAAGTAACAATGAAGAATTCAGTGACTGAATTCAAAACAAAATGGTGGGAAGCAAATATCAGAAAAGTGTCATGGTTTCCTTTTTTCCTAGAGAAATATCAATTTCTTTTAATGTTTTGAAAGACTGTCAAGATGGTATTTTAGTAGCTGATTCATCCACTGAATCCTGGCTTTAACACTTCTTCTGCCACAAAAGCCTGAAAAATCCTCATTAGGACTACTGCAACAGATCATCATACCAGGTGGTACCACTAAACAATTAAGTTCTCATTCAAAGACTCTTATTTATAGATTATTTCATTAAAAGAAAATTTTCTGTTCCAATTATGCAAACGATAGCCATGTCCGCCAATCTTCTGTTTTGGAAACCAAAAAAATATGTGCAACCATTACACAACAGAGAACATTTACAAATACACAGAAATATAAATATAAAGAAGCATTAACAGCAGAAAACACAACGTATAATAAATAGAGCATGTAAGTATTTAATGAGTTGTCTTGCTGTGATTTAGTGACTAAGTGTATTACTGAATAAAAGGGATATTTCTTCTGCAGCAGAAATATTTTATGTGCAAAGAAAAGGCATTAGAGACCAGAAATCTAATCTTCACTCAAATCAAACTGAAACCTGGTCCTACACTTAAGTTCAAATATTTTACCAAAGCTATCAGTTTTCTGCCATTTTGGATTATTATTCCTATGGCTGACAAATAATCGCCATGAAACATAAGGTCTACATGCAGGATGAGAAGGGATTGTATTTTTATGTCAGTATCTCCTCAAATACAACTTTTAAAGGCATCTGTGAAATCAATGTTAATAAAGCAAGTGTGCTAGCATAGTCTTACTACTTTGGTAGTGTTTATGGAGACTGGGAAGTACAAAAAAACAGGATATTAGGAAATGTACAAGTTTTCTGGTTCAGAAAGGAATTCAGGGTTATATAATGGAATGGGTTTTTGTGGAAATTTAGATTTATCTACAATGGAGACATCTTTGCTTAGAGCACAGTGTTCAAATGTGCTTATAGTCAATAGAGAGAAAACTCTTGTAAGCATGATATATCTAAACCATTCTAGACATCAGCCTTTGGGCAAAACATTTCTCTCTAGAAATGTCTTCTTTCCCCCAGCTACCATGAGAGGCTGAGTAGAGAGTTCAGATCTAGTAAGACAGATGGACAAATCCCCACAAAGCTTTGAGTATGAGGAAAGAGGGAATTTTTAGAATGGCAAGAGGGAATATAGAAACATTTGTGTCTCTAAGAGCAATGAAGTTGGTGAAAGGTCTGGAGCATGAAGCTTATTAGGAACTGAGGGAGCTGGGGTTGTTTAGCCTGGAGAAAAGGCTCAGGAGAGAGCTAATCGGTCTCTACAACCACCTGAAAGGAGGTTGTAAACAGGTGGGGGCTCGTCTCTTCTTCCAAGTAGAAAGTGATAAGACAAAAGGAAACAGCCTCCAGTTGTACCAGGGGATGTTTTGACTAGATGCCAATGGCATCCTGGCTTGTATCAGACATAGTGCAGCCAGGACTAAAGAAGTTTTATCACTGGGCACTGTACATGTACTGAGGCTGCACCTTGAGTGCTGTATCCAGTTCTTGATCTCTCACTTCAAGAAAGACATTGAGGTGTTGGAGCATGACCAGCAAAATGAAAGAAAACTGGTGAGAGGTCTGGAGATTGGGAAGAATTTCTTGGTTGATAAAGATTGGAACAGACTGCCCAAGGAGGTAGTGGAGTCACCACTTCTGGAGTTAGTCAAGAAATGACTGGATGTTAGTGCTATAATCTAGCTGACAAGGTGGTGATGTATCAAATGTTGGACATGATGAACTTGGATGCCTCTTCCAACCTAAATGATTCTGTGATATTAAGGAGAAGGTCTTTACCAAAAAGGTTGTCAAGCATTGGAACAGGCTTCCCAGAAAAGTGGTGGAGTTCCTACACCTGGAGGAATTTAAAACATGTGTAGATGTTATGCTTAGGGACACGGTATGGTGGTGGACTTGGCAGTACTGGGTTAACAGACTTCATCATCTCAAAGGTCATTCCCAACATAAATGAGTCTCTGATTCTATGATTCCATGTCAAAAGCAAAAAGGCAGAAGAGAGGACAGTTATTTTTGCTGCTACAGAGTAGCTGTGTGGCACAAACCTGTGTCAGCAGCATTCCTGGATTTCATGTCTTGCTGCCAGCAGCTGCACTGCTCTTGGGACCAAGTAACAGCCTTCACATGGGGCTGCCATCTCCTGCAGCAGGCACTACAGCTCCCTCAAGGATCTCTAGGGTGATAAATCACAGAGGAATACCATGAGGTTTCACGATGGGAACCAGTGAACCTCTGGCATCAGTGCCAAGGGGTATTTGCTGTGTTAAGGTGTCTGCTATGAGCATGGGTCTGTGGCTGTGCTTGCTGTTGAGCCAACAGCAGGTGTTCAGCAGAAGGTAGCACAGTCTGCCTGGCTCATAAGTATTTTTCTTGGAGGAAAAAATATCCTGGAAGACACACTACAAAGTTAGCATGGTGGCTATTCCTACTTGTCATTAGAACGAATGGGACTGTATGTAATGAAGGTTACTATCTATATCAACTAAAAATGTTTCAATATGAGAATATGCTAGAAATTTATATAAAATCATCCTAGAAATTTAAAAAAGCCTTGTCTACAGTCAGTCCTGATTGTATGGCAGTGCACTCACTAAGAACATGATATTCCCCCCACATGATGTAATTTCATAGTCTGGAAAGGTTCAATCTGTTAAAAAATTACAGGATGCCACATAGGGTGAAGCTTCAATGAACCATTTGGTTTGTACTTCACATGTGCAGATGGTTTCTGGCAATAACCTTTGGACCAGCTAAAGAAAGATCTGGAAAAAGATCCTTGCCAAGTAAAAACTGAGTAATCTTTTTGAAAGTTAAACCCACTTGCAACCTGTGCACAATCAACCTTTTTCCTGATGTTAGTTAAGCAAGTATTGGTTGCTCAGTAAGCCAGTATTAGAACCAATTTATAATCAGGGAGTTGGAGGATTGGAGCAGCAGGGGGAAAAAATCCCACGATAACATTCAGTTTACTACAGAATCAGAGAAAAAAAAATTCAACTCTTTTGAGAAATACATCTTCTAAGTAAGTCAGCTGGAGGAAAAACATCTGGGAACTACATCTTCAGATACCATTGTAAAAAAGTGCTCGGAGGTGAAAGAAATGAAAAGTAAAAAGAATTTTTTTACATAAATCTAAGAATGATAGATACATTGAATGAATAGCTCTAAGAAGGCATATTCTTATTAAGCTGAAAACAGGGGCAAAGCTGATAAAACATTGAGTGATATTATCTATCAAAACTCAATCTGTTACAAGTGGCCAACTCATGTGAGCTACATATCCAGCTATATGAACTTCAATTTTATGTTTTCATTTTCCTCTCTTACATGCATAATTCACACTTGAAATCTGCTATCTGGAAACACCAGTTATGTTTTTCTGTCTTCACATATATGTACTAATATCTATGCTTGATAAAATATCTTTTGAAATTTAACACCAAGTGAAACAAACCCATATTTTTATGTAAGTTCAGATATTAAAAAGATTTGCATATATGTCTGATTATATGTAAGCAACAGTCATATAGAAAACAGAGTATGCCAGGCATTCTTTTAAAAATCAGAAAATTTTATTCAGAAAAAAATATGTTTTTTTAGTTATGGGTAGACTATTGAGACTATAGTTTTCACTTTTGGAAAGAACAGTTGATACTGTTTCAACAACAACATCTTCTAGAATCTCCTTTATTTTGAATACCTGACCACATAATACTACTACATTAAGCCAAAAGAAAAGCCATAAACCTAACCTCCTACCAATTATGTAAAAAGTTATTAACAAAATGCTGGCAGAATGCCTGATCTAAATGACAACCCTGCAGACACCAGTGTCAATAATTGTATTTGAGTTTTAATGACAGGTACTCACTCATCAAATAGCTATGTCTATGCATGATATAAAACATTTATATGCTGTTGCATTTACAATCCATACAGTCTGTTGCATCTCACTCTACACTACTGCTTCAAGACAATGATCTTTAAATATCACTGACATAAAATCTCTGGGTAATTCTGATATTATGAATAATGTTATTGTAAATTTAGTGGGTTTACCAGACATATAGAATTTACTAGAGACTTACAGTAGTATTGAACTTTTATTTAGGAAGAAACAAATGAAATAAATTTTTATGTATAAATTTTCTTGTATTTCAATGGGACAGCATGCAATTATGAATATTTCCCACCACTTTTGTGTCTAGTAGCCTTAGAAAAATAGGCTGTTGTGTTTCATACTGTATAAAGATAGAACAAAATACAACCTCCCTCCCAAGGAATTGATAACATCAGTGATATATAATGCTAAAACCTTAAATGGGAAACAGAAGAAGAAATACATGAGATTTGTAAAAAAACATATTGCAACAGGCCACCACATTATTTTAAGTATGATTTCTGGGGCTTTTTTTCTATGCAGGCATGTTTTCATAGATTACATTGTCATTATGTTTTCAAGCACTAACAGGGAGTTATAGAGACAAGAGCAATTGAATAGACAAAATCTTCTAATGGTCAAATTGCTCATTAAAAATATATTATGAAGGAATTGCACTGCACTTGTCTTCAAAAGCCTGCAGAAGAGCAATAACATTGGCTTTTTTATGACTCTTTTTCACTGTAAGTTAAATTGAATAATTTCTAGAGTGTTGGTGATGCTGGATATTAATTCCTGTACATAGCTTAAAACTTTCATCTCTACATTTTTTTCCCATAAATCAACTTGAGAAGTAGTGATAATTTTATCATATTAATCACCTTTTTATTTTTTCTGGTGAAAGGATTGTAATTATTATTTTTTTTAATGTTAACAACCCTCTCCCCTGAACAATATCTTTATATCTTTACCAAAACCACCTAGAAAACCAAACAGTATCAAAAAAGTGAAAGTTCATTTATAAGAAATAATTAAAAATACTCGACTTCTTTCAATTGACATGCAATGGATATATTTTTAGACTATAAAATAATTTAATACCCTCCTTCCGTGTCACACTGTTATATAGACAAAGTCATTTATAGAAAATCACAAATTTTACAGGAAAAAAATGTTCAGTGATTGTTTGATAACTTTTAATTAAGAACTAGTTCTTACTAAAAAAATTAAGAAAAAAAATCACCAAAGCTTCTATTTTATAAAGAATAAAACATAAAAAGATTATCTTTGTTTCTCAGAAAACAAAGATTCATAAACCAGAACTTTGACAACAGTTTTGAAAATCTTCAGTATGTTTGTGCTGGCATAAATATTTAGAGTAAAAAGAATCAAAAGAAAAGGAGCTTTAACATATTCTGTCTTACGGGATGTGCTTGCATGTCTTACTACATGCAAGTAGTAGCACAAGAAGACTGGCCAACACGTACCTAAAAACTTGTATCCTGGTCACCTCATTGGAGTGTAAGGAGCCTTGAGCTGACTCCAGGAACTCCAGGGTGTAGGTGGGGATAGAGGACATGGAAAGCAATGACTGATGCAAGCCCCAACCCCATCAGAATGGATGGCACCACTCACAGCATCCAGACCATTCTGTCACTGCCTTTCAGTTCTGTCACACCTTTCAGAGGCACAAGGAGGAAAATATCAGTGGCTAGGTTGATGTAGGGTACTTCTACAATGTCTGTGTGCATGTTTAATCATGCTCAATTCACATAACTCTTTTGGTTTGGCGATTGTCCCAAAATTCAAGTTCCTTTATCTGACAGTTTAGAAGTTGAGGGATGAAAGAAAGATGAAAGGATTTATTTCTTTTCATTGTCACATCCTCCTTTGGATGGGACAAAGGACACCTTCCTTACAGGTAGAATATTCGAGATAGAATAACCAGCCTCATGTCTTCATCTCCTTATTCTTACATTACAGATGGGAAAATAAAAACCTGACTTTTTTAAGGCTCTCTAAGGCTTATTATTGAATAACTTGCATAGTGCAAAGACCAGTAGATTGAAGATCAGCCATGCTATGCCCAGCCTTGTTTTGTCCTTGCCCTCGGGATTTGTGAGGAGCTGGTGATCAAGTGGCACCACAAGAGCTCTGCATCACTGTTAGATTGCCACAGCCCAAACTCTCCCAATCATGCTTCTGTTATTTGCTTAAAAAAATCCATGTCAACGTATACCAAGCAACAGTTTCTGTTACTTTTTTTTTTTTTTNTTTTTTTTTTTGTGATAGAATATTTATATTTAAGAGGAATTTTCACAATATCCTGATGATTTTTTTTACTCAAACAAAAAATTCACAAAAAGGAAAATAAAAGAACAAGTTGCAGGCAGAAAAGCAATAAGTACTTCATATTATTTCTACATCAGTTACTTCCTGTCTTTAACAGTTTCTTCAACTTAATGTGTGTTTTTACAATGTTTGAAAAAAAGTTTATATAATAAAGTTGTAGATCTAGTCCCCTGAAATAACACTTTGTAGCCAGGAACTTTAGACATTTGAACTCATGCATACATACATAAATATGCACATATATAAATTTAGATAATTTTAGGGAATGTTGCACATTTCATCCAGCGCATGTCCTGCATAAAATTGAAATTTCATCTGCAATTCTAGTCAAGTTTTTCCAAAAGAACGTCTAACACACAAAAGATCTGCCACAACAACTGCAGAGTACTTCTCAGTTTGAGAAAAATGGCTATGGATTTAGAAATTAAAAAAAAAAAGAGCAGAAATCATTGCAATTTGCATTTATGACATGACCATCTTCAGTATGTATTAAAATCAGAACCCCTACTAACAGTCACTTTCACAAAGCAGCTTGTGGTATCAGGAAAATCTCTTCTCTTCTGATCCTTACCTATTGAAAGAATACACAGAGCTTGGGATTTTATGTCAATTAGAGAGCAACTCTCTACAGCTTGCCCTGTAGTAGATGTCAGGCAATGAAAGGTTACCAGCTGGCAAGAAGAAAAGAGAAGAAATGGAAGAAAAGAGAATAATATGCTAATAGGAAAATGTGTTTAGTTGTATTCTATATTTAATGAGATTATTGTAATGTGGCTGCTTTCTCAGGCTCGTAAAAAAACACAGAATACCCAAGGAATATCTTCTTCCCAGAAGCTTTCTCTTCATGGAGGAGGAAATGCTGACTCTCCATGAAACACCAGGTAACCTATTTAGTAATAACACAACTGCCTTAGAGTTTCAGAGTCCTCCTAATAAAATTCCTTAGAAACCAATACTCTGCAGTGGGGCCATGCCGCCTCTATATTGTGCTGGAAAAACAGCCTGAAATAAGAGAGAAAAGGAACCCAAGTGAAAAAAGTTTGAAGCTTTATAACTTCAAATGAATGATTAAAAATGCAAAACATGGTGATTTATTTTCTCTTTGTTTTTCGAATGTGTGGAAATTAGATATTACCTCTCTAAATCATATATTTTTTATTTAGCTCACTCTTGAATCTGTTCTCTGACTTACTTCAATTATTTAATGATCCCTAATGTACTTATGATGAACACATGACCATGCTAAACCATAGTTAAGGGCTAACAACAGCTGAAGCACATTAGATGATATCCCTGGAATTCAAACGCTGCTACATTAAAAATAAGAAATTAAATCCTATTCAAAACAACCTCAAGTGGATGATCTGGCCTTTTCAAAGCTCCAAAATCCAAAGTCTCATCCTGCTCTTAGTCCCTTCCATGAGATCATTATCTTGTTTAATGGCCTGAAATTGCTTTTAATATACTCAGTCCAGTTCCAGCAGTTATAAAATCCCAACTCTGCTAACACTGCACAAAACTGAAAAAAGCTGGCCCATAAATAAATAAATTACAATTAAATCCCAAGAGTCAAGCCAAAATGTATTTGCTAAGTTAGAAGGCTACCATGGGAAGGTATATACTAACTTGCAAGAATGAAATTTAGTCAATAATCTGTTTTCAGATTATTATGTCATGAACAAGAAAGGAAAATAGCTCTTGCTTGCATAAGATAATAAATAATAACTATCCTAAGTAACTATACCTTAACAAAAAATAACTCCTAAAAGATATTGCCAAAAATTCTAAATATCACACCTACCAAAATAAATCATTCATTTTTCTTGCAATAAATGGCTCATCTGTACAGTTGCATAAAGCTTGTTTTGCAATAATTGCTTTCTTTTTTTTTTNTTTTTTTTTTTTTTTTTTAAGCGTAAAATGATGCTTTGCTTGAGCTCAGAATGCTTGAGCTCAGAATCAGAATAAAGCACAGAATAACCTGATTTTTTATTTCATGTCTGTTTATATGTGGAAAGTTATCAAAACAATGATGCAACCTTTGGTGTTCTTCTTTTCTGGTTACAGAAATAGTAAGAAGTATAAAGCAGAACTTTTGTTTCTCAAAGAAGTTTATACACCCTCACACATCATGTTTACAAAATCAAGAAGTCAGCAGATGTTCCTACTGCCAGCAGTGTGTCAACACTGCACAATTGAACAGTTGCTGAGCAGATACTTTTCATAACTTGAAGGTAGATTGAAATGGTTGCTCTGTGAATTATTC
The DNA here is from genome assembly GCA_013397395.1 of Sinosuthora webbiana. Classification (NCBI taxonomy): domain Eukaryota; kingdom Metazoa; phylum Chordata; class Aves; order Passeriformes; family Sylviidae; genus Sinosuthora; species Sinosuthora webbiana. Next base: position 321,131 of record VXBN01019266.1, read on the forward strand.
AGTCATAAATGATTGGAATTACTTGTGGCCTCAAAACTTAGTGAAAGAAGTTGTCTGGAATCATAAAAGGATGTTTTGAGTGTTATATCTTCGTTGTAGGCAGTTTGTTGCTTCTTCACATTTTATTCAATGGAAAGCATCACAAGAATTTTTGTGTCTTTTGACTGTTTTCCATGCAATATGCTGGGATATTAATTTTTCAAGTTTTCTTGTTCAAGTGGCTAAAAATGAGGGATTTTAAGTTTCATCTAAGATTAGAAATGGTGATTTTAATTCTATTTGGAAAACTCCTGAATTTGCTGTAGTTATGTAATTACTTGTGAACAAGTCTCTACAGCTGAATTTCAATTTCTGTGATGGGAATCAATCAGTAGTTTTTACAAGTCATCCCTTCTTTTGCAAAGTACAAGTTTTGACACATCATGGGAGACAAAGTGCACCTACTACCACTAGCCTTGAGTCCATCAGCTTTGTCATTTGTAAAGAAAAAGTAACAGATTTTAGTTTAGCAAATTTATCTCTGTGTGTGTTTGCTTGAATTCATCATGTTGAAACATTTTGCAAGAAGAAGAAATTAACAGGTACCCAGAACATTTTCAGTCTTTAAATCAGTGGTGATCAGAATTTGAAGTCATATGGTATTACATCTTAAAACCATAGAGTCATAAAATAGCTTGTGTTGAAAGGCACCTTAGAGGTAATCTAGTCCCAGCCTCCCTGCCATGGACAAGGAACCTTCCACTGGACCAGATTACCCCCAGTCCCATCCAGCCTGGTCTTGAACACCTCCAGGGATGAGGAATTCAGAACCTATCTGGGCAATCTATTTCAGTGCCTCACTATCCTTGTAGTAAAGAAATTTTCCTAAGAAGAAATCTTCCTGTGTTTCAGTTCTTGAAGAAGTACCAACACAGATTGATTTGCTAATCCTATAATATGTGGTTTGCCCAACATTTTGAAACTTTGTGGAGTTCATCTATCCAACTGCTTGACGCATCTTTTGCATTTAGTTTGTTGCAGCATGAGTTTCTATAAAACAGAGTCCTCGTGTGAGTCACATTTTATTGGTGGTTGCTAAATGTAATACATACCCCTGTTTTAATATAGGCATCTAAAATGCACCTAAAATGTACAACTTTATTAAGTTTCCTAGATTTGCTGAAATCAGTGGAGAGGTATTAATTCATTCTGTCTCTAATTGCAGTCTGATATCTTACACCCATTAGTCCCTCCCAGCTATGGCCTCTGACCTGTAAAAGCAAACGTTCATCTTCCTCCTCAAACCCTACTACTTTTTAATAACAGCATAACCTTTTATTTGGACTAGAAATGCTGGGGAGTTTTTTTCCCAGATAAGAAATGCAGCTACTTACATTGGTATCTAGTGAATGAATACAACAGCATTTCTCAAAATCAGAGCTCCTCCTGGGCTTGTAGGATCATTGTATATTTTTGTATGTAAGCTGTTCTGACTTGTTTCCCTTTTGAAATGGAACCCTTGAAAAGCTACAGCTGCAACCATGAAAATGCATGAGGAGTTTAGAGTCTTTGTGAGATTTTTATTCATCTCCCTTTGACGAGGCAGCAAGCTGTTTGTAAAAGACCTGCATCAGATGTTTATGTTTATGTTAGGCACTCCCATGGTAATAGGTTTCTCATTTTATTTCAAGGTTAAGAATTCTCTTTCCTTTTACAGATATCCTGAAATTTCTGTAGAAGGAAAGATTCCTGTGACTATTCTACTCACTGAAATTTGAAATACAATTATGAACATCTGGGAGCAACTTGCCTTTTCGTCTCAAAGGATGGAATGGCAGGACAATTGCTGACAGTGAATTACAGTTCGAATGGTAGAAGTGAGGCACAGCTGACATGCGAAGTAGGGTGTTCCCTAAAGTCTTCCCCCAGACTCTCAGAGTAGGATCCAGGAAAGAATAGAAATTGCAATGCCTATAGACAGAGAAAGTATTAAGTAAATATACACTGTTTTATCCTAAAATCTAGACATCCCAGAGGCCTGGAATCCCTTAAAAACTTACAGAAGTGGTAGAAGCTAAAGTATTTTCATACTTGCTACTTCATACCAAAACTTAAAAATCTCACCGTTTGAGACACATGCTAATCTACAAGATCTAGCACAAAAGAACACAAGTGACAACAACTGATCATAATGAAACACAGAAGAGAAGAAAACCTAGGCAATCACAAATATCAGGTAATTATTAAATCAATAAGCAATTCAGTAAGTCTGAGAAAATACTCACCCTTTCAGAATAAAAGCTGGTGTCTGTGCAATAATAGATACTGTGTCAAATCAAACTGGTCACACTGATAGAGTCATTGACTTCATTGTACATGAAAATATTGACTGGCAACACCGAGTTAAAAAAGAAAAAAAAAGCAAGGAAACAGAAGACACAGACACAATAATGACATTTGCTGTAGTTAATAGGATAGGAGTATAATCCTGAAGTTAAAGAGCAGTTAAATTCTTGGTTAACGTCAAATAATTCTTCAGCCTTGCTTGTTTTTACCTTCTTAAATGTGCCTCTAATTTCTCTGTTCTTTTTCTGCAATCCACAGCTAAAAGATTCTAGTTGCCTATATACTGTTTCTGTATTTAAAGGGTAAGCTGAAGAAGACTTTTGCTTCAAGATGTGCAATAAAATGCCCTGGCAAGTTAGTTCTGCATCTTGAAAAGAATTCCTGACTATTGCCTTTGGTTTTTTATTAAAAAAAAAAAAAAAAGTGCATCTATTATCCAGAAAACACTTAATTTTTCTTGTGAAAATATCATCACTGTACACAGACAGATGTTTTGGTTTTGTTTTGCATCCTACACACAACTGTTTCCTATACTAGAGATCTTGGCCTTATCACATTAAAGTATGATAGGCTACAAGCCACCCGGATGAGACGAAGCCTGAAGCCTCTGGAAACTTGGTTTTTTTTATTTATTTTTTTTTTTTCTGAGTGCACTGTGAAAGCACCATGAAAGTACCATACTATTTGAGCCAGCTGTGAAGCTTCCAGAGGTTTCCTCTTCAGCAAGTACTGGGTTAAGATTAAACTCGGCAAAAAGCCTGAAGAGATACTGAATAGATTTGATACAAATTACACTGTCCTGCTGGTTTGAAACTACACATTACTAGAATCATTAACCATAATCATCCTCAATTACAAGCACTGTAAGCACACATACAGCAGACCAATAAATGAAGCCATTGTTTCCATGCAATGCCCATAATTTAGAAAGACATGGCCATCTCATCCAGAGTTTGACACAAAGATGTAATCTCCAATAGAATATTCTAAATTATTTTTTGTGGTCTGAAATTGATGCATCTTTCATGCCTCTTTTTTTCCCATTCCTACTAAGAGTCAGTCTTTCTATGTCTCATTATCCTAGGTTATATGAAAAACACATTTATACTTTGGAGAGGACTCAGAGACCGTTTTGTGAACTCCCATAAGCAGCCAGCAGGGCTCACCACTCCAAAAGTTTTCTCCAGGAGAATCTTTCATGAAGTAACATTATTGACACATTTCCACCATGAAAACAGCAACTGGAAAAGGTACAGACCATGATAACAATGAAGGAGCTTATTGATAGACTTGCTATCTGGTTTTGGGTCATCTCCTACTGTATTTGAGTCTTCCTGCCTGTCCTTCATGAGAGCAATGCTTGCAGCACGTACAGTTAACATCCAGATGGAGAGTAGAGTTAAAGTACATTTTAATAATGTATAATCTATTGTATGGTGCCAGTAAGTAATATTATGGGGGGTACTATTACAGTAATCTTTAAATTGTTTCCTACTACTTTCTCTAATGAAATGACACTTTTGAGAAAACAATTTGCTATGGTAATGGGAGGTATTGAAAATCCCTCCTGGTTTCAGTGGGGTAAGTAAATATATCTTTTGTACTTGTATAGAGCATACATTACTGCAGGTAGAGCTGATAATGCTACCTGTTATTAGAGCTGCCAGGTATTTTATAATAGGAGGGTTTATTTTCATTTGCTCATAAGCCTTAGAAATTTTATATATTTGGGTTAATAATTCTTGCACTTCTTCTGTCACAAAATCAGAGCATTTTTACCTGTTTGGTGAAAATTTTGCTTATATGCTTTATTACCTCTTAGAGAGGAATTAATGAAGTTAATTCAGTTAATTCTGCCTATCTTAAAATAAGTGCTTTCATGTTTCCTCCTGGGTTTTAGAAAACAAGATTTGAAGGTGTTTTGTGGTCAAGTGAACACATTTTTTTGTCCCTGTGGAAAATCATCAAAGGTTAGACATTTTATAAAGCTTTTTGAATTGCAATTTGAGCTAAGTTGGAGACAATTTAAGACTTCAGCAGGTAGCATACTCTGAGAACATGCACTGACTATGCCAATTGATGACATTTTGCCAAAATGAGATTACAAACTCCTACAGGGCTGGCTCTGACCTTTCCCAAGATCACAATGTGCTAGTGAGCAGCGCTTTAGATGGTATCCCAGCTGTATTGAGTTTGGAGAGCACTGACCCAAGCTCTGATGTGGAAGGTTTCTCAGCTATTGATGTTTTCTCCGTTAGAAAGAAGCGGAGGAAGGTGAAGCAGAGACATCATGTTGCCTCTGAAAGCCAAAGCCACGTAATTCTGCTGTTTGGAGGAGAGGTCAGCTCTGTTCTCTCTCTGGCTACACATATAATCTTCCCCCAGCAAAAACCTTCCATGGATGCAAACAGACGCCCTACATAACATGGCCAGCTCAGTCACTGACGCCTCAGCGAGCTGAGGACATTCTGATGAGACACATAAGTGTTAAAGCAGAGGAGCTCCAGAGCAGGGAGCAAAGTGTCACAGTGAATCATGAGCTGCTCCAGAGCAGGGAGAAAAGTGTCACAGTGAATCCAAGCATCTCTTGGATCACACCCACATTACCACCAAACTGCCTAAGAAGGTGCACAGGAGAGACCCAGCAAAATTCAGCCCTCCTGAACTTCCCTCTCAGAGAATCATTTGATAACCTTTCCTGCAAGCCACTCTTACAAAAAGGAAAGGAAAGGTTTCTCTAAGTCCAGTCTGAACTTGGCATTTTTACATGAGGATCCTCCAGCAGAAATTACAGTTCAGGATTCCTGAGTCTTATGACACAATTGGGAACTGTCTGAGTTTGCCTTTTTTTTTTTTTTTCTTTAGGAGGAAGTTATGACAACAAGCAGAAACTATCTTAGCACAATTATGTACAGTTGGGAGCCTTTTAAATAACTCTTTCCAACAAGCTTTGGGAACATATTAAAAGGCCTTTGGCCATCAGCTGAGCTGTTTCTGAATATAGCAACAAGTTACTGTAAATGGGAAATTTAAGCTCCACATTCTTTTTAGATTTACATCATCACTGAAAAGACTTGAACACAATAAGCATGTTATTTATTGCTTGGTCAGAGTAAGGATTAGTTTGGCACCACAAAAAGGATAGCTGAGAATATGACATTTGGTTACAAATTGCTTCCAGGGGCTTTTTGAAAATTAGTAGTATTTGAATTGAATCAGGAATACATCCTTTGATATTGGGTTATGAGTAGGGGGATAGTATATGAGGATTTATTTTCTGAAAACATTTGGCATTATTGTTGTTCCTGACTTTGCTGGCTAGTTACTAAATCATTTCAGATTTCCCTCTAAACCTGCAGAATATTACATCCTGGAAGTTCATCACATTCCGAAAGTCAGCAAAAAATTTGCCTCTGAGCTGAAGTCTTGATCTTTATTCAAATATAGACTATTTTTAGCTAAACTAAAAATATAAGTCTTTTTCTTAAGGTGTATAAACTCTAAACTCTCTTGTTAACTTTGGTAGCTTATGTTATCTTGAAAATAATATATTAATTCCTTTGGAAATTAAAGAAGAAGGAAAGACTGTCAGTAATACAATGTCTGTCTAGACAGTATCTTTCAGTTATTTCTGAAATAAATCTGATGCTGTCATAATCTGGTTAGATCAGCTCTGTAGTTCTGTTAAGAAAGGTCTTTTAAAATTTATGGTCTCCACTAAAAATAGTCAAAGATGGTGAGACAAAATTATTCTATTACTTTCAAAGGTATTAGAGTAATTCAAGGAGCCTGCAGAACCAAATGCTTTGAGATTTAAGAGAATAGAAAAAAATCAATCTACCAAAGCAACAAATGTGCTAACGTGTAAGTAAAAGATGTCTAGAATAATCTGTTCCTGGGTTTGTTAGTAATTGTGAGGAGTGAACACTCAACTCTCAGCTGTCAGTTCCCCTAAACATCTCACTTAAATGAGTTAGTGTCATTCCTACCTTTGACACCCATGTAGAATATGTAGGGCTATGTGTTACAGAGGCCTTGAGAAACTGCAAAGACACAAACACAAATGAAGTCATATTTCGGGCAGTATTGGCAGGATCAATATGGATTCATAGCTAACAATTATGTTTCTTTTTTAATTAACTGTTTAATGTGATATGAGGAAATCTGTGTTTGCCTTACTAGGCCCTGCATTACAAGGTTTGTAATAACATTGTTTAAGTTTGATTGACAGATAAAACTTCTTTTCTAACACAGTTGGGAGTAGTGTACAAATAAAGCAATACCGTTTTCTGCAAATATTTGTTAAGGTCATGCAAAAGGACTGCTGTCAAACTTGCATATTTTTTTTGTTAATAGCTATCATGCCCCTACCACACATTTCAGGAGCTAAAATCTTTCCATCACACTGATAAGGGAAAAAAACCCAAAGAAGCCTAACTGCAGGTTTTCTGAGAAGGATGGCATCTTTGGGGTGGATCTCCAGCTACCAACAGGTCCAGGAGAGAGAGTCACGTTCAAAAGGGAGTGGGTGACTTAGTCAATAGCTGGGTCTTAGTTGAACAAACTGAAAAGCAAAAAACTTACCTGCATTAATGAGAAAAGAATCTATTAAGGAAAGAGATTCTGGATTCTGTAGATCATGATATCCTTGTGAAATGAAATCTATAATCATGAAGAATTAGTTTCAAAATTCTAAATATAATAAAATACTTTTCTGAAATGCTGTTCTGTAAACTTATAAATTTTGCAAAACCGTATGTGGAAAAACCTTCCCATGATTTTCAAAAATTTCCTTTTTTAAAAAGCAATGCAGGTATCATAAGTACATGAGTTTCTTTGCTGTCGGGTCAGAATGTAGAACTATGGAGGTAGCTGAAGTAAATTTATTTCAATTTTAGCCAACATTTCAATCTCAAAATTAGATCCAAGTTTCTTATGAATTTCTACTTTTTCTGTACTTGTTCTACTACTTAGAATCTATAAGAACTAATCAGAAGTTATAGCTTAAATTTCACAATTTTTTTTTTTTCAAAGTGACTTTTCAAAAATAGTAATTAAGAATAAAAGGGTTTTCTTTGTTGGATTTTTATTTCTTTGGTTTTTGGGGTATTTTTGGGTTGGGGTTCTTTTGAGGAGGGGTTGTTTTGTTTTTTCTTTTTTGGAAGGGGGCATTTAGAGGGGTTGGGTTGGTTTGGTTTTTTAAGAAAGTTTAAACCCAATCTTCTGACTAATTAAGTCTTCATTTGGAAAATGTTGAAATGAGATTTCAATCATAGTCGAAGGTCACAAAGTTTTTCACTGCCTTGTTCTTCACTAATAAAGAGATCTGTTATACAGCTCTAGGAGTCTGTGGGCTGTGACTCCCATCCATGTCTTAAATTCCAGATGACTCAGTGAAAGGGAGATTCCCAGAGCAACGGGGGGTTTTGCTTTGGAAGAATTGTTCTCATGATTTCTTACCTTCCTGGAAATTCTTGGGTCATAAACACTGAGAGTCAGCATTATGGGAGTATTTGTGGCTTCCCATTCAGCAGCCACCAGATAGTTAAAATAATGGTTGCATTTTGTTCCAAGTGCATTACACCCAAAACCAAACATTCCTTTCCTGAGAGTTTATCTTTTTCTGAGAAAACATTTGACATAGGAAAAAAATATGATTACCAAAAAAAATGTGTTCTTTATTTCTTCTGGAAATGTGATAGAGAGTAGCCTTTCTAATACAGAGATAGAAATTAGGTCTCTTTATTTCGGTTTTCTTACAAATTGTACAGAAAGGGTCTTATCACCTCACGAAAAGCATGTTCAGAATTCTTCCTAAAAATATTGGGAAATTTTAGTTTTATTAAATTTATGAAGGACTAATTTGTATTAGAACAGGAGGGGAAAAAGTATGCTTTAGAATGTAATAATTTAAACCTTGTGATGCTCTCTCCAAGGAAATAGTGGATGTCCTATCACTCAAGCTCTTTTCAAATAAAATTAGGAAACAGGAGAATACCTTGTAGGGATAAAGTCTGCAAAAGTCTGTTTGGAATAATGAAAGATGCTCCTCTAACTCTATTACTGGAAAAATAATGCAACAGGAAGAGCAAGTCTTCATTTAAAGAGAAGCTTTTAATGAGGTTGAACATCTGAAAGACATATCCAGATGTACAGACTAAACTGATCACATAGCTATCAAAAGACAAATATGTGTGGGTAGTACAAATTTCCTCCTCATCACAGGCATGTAATTCCATTCAGTTTTCGTGCACTGTGTCTGCCAAATATTCCCTATTGTTTTTAATCCTTCTGCTTTTTAGCCTAAATTCCTTTGGATAAACAGTATATATGATTATAACTGGCTATTCGTGTGTCACATGTCTGTTCTCTCAATTCTGACAAAATTGGAACAAGCAAAATTTGCTGTAAAGATAATTAATGGTACTAGAAAATATACAAAAATAGACAGGAAGAAAAAAAAAAAATTGTTAGTGTTCTATAGAGTGAAAGCACACTTAGAAGTGCCAGAATCACAACAAAACCTTCAAACAAAACTTGTATCTTCTTAGGGGCCTCAAATAGACATAATTCTATAGGACACTTTCATTAGTTCATAGGCTCCAGGAAATATTTGTGTCTGTCATCTTTCCTGCAATTTTCTCTGATGTTAACATCCTGCATTCCCAGAAATAGATTATAAAGGAGCATTTTTCCCCAATATGGCTATGATCTGGGATTAGCAAAGAAGAGATCAAGTGTTAGAAGCTTCCCTGTTTTCTTTCTTTTTGAGCATTTAAATAACTGTGGCAAGGGAAATTTTTTTCTTCTCTGAGATACTCTAAAAATGTACAACTTATGTAATACCTATTTATTGTGTAAACCTGCAGTTCCCAGTGTCATCTTCTGATGGTAATGGTGCCTCCAGTATCTGAAATCTAGATAATTATATCATGCTTATCATTGGATGCTATTAAACAACCATTTTTGGGAGATCAGGCCACATTCAACAAGTTTTTCTGGAGCAAACTGTAAAGTATCCAAACATAATTAGATATTTCTATAAGCAGTTCCATAATTATGACCAGCAGTGAAGAAGAAATCAATTAACCTACAGTTACGCAGATTTAAATGACACAAACACTGAGAAAAGAGGAGATGAGGTGACAAAGTTCTGTATTTCCAACTACCGACAACTGTTTTATACTCTGGTGATATCTTTCATGAAAATGTCTTAAATTAATTGGTAATAGGCATAAAGAAATCAGCTGGAGTTTTTTATCAACTTGGAAGAACTTTAAATCTGTCATTTAATAACTGGGTATATTAAACATTCAGTACATCAAACAAAGGTAGAGCAAAGTTCAAACTGACAGCTTTGAAGTAGGGAAGGATCTGAAAAACAAGTTGTTTTTCAGTTCCATAAGTTCCATAATGGGTCTGGAACGACCATGCTATTTTCTATTTGGTATTCCTTATCAAGGTTATATACTGGAATTGTGTTTGTAGTCCCGTACCACACCATGGGAGGAAATCTGGGGAATACCTGGGCCTATGTTATCACTCCACATTAGAGAGATGGCTACAAACTACAGGGAGTGTTGAACACCTTTGACATAGTTGTTCCATCAGAATCCTTTGCATTTTATTTGTTTCAGTCACAGTAAACATGTAAGTGGTCTAAATACTTTTGCACAGACTTTCTCTCCCAGCTTCATCCCCTTATGTGTGTATTTGATATGTAATATGGACTGCCAGAGAGTCAGAGAAACATTTTTCTCCTGTGTAGAATTATGCCTTCCATCTCTTATTTAAGGCTCTAAAAATCTTAACCTCATTTTGCCCCAAAGGGATATTGACTGTAATCTTATGTCCCAGATGTCTTTGTGTGCATTAATACTTCTGTAAATACCTGGATCATCCATGTTTTTTAAAGTCACATTTGCCACCTGGTAGCATGCATTCAATAAGGAGACTGTTGTCACCTTAGACTTTTCATATTCATTCAGCCATTTTTTCCTGGCAGTGAGACATTCTGTCATTTTGAAAGGATTACCCTGCATTATAATTCAGTGTCACCATATCCAAAGCTATAAAACCTTCTAAGTGATAGATCTCTGCAAATCTTCTCTTCTTTTTACATTCTATATTGTCACATTGTCAATCAAGACAGTCCAAACTCTTTTGGTACGTAGGAACCTTCTTGAAAAAAAGAGTTTTAGAAATGTATACACTGTTTTAGAAACACATACACTAAATATTCCATTCTTAAAATGAGAAATTCACCATGGGACTGGATGTATGGTTCATTTGGTTTCATAATTTGCTGCTTAAAAAATTACAGTAGAGAGATTAGGTGAGAGTCTGTGCTTCTCAAAAGCTATAGTTTATAAGACAGGGATCACAGCTAATTTGCTGTCTTTGAAGAACAAAATAGCTACAAGATCAAAATAGATAACAATGTCAATGACACTGAAAGTACAAAAAAAGTGATAATCAAGGCTTGCATTTGTGTCTGAATGAGTTAGATCTTGGGACATATTCCAGTAAAAGAGGATTATATCTAAGAAGTTTCTACTGTATACCTCAAGCTTTTTAAATCATGGATAGTTTTACCTTTCTGTGGCAGTGAGGTGTATGATGACCCTGTAAATCACAGCAGACTGAGTTTGTGAGTGCTGTGGCTCACCTGTGCCAGCTTTTCACCTCATTGATTTGGCAAATCCCAGGGGCATGCTCTGCTGCAAAATAAGCAACTGGTAGCTGGGTAGTGTGTGTCTTGTGAGACCAACCACCACATAATGTATATTTGACCATTGCACATTGTTTTGATCCTATGACCTTTCCCTCAGTGGATTACACACACCTCTTTCAGAGCTTCCTGCACATAGCAAGGGAGAATTACTATCAGAATGACCCTCTTTTCTTTTCCTTTCTGTAAATGTAAAGCTCCCTTTGTCCTCAAATAAGAGGAAGACTTGACTTGTCCATCTTTTGAGAAGATCTTGTGGTATTTGGATTGAGGGAGGAGGGTTTGAAGGGGCAGAAATGGGGACGGAGGGAGGAAAAAAAAGAAAGGAAAAAATATTTGTTCGATTCATCTTAGTAATACCAAGATCAGACTTGGTTGCTGAGTATTTGATGTAAATTATCTTTCATCCCCCCAAACATAAGAGTTTACATAAAACACAAGTAGCCAACAAGACAGAATATTTCTATATTTCACTAAACCATTCTAATACTTTTTTTTCAGAATTCATTTCTTAACTGGAGTGACTTTTCATGTTCTTTTGTTTAACTATTCCCTTTAGTTACTTGTGTACGTAGGCAAGACATTAACTCATAATTTTGGAGAAACCCTTTGTTTTGTTTGTTTTATTTTACTGGGTTGCAGAAAATTTATTTCTGCTTCTATAATTTATTATTTTTAATTTTAAACAAAAATTATTAATAATAATAGAGGTTTAAAAGCAAAAAAAAGATCAAAATAATTATAATTTATTTTCTGTGCTGTAAAAAAAAGTCTAGCAAGAATAACATTAATTCTCTTATTCTGATACTTCTGAGAGGGAAGGAAATTTTGTATGAGAAAGACTCACCTGAAGTTTTTACTGCTGCTGTTGTTGGGTTTTTCTGAACTGCTGCTAGATTATATAAAAAATCTGACCTTTTTTATTAGACTTTGTTAAAAAGTTTTGATTCTGTGCATGCCATATCACCTGAAGGTGATTCTCCTATTAACCAAATTAACTTGAGTAATTGTAATGACAATGTTGGCAAAAATATTTGAAATTTCAGATAAATTTTGAAAAGGTACGGAAAAATCAATGCATCTGAGCTTCTTATATTTAAAATAAATTCTTTATACACACACATATATATATATGTACATAAATAAATTTGTAGTGGTTACCCATTTTCTAAACTTATGAGGTTTTTTACTACCTTCTCACTAGAAACAAATTTATGCTCCCTCCTCTGACTTGCAGAGACAAAACTTCATAATCCTTTCATTTAACATGTCAGAGAGAGTGTAAAACAGATGATTGAGATGAGGAATGCTTAGAAATGAAGAAATAACATGGCATGGCATGGCATGGCATGGCATGGCATGGCATGGCATGGCATGGCATGGCATGGCATGGCATGGCATGGCATGGCATGGCATGGCATGGCATGGCACGGTGTGCCCTGTTTGTCACATAATAACCTTCCTGGGGCAGTGCTCTTATAAAATGGGTTCTGTAGTCAGAGTCCTGTACTTAGGTCACTATCCTAAGATTGATTTCAAATTCCTTGGCAAGGCTTAGCATTTAAGCCATTTAAGACTACATTTTTTAGGTGCAAGTTGATTTTTCAGGCTTTCACCTCTCAAGTTGTGAAAACAGCGCTTCCTCATCTCAAAGTATCTATATATAGGATAATGTTTTATAAACATGAGTTGTATCCTCCTATAAGTCCCAGTTCAGCTTCTGAAAGCCACTTGCACAGTATCTAACACTGATGCTGCAAGGTCAGGCTAGATGTCCCCCCATGTACCTGTGCAGGGACAGACAGACATATATTTCACAGGGTAAACTTACTGCATGAGAAACACTTATTCACTTGCTTCTGTTTTCTTTTGCCTCTGTAGGACAACTCTGTTGTCCTACATGTTAATCCACACGTAGGAAGCCTATATGGCTTGAGAGAGTGGGTATTTTTGGCTGTTAAATCCCATTATTATTAGATTTAGGAGCTGGGCTTATGCTAGGGCTCTTGCCAGCTTTTGTTCGTGGTTTTGTTCATTCTTTATCAGAAGATTATGTTCTTTGTTTCCTGTATATTGCCACTTTGATTAATTCCCCCTGATATTCTATATGGTTTAAGAGTAAAGCATCTTGCTACCATCTGGGCTCGTACTTATAGGAACGCAGAGCCAAACATGTAATTTTTTTCATCTGCTTGTACAATGTCTATAAACACCATCCCACCAAAAAGGTTTTCTAATATTTAGCCTCCTCGTCATCCATGTTAGTGCCAAACAGAGCTATGCTTTACTGCTGCACTGTGCTTAGAGGACCACGCTGAAATGCAACACTATCAAGGGATGATTTAGTGTATTAAAAAGTGAAATGTACATTCATATTGGATTTTTTGTCTTTGCTAAAATATTCTTGAGGTGATAAATAGTGGCTTAACCTGAGTAATTTTATGCCTCCTTCAGCTCATTTTGAAGTTGTATCACTGTTGAGCAGATCTGCATTCAATATTACTCTTTGTGAAAGTCTCAATTATATTTCAGCAGGTTCATTTCTTGAATACACTACATTTCCTTTACATTAGATAGGTTATTTTTTTCTATTGAAATGTCAGATACCATAAAACTGAAATTATTGATTCCATCAGCCAGGCTTCACAGTCTTTGTAAAAATTAATTGCTCCAGGATTTTACTTCTGCTTTTAAATGCAGGATCTGATGTGAATTTCACTTCTATGGACATCAAACCTTTCTAAGCTGATCTTGTTTGGTGGATATTAACATCTGTTGCAGTGTTGTTTTTTGAATACTAACTACCAAGATTAAAATTAGTCACTTTAGAAATTAAATTACTTGAAAATGTGCTAAATATATTTGTAGCTGATTATTTTTTTCTGGAAAATAATTTGAAAATAGCAGATTGTGATTTTTTACCAATTCTTCTAAAAACAGATTTACTAAATATGACATAAATTACTGTATAGCCATTATGCAGATGAACAAAACATTCAATGCATCCCACTCTGATCTCCAGGTCTGGATATTTAAAATAAATATATTTTTACTTATGGAATATTTTATCTTTTGAGAAATGTAGGCACTAAAAAAAATTAAAATTAAAAATTTGCATCACATTGAAAATGAAAAATTCATTAAATTAGGCAGAAAGGAACAGTACTCTTGGAAAAAAAGGCCCACCAACGTCCTAATTGAAATTCATCTTCATGGCTTCTAGAATTTAATTTTTAGTAATTTTGAGGAATCAACTGACTGAAATGGTACACCTCTTTTCAAGGATAGTCAGATCTAGGGTCTGGTAAGCAACTTCTGAAAATAAACTCCATAGCTTCTCTTTATATCAAGAATTCTTATACCATGGTAGGGAGAAGATGTGATTTCTGAGCTGTATTTAATTTTTTTACCTCTATGAGTGTAATTGAATGCATAAATTAGCCTTGTATGATTTAATACTCGTGAAAAATTGTAGAGGCATTTTGCATCAATTACAACTGAACTGACTTTTTGATTCATGTTTTTAAATGAAATACAACAAATTATTATTATTCATAGTTTGAAAAAGAGGCCTTGTCTTGGTGTGTGCAAACTGAAACCAGTAAAAGTCCAGAGGGGTCTTATTGAATCTCCTTAGCCTGGTTAGGAATTCAGTATAGAGAAAGTCTGAGAAGAGATATTGCTACTTCATACAGACCAGGGAAGCATTTTAAATCCTTCAAACAGAATGGACTCATCTTGCATTTCACGTATAAAAGAGAGCAGAGAGGAAACTAACCTTAGAAAACAACGTTTTCACACTTTTTATTTCTATCTATTAGTTTACTGAGTTTAATATTGACCTTTACTGATCAGGGGAAACCCTTGCAGGCACCATAATGGAAATACCTGCCCAAGAAGCACTAATGTTAAAAATGTTGCATTGCAAACTGAGATTTATTTCTGAAAAACTGTGCCATGTGAGATGGTTACTGACACTCAGTTTCTTCCTCCCACCAGTTGCTGCCCAGCTCTGTGCAAGGCCTGGAGAGAGTACTTTTTCAAACACATCTCTTGAGAAAGGTTATTTTGAATTACCTGTAATTTGTAACTGTGTAAAAAATCTCCAAGGAATTAGACATTTATAAATCCAAGGAAGTTCCCATAATTAAATCAGATATAAAAGGAAAATACCTGGAATAGCCATGAAATATCTTGAAGAAGTTGGTTTCTAAAGTCATTTAGGAAAAACCCTTATTCAACTGCATGTCTTACTTGCATTCTTTGAATTTCCTTTTTTTCATATTGCTTCCTGAAGGGAAGGAAAAGGATAGATCTACTATAAAAATCCTCCATAAATTCCACTTTTTATGGTGTGAAAATTCCACTGCTACAAACATGATATCATCTTCTGAGTTTACGCTGAAAATATATAAATAGTTAGTAACCTGTGGTGAGAAAAATAGGTGAAACCCTGCCTAGTAGTGTTTCCTGTTACCAAAAAAACTTGTACTGTAGATTTTGTTTCTGTTCCTCAAGTTGTGAATAAGGAAGCAAAGAATTTCTCTTTTCTGCGGTAGAATTTTTTTCCTGTGGGTTTCCCCAGGGTGCTTTATGACTCTGCATGAATCCCACTTATGGTTCAATTGATTCCAGAGGAGGTAATGTAACAGCAAATGCTCTGAAATAAAAAGAAGTGTGCATTTCACATTTAATGCCACAGAGTAATATATTCAGGACTTAATATGAAATGGTACCTATTTTACTCTCACAGAGTTTCAATTAAATCTCTTTTTGGTCTATGTTAATGCCAGGTTGGCAATAGCTGAACAGTGTTGAATTTATTTACATTGTGCTTTGTCTGTGGAGGTGTGATAGGTGCAATTGAAACTTTGACCAACTTTTCATAATAGGAAGAATATGCTCATCCATCAGTGGCAAGATCAGGAAGTTGGTGTCATACATCAAACGTCATTTAGCACATGTACATCATTCCCAGAGATCAATTATTATAATATTTATTTTAAATGGCACAGGTTGGAACCAAGAAAGTGAGACATCCATCTTTATCAGTTACATACCTTTAATTCCTAACACTGTTAACTGCAAATTTGGTGGTACAGCCAGGCACACTGTAAATTTTGTACAAGTAATATTTTTTAATTTCATTTAGACACATCCCAATTTATCTTCATCATTCATCTCTTAGAATTCAATAAATTCTTGCTTTATGAAATCAGTCATGAAACTCTTTTTTGAATAACCCATAATAACAGCAAGGTGTTGTTAAACAAGAGGTGACGGTATTAGCTTGCTGTAACAGCTAAGGCACAAGCTGAAAAAAAAGGTTTAAATAGGTATTAATTTTCCTACCCCCCTCTGCACCTCTGCACAGGCTAGGCTTTGGGTGTCCCCCTCTTCTGTGCTCCTTGCTGAAATGACCACTTGTATAATGGAAAGGTGACAGAAAACAAAAACAAAACAAAACATCTCTAATATAAGCTGAAATTTTCTTATCAATTATTTTTCATTTTATAGTCATAGTTCTCCCCAGCTAGCCCTAATCCACACATTTCCCTCCACCCACTCTTCTCTCCCATGGCTTGTCCTTCTTTGCTAGTGGAAATCTTGAAATTTAATGTCAAGGAGCCTGCTGCTAGCTTTGATGTTAATAATTTGCCCAAACTGACAAGAGATATAATCACTTTTTAAGTGTTATCAAGAACAGCTGCTGTGAAAGTAATTCAGTGTGTGATATGGGGGTGGGGAGAATGGGTGGCTGGTAGAGAGAGTGTGGTTATTTTACATGCACAACATCCACAACTATATCCCAGAATAAAGTGGAAGATTCTCTGTCCTACATTTCTGCACTAAAAGATACCTGGAAAAGAAGTAGTTATCACAATACTAAGAAAACAGATAACACACAAATTTAAGAAATTAAAGTTCAAAATTCCAAAACAGTCATAGAAAAATAGACTGGACATTAAAAAAAAAAAAAGTCAGCAGATCCCACTGAAGTAAAAATTTAGACTATTTAAAGAAGAGGCCAATTAATTTAAAAGAATTCAAATAAAAGTTGTAATTTTTTATAGAGTGTACTCCTGTGATTTTTTTCTTATGTAGTGGGGAAGGATGAATGTGTGGGTATGTGCATGTATGCACATGAACATCTGGTGAGTACAAATGATATTCAGCAGAGCAATTGTGGAGCTTCATACCCCCATGCTGTGTGTGTAAAAGGTGTTCCTCACTGTAGGGAAGCTGAGGGAAGCTTTTCCAATTCCCACCTTTGGAAGCAAGAGAAATGAGAATAGGCAGAAAAACAGCCACCTCCCAGAGGTGTCTTACCCTACAGTGCACAATGGAATCAAAGCCAAAACCACAAAAAAAGGAAATACTCATCATCAGGTTTAGAAGACCTTGTCTCCCTCAGTGCTGGCCCTTTTGAGGAGCTGGTGTTTAACTGATGGAAGGGACAAAATCCAGTCTCTGTTTACTCCCAGCATTTAATTCCTATTTACCTTTTTTGTGATGATATCTCACAGGAAGAGGGAACTGTGAGATCTTTTCTGAACCCAAATCATCCCTTATGGTTTTGTGAAATGGTGCCATGTCCACTGGAAAGAAGGAAGTACACAAATGAATGTGAGGGAGTTTCCCTCCCTGCTCCTTCCCTTGGAGGAGGATGAAGAGGCCAGGCAAAGTCCAAGAGCATTTTATAGCCTCACATTACTCCTCACCCAAGCAATATGTGGAGACAGGCAAGGCTTCAAATACTGCATAACATTTGGCAGACAGTATCTATTAGAGGTCCCAGGAAAACTGTTAGCAGGGGAATTTGTAGACAAATCTAACATGAAGCATCAGGATTCACCTTCTAAAAAGCCTGAAAAATACTGAGAACTAGTTAGAAATACTAACTTTGCCAGCATGTTGAGGTCAGGGTTATGAACCCACAGTGCAGTACATCCTTATACTTCTGTCAGTAATTTCAAAGTTGCATTTGATATTTTAAGCTACATTCAAATGCAAAAGTTCAGTTTTCTGGGGTTTTACAAGCGCTGAGGAACATAATTCTCTTGGGACCCACCAAATTCTGTCCTGGATTTTAATATCCATTAAGTGATTACTGCAGAGAATAGGATGCTTTGAGCAGCTGGGGCAGCATGCACCTGTGAACTGGGTGTTTTCCAACTCTACCAAGAAGCAGTTTAGACCAGAAGAAGAGATCTTATGAGAATGATATAACAATAATTAAAGGAAAAGGACTACATAGAAAACAAAACTATAAACTGGCAGCAGTTCTGATCTCCTGGTGCTCTTGATTTTTTTTGACATTTTGCCCTTCTCATTTTAAATGACCAAGAAAAGCATAATAAATACTAAATACTTTAATGTAATAATTTAATTCTACCTGCAGCAACCTAAAAATACATGAGAAAAAGAAAACTTTTCAAATCATGAAGAATATTTCTATATTCATTAAGTTCTTGTAAAATAAGTTGCAAAGAGGTGCAAAGAAGGTCAAGTACCAGTGCAGGGTTGTTGCCCATGTTTAATGACCAGGTCATCTATTCTTGCTTTTTAAAATAATTTGACTCAACTTTCCCAGGCTACCAACTATTCCTGTGTCATCTTGCTTCCATCCGAGAGGAAGGTCATATCTGTGACACTGTGTCTTCAATTAACATTAAAATTACATCATAAGGAAGATGCAAATTAATTTTCAACAGTAGTGTGCATGCATTTGTAAAATCCATGCCAAAACACTTCTCCTCCAGTGGATGGAGGGAACAAATGTGTGATAGGTGCTACCCACCTTGACCAAAAATGTACTGAGAATTTGCTGGTATTACAATGGTCAGCATGCTCTAACAACCTAGTAAGGGCAGATAAATGCTCGAGTAGTTTATGAAAGAAAAGAGCACCTTTACATCTCAAGAAACAGCTTGAAGTTTGCAGCAAGAGTTTTCTCGCAGCAAAATAGTAAACTAACAACTTAGGTAACAGTTAAGCATGTCTTTTATTCCCTCCCTCCTTGATTAAATAACAAAAGCTTTTGTTCTAGTATTCAGGTGAAGAGTTGGCTGTTCAGCTGGTCACGTATCTGCTAGAAATAAATAATCACTAGATGGCAAAAAACAATGAATCATACATTTTAACATTAAACATCATACATTTTACATTTTAATATTACCTAATGCAGCTGATTGCCTATAGAACAAACAAACAGAAGTGACATTGTGCCCATGTAGGATGTGCTCAACAGAGATGAGAAAACTGAGCTTTCAAATATCCCTAATCTAAATGGTACCACGTTTCAAAACCATTTAAAACTGTTCTTCCAGACTGATACGGATTTATCATTTTTTTTTGTTTGTTTTTTGCTTTGATTAGATCAGAAATCCTATTAAAGTTGATTTTAATTAATAACATGGTGCTATTTTTTGGACATGTTGTTTGGATACCAACCAAAAGAACTTCCAAATGACCATTGTTAGGTCATAGAGTAATGAAACCATTCTGAATAGACCCTGTATGACAAAGGAAGATTGAATTGTAATTATAGCTGAAACAGCTGCAACGAACCTTATGCATGAACAAACATGAAAAAATGTGTGTAAATGATCTTTTCTGAACACAAACTAGTAATTGCTGTCACGTGCAAATAGACACAATATCTTGTTCAGCAACTGAATATCATAATATGATTTTTTTGCTTGCATTTGAATTATGCCCTCTTCAAAATTGGTTTTGTAGGTAATAAGTTATTGTTTCATTTGGAGTTTTATTTGCAATTAAATTATTAACTAATTATTTAAGTAGGCTGAAGTAAAAATGTCCTTATTACATCTTTACAGATAAATAAATTTTGGAGGAATTAATGAGTTTGAGTGTATGGATGCAATTTTTTTCAAATTTCTTGTTGTAACAAAATTTTTATATTTTAAATTTTTCTTTCTTTTCATTAAAACGTCCTTACATTACTTAACTTCACATCTTTCTGACATTACATGGTTTAAAATTAAAAAGTAAGAGAGCATGAGGTAGAACATTTTCCATTGCTATGAAAATAGCTCCTGTGTAAACATCTTTGCACACATTGAAAGAGATCCAGTGGGGACTGGCTGGGGATAGAGTTACTCAGGAGATCCGTTGTATTGTGCCAGCCACTTCTACTCATCACTGGCTCATGCCTCTCTCGAAGTGTTGTTTCTGTACTTCCTTGAGGATTTTTTTTGCTGAAAGACGAAATAAAATGTACTTCTCTAAATCTATTCAAAATAACCTTCAAGGTAGCAGTGCTGAAATCAGCTCCATGCTTAATGTCTTCTGTTTGTAGGAAAGTAAAAATCAGGAGGAGACTTGGCTGTCCTCTATGAATCCTGTCCTTCTTGGACAAGACACTCTTGACAGTGTAAGATAGATGTAAAGGCATTTTAAGGTGTTTTGTAAGTCTTCTCCATGCACTTAGAATTAGAAGGGCAGGTAACTAGTGCCCTTCTAAGAAGAAACTATATCCCCTCTGTTAAATTTTCAGCTGTGAAAGTGCTTTAGCCTTTGACAGACTCCACTGAGACAGAAAAAGAATATGTTTACCTCTTATGACAAAGGACATTAGGGCATACAGATGTGGGCTTTCCACAAAAAGTATTGAGTTAAATTTGTTAAAATCAAAATGGTTTGTTCTTTTGTGCAAAATTAATTATTTATATGTCTCTGAAAAAAATTGTTTTCCTAAATTAGAAAGTCATCCAACATGTGATAGTCCATTGAATTGTGAGACCTTTGTATTCTACACCTGAAGTAATGGATCAGATGTATCCCAACATTTTAAGTTTACACTAGAATACCTAGTGAATTGTTGTTGAGTGCTTTTTAGACCAGGCTCTCCCCAGTGGCACTCTAATAACCTGCAATCTTTATAAAGATACTATACTAGAATTTATTGATAATGATAGATAAGTAATTTTCCACTCAAGATTTTATGTTACACAGTAGCTTTTGCTCTCTAGAGGTATAAAGCACATAACACTAAATAGACATCTGACCTAATAACTTTAGGTAGCATTTTATAAAACAAAAGATAGCTCACTTGAAGCTGAAAGCAAGTAATTTTGATAGAGATAGGTTCTAGATTTTAATTCCTGCTTCCTACAAGGTAGATGTTTCTTTCTGTAAGTTAGCAAAAATTTTAAACAGATGTTGGGGACATGTAGAAACCTGACACAATCCAAAAAACTGTTTGAGGAGGGCTACTGAAGCTTTTCTGGCTCCTGCATCTGCTGTTGAGAAGTGAGCTTGCACCCAAGATGTGTTAGGAAGTGGTGTTCTTTTGCTTCTGCAACAGAAAGAATTCCCTCAGTGCCTTTCTGCCTGGCATCAACAAGCTGGCAGTTTGCCATCTGGAAAACTGACATTTGTCTCCCCTGGGTCTGCTGAACAGCTCTGCTGCAAAACAGCATTCGTACCTAAAGAAAATATAAAAGGGACTAGAGAGCTTGCTGAGCACAAATAATAGACACACTGATGTTTTTCTTTTAAATAGCAGGAACTGTTGGCCTTTCAGAGTGTTTTTATTCAGCATCCTTTATTGTAAAGGTGCTTTTGCATGAAACGAACAGTGAAAGCATGTATTACATACTGGTTATCTCCTGTTCCATTGGTCAAGCAACAGTTACGTTAAGGACTAGGCTGGGTTTTGAAAAACTTATTACCTGAATCATTAAGGGTTTTTTTGTTTTTTTTTTGTTTTGTTTTTTTTTTGTTTGTTTGTTTTGTTTTTGTTTTTGTTGGTTTTTTGTTTGTTTGTTTTTAATTTGAGAGTTAGCATTAAGGAGAACATTAGAGCTTAAATCTGACAATTTACATTTCTAAAGGAGTAATTTCAGAAAGATTTCTCTTTGTGATAAAACTGGATTATAATATGATACTTACAGAGCCAAACATCATGACTCAGGCCAAACTTTCTCCCAGTGAAAATTACTCCTTTGCAGAACATTGAGAGTTCTATTACCTCTTCAGGTCCCAAAATAGAATTAGAAGACATGGGTTGACATAATGAGTTAAGTGCTGGAAATAAAGCTGTCATGATAAAAAAGCTTATGATGCAAACACTGTTTAACTCCATCTCAACAGTGACAAATTTAGCTTTGGATTAATCAGGCTATTTTCTTGTGCTTTCAAATGTACAACCTGTTCATCATTTCACAGATGCCAAAACTTCTTACACTTTATATTTGCCAGTCATCTAAATGAGATGTAAGTAGTTCATAAGATATGTTCCAGTTACAGTAAAAGAGTAAATTTGATTCTAAATATACTTCCATATTTCAAATTCTTTGTTAAATTGAACTGGTAAACCTACACTGCATGGTTTACAAGTTTTAAGGAGATAATATCAAACAATATCACTTTTGAGTAAAAGGGGCAAGATTTAAAGAAGAGGTGTTATATGTTTACTAAATCAAAATGCAAACCATTTTTGAATTATGAAACTTCTGAGTCTGGCATGGGCAAACTACTCAATACTTTTCCTTACAAGAATTTCTCTCCTAGTCACAGGAAAAAAAAATTTAAAAATGTTTTGTATTTCATAAATGTGTTATATGTGCACAAATGTCAAGTCAAACCAGTATAACACCGTCAGCTAGCTGCCAAAATGATTGCATAATAGTGTGGGGTTTTTCCTTAAGATGAGACTCTAATGCCTTTTAGCAAATAAATATTTTTAAAAAGTATTTACTTTAACACAGATTCAGATCATTGCAGGCCATCCCAATCTTAGTGTAAATAATACTGCTTAGCTCTTTTCTCTTGTGTTGGTAGTCTGGTCATCCTATTTCTCTTCATTCCATAGATTCAGAGTGTTGTCTGATACTCAGATTATTTTTTTATACATGCAGAGCAATGAAGACGAAATATTTACCACCCTTTTTGGTTTTTTTTTAAGGAGTTTTACTTTTTATTTATTTTTTATTCATGCTCGTCCCTTCATTTCATGTCAAGCTTTCATCTATCCATTGATACCTTAAAGTGGATCTGTTCAATGTCCTATCTTGGAGCTCCCCTGCTGTCATGGTTTAACGTCAACCAACAGTCAAGGCCTTCACTCACTCCCCTGGGTGGGATAGGGGACAGAACTGGAAAAGTAAAAAAGAGAGAGATAAGAAAGGCCTTGATTCTGCGTACACACTGCTCAACAATAAAGAAAACATCCCCGCACTTCCAATGCTGTTTACAGCACAAGTCCAAAGTACCTCACTTACTGTGAAAAAAATTCACTCTACCCCAGTGAAAACTAGCACATCTGACAAGCTTCCTCAGAAATATCAGAAATCAAGCTGGGTTAGGGACTAAGAACTAACATTTTTAGCTGGGTATCACGCAAAACACTGGACCTTTCACCACATTTATCAAGCAAGAATTATTAGCCATGTTTCATATCATTGGTCTGATAGACTTTTAGTTCATGAAAAACTAACTTGTCTATAGACTTAGAATATTTTGGAGTGGCCTTCTTGAAGGGATTCAAGGTTTGGTTGAGTTTGATTTGGATTAACTAATTTGAAAGGTGAAACTCTAAAAACTCTTCTACTTACTATTAGGTGAAAAAAAAAGGGAAAAAATTAAGTAGCCACAAAGATAATTTTAAAATAAATGTACAAGTTGGAGGGCTCAAAAAGGTTCTTAAGCCTTGGTTTTTTTACTGACAATAAAGTTACAAAAATCTAACTTCTGTTCTCAAAAACTATGATCTGAAAATCTGATAACACCCTTGAAAGGAGAGAAGCAATACTTTTTGTAGCAAACACTTTTGTAAAAAATTGTTCAATTTCAAATGTAGATCTATGAGGTAGCACTAGGGGCAGCCTTCCATAATCTGGCCCTGATTGCATTCCAAAATGGTTTAACTGATCAATAATAAACTGAGTATTTTTATGAAGAGAGCATAGATTGCTAGGCAATGACTAACTGTGAATATAAGGATAGATAAAATGATAGTAAACAGAGGTCAAAAATACAAATAACCCAAAAGCTTATGGGGGAGAGACCATTAGCAACCTTTTTTCTGGAAACTGTAGTGGTGTAATTTAGTGTGTATTTGTTTTGAAGATTAAGTTTGCAGCATGGTGTTTGAATGTAGGCCACTCTTTGGGTTTCCTTAGAGTTACCACCAGATACACTTAGGTCCTGATACTTTAAAAGAATAGAATTAAACAGGTATATCTCCCCTCCCCATTTGTCCTCCCCTTTTCTTAAAAAAAAAAAAAAAAAAATCAATAAGAAAACTGAAAACAATTATTAAATACCATATCTAAGAGTGAATATCATGCCTCCAGGAACATCATAAAACATTCAAACTTGCAAGAAGCATAACTGCATGACATGGGAACACCAGAAACCAGACAACTTTGGTTAAGACATCAATGAATTATTAACATGTTTATTTTGGAGTTCACTTTGTCAGTACAAATATTTTCCTTCGAGCTCCCTGACTGCTGCTCCTGTCGACTTTGTGGTGCTTTACCAGCGGGAAAGCAGGAGATCAGCCCCCCTGCAGAGGACACTGATGCTGCTCAGTGCTGGCCAGGCAGGGTGTGCTGATGAATAGTGCATCTGGCACTGTCTCTGCTGAGGCGTGACCACATCAGTGTTGTGAGACACTCTGTGCCACATTACACCCTCCAAGCATGTGCACATACGAGCTCTCAGCCCTGCTCTCTCCATCTCAGCCTTTCAGATCTGGGGTGTACTAATCAGATTCTAAATAGTGGCCTTTGCTTCAGCAATCACTGCCTCAAAAGAAGGAAAGTGGCGAGGCGGAATGATCCTTACCATAGGGATGGAGCATGCTATGGAATCTATAAATGGCACAGCCAGGATGAATAGTATCATTGTACTGGATTTTGCAGACAGTGCCAGTTACTGCAGTCAAAAGGACATTGGAGTAAAGCAGTTAATAAAAGAGAAAGGAGGAGGGGAAAGAGGTAGTGTTGAAAATCATGGAACTGAGAACATTGAGGCTTAAATGCTTTTTTTTTCTCAGACAATGAACTGTCTGAATCAAAGTTAGTCCAATAGCATTTAGCTTTGTGCCTGCTTCCACTGTACCTGGCCACGGGATAAATAATGAATAGTGAGTGCAGACAGAGCCTACAAGGGCTCTATTATTCCCGCAGCTTAAACTCTTAATTTAATAGAGTACACAGGAGAGGAAGAAAAAACACTTCCAAAGAAGATAAGAAATAAAGACACATTGACAGGACAGAATGGTAGAGATATCTTACAGAAAAAAAAGGAAAAAAAAAAAGCTTCTGTTCTCAGCTGATTTATTACCAAAATAATTAGTACAAAAACATGCTATAGCATTTTTTTTCATTCTAGAAGCTCAAAGCAACTTATAAGCTATTAATTGAAGGTGAAAGTTCCTCAAATATGATATGTGAGTCCATTAGCACTTTTCAAAACTTCAGCTCTTAAAGGACACTGCTGAGCCTGAAGTATTTACCCCCAACAGCAGACGGGTGATACCACAGATAAGACATTGTTTCTAACATGACATTATAGCTTCACATAAGCATCCTGTGCACATAAAAGGGGAGGAAAGAGCCTTCTGATTTTAAAGGCTTTAGCTTAAGCGTACTTCCACGTATCAATATTTTGGTTTAAGAATGTGTCCCAAAACCACACAAAAACAGCATTAGACATAAAGACTGAAGTAATGATTCCTAATTACCAGGCCTTCTGAATTCAGTTTAAATTTCCCTACCTTTTCAGCATTTCGTACACACTTTCTTTCCTTCTATGAACAAACAGTACCTGTATCTAACATATGTCTTTTGTGTTCAAGGAAAGAAAAGTACCATTCTATGAGATATCTAATAATACGGGTTTTGCCAAATCAACGTAACATCTCAAGACTTTGTAATG
Source organism: Sinosuthora webbiana (assembly GCA_013397395.1). Lineage (NCBI taxonomy): Eukaryota > Metazoa > Chordata > Aves > Passeriformes > Sylviidae > Sinosuthora > Sinosuthora webbiana. The sequence goes on from VXBN01019266.1 coordinate 347,103, forward strand.
ATGACCATGTGCTCAAATTAAGTGAAATGTGTTGTTTTCTCTGGTTATGTTACTTTCTCATGCCATCATTTCTGCTTTGCCAGTTTACTCTCTTTGTCACATGTCCAGACTATGCACTGTTTTAGGATAGGACAGTGACTCCTTGTATTATGAATTTGGTGTTCTTAAATCCTTCTAAAATCTTCAAACATTAATGCTGTCTGTATGACTTTGGAGCTCAGTTTTCAGTGAAAATCAAGAGAGATCCTTCAGGTGTAGAGATTTAACTTCCTTTCATTACCGTGAGAATGAGGCATGGGAGAATTATTTATTCCTCTTAGTGTCTTTTAGTGTCTTTGAAAACCTCCCCAAATAGACTTATTCTTATATTTGTTTTGGAAAGAAAGCCCACTCCCTCCCCCTTTTACTCTTTGCTAGGCTTTTTTTTATTATTATTTTTAGGAATGGTCTAGTGGATAAAGCCAAGAAAAATATTGAAGCAGAAAATCTTTTATACCTTTAAAGTTCAAAGTTACATGGACAAGGAAATTTCACAATTAAAAAAAAAAAAAAAAAAAAA
>VXBN01019266.1:347782-367178 GCA_013397395.1 Sinosuthora webbiana
AAAAAAAAACAACCCCAGCAACAACAACAAACCCAGACACAACTGGGAAAAACACTGTAAAAAGTTGTGCAAAGCCTGCTAAGGAAGCAGGCAGCTTCTCTTGAAAACAGCCTGCACAATGGTTATCATGCATGAACTGTACTGGTGCCCATCTGACAATGTGCAAGGTCCTCAGGCAGATCCCTCCCTTGCCCTTTCAACAAATGTTATCATTTCCCAGGGAGTGCTATCTTTGCTGCAATCTGCACCTACTCCTCACGGACAGCTCTCCTGTCCGCATGGAGCATGTGCAGTGCCATTTCAGATACTGTCCCATGTCCTTCCCTCTGCATCTATTGACAGATCTGAACTTTTCTGTTATCTCAAGTAGCCAACAGCAGGACCTGTCATTGAAGCAAAGAGGCTTCTGTATATCTGAGCCACTATCATGCAGCCCCTTTGTTTGTCCAATGACAGTGCCTTGTGATAAATGTTTTAGAAATGACATTTGAGATGACAGCGGAGGAAAACTCTTAAGTAAGAGACTACAGCTCCCAGTGTCTCCTGAGACACACTGCTGTCAGTAAAGGAGAAATATTTACTAAGAGATTAGAATGTAGGTGGGCCAAAATGAATGTATTACAGGCTTCAAAACCCTTCCAATTAAATTTATTTTAAAAAGCCACAGCAAAAAAAAAAAAAAAAAAAACCTGCATAGTTTCACAAGATGAGATAGGCTTTAGCTTGTCAAGAAGATTTAGGAAACTTCTACAACCAAGGGAAAATTTTAGACTGGGAGGAAAGTTTGTGATACAACTTTATAGGGAAAAAAAAAGAGACCCATAAAAAATCAAAGATGACAGAGGTAGAAGAATAAAGTCATTTATCAAAGATGTATTTGAGTCCAGAAGTTGGCTAATAACATAGGCCCACAGAATGTAAGATTTGTCCATGTTCTCCAGGCATGGGCAGAGCATGAAGTATGCGTTGTCCCATCAGGTCAACCTATAAGCTAATCTTAGTTGTAGCTTTAACATCTAATTTCACTTTTCATAAAATAAATAAAATAAATACATGACAAATTCCAATGTGAAATGACTGTTGTGTGTGGCAAATGGGAAGATACTCTGGACAGATAACAAGTCATACACTGAGTTTATAAACTAATGTTTATTTCTGTTGCTTGTTTTTTTTCCCATCAAGTTTATACACAATGCTGCAATTAGCTGATCATTCTGTCATTAATAACTTGTTTGTACATTACCTTATATTTAGTACACAGGAACTGTACGTTCTAACCACATTTTTGAAAAATTGTATAAACAGAAGTTAACTGGAGGTAGAAATAACACATTAATTAAGAATTGTAATAGTAATGGAAATCAGGGAAAACTGGAGGGGAGGTAAGAGAAATTCAGCTTCCAAAAATTGCACAATATTGCAATTCTATTTACATATGATACTTCAAATTCCTTGGCAGAGATTAATAGGAGAGAGAAAAGCTATGATAATTGATGTCAGTCATGGACAAGATTTCTGAGCAAGAAAAATAGGGAAAAAAGTTCTCCTGAAGGGCAGATTAAAAAAAAAAAACAAACATTGCAACCTGGACAAAGAAAAAGAGCTCTTCAGAGTCCTTGTGGAGAATGAGCACAGAAAACGAAAGCACCTATCTAAGGGAAGGAACAAAAGAATCTCCCTAGAGCAGCACAGACCAAAGTTAAGAAAAGCCAAGTTAACTGAGATATTGTGGTGGCTAATGAGAAACCTCACTGTTTAATATGCTTAATATACTTGCTCCTTTCTTCTTGTATTTCATTTTTGATCTGTTCCCAAATTTTCAGCTAAATATTCAGTTTGTACTTGTAACAATTCAAAATTTTTATATCAGTTTCTCTGATAATAAGACTGAGCAACCCATGGAACCCTTTAGGACTGCCTGCTGTATCAGCTGATCTGGCCTACTGAGGCAGCACCTACCACCTCCACTGCAGGGTGAGCAAGAATGGGGTGCACTGATGTGCAACGGGGCTGAGGTTTAGGGTTTAAGGACTGCACACATCTGGCTTTAGCTAAAGACTTTACTGTGTGAAAATATGCACATAGGCTGGAATGACAGCCAGGTTCTCCCTAGTGAGCCATTGTCTTAATTTTTTGTCAAGGCACACTTCTTTTTTATTTTGGTTCAAAGAGATAGAGAGATGAAGAATTATCCATATACAAGTGCTGTCCAAGCATCTGTACTTAGTTTTGCAATCTATTTAAGAATTTTTCTTATCTTTGTTTTTATTCCAGTAAAATTGCATTTCTATTAAAACTCATCTTAGTATTTCTTTCCCCAAGATATGGTCCAAATCACACTATCTCTGCAATGTATTTCCCAGAGCTTTCACAACACATTTCTTTACAATTCTTCCCTGGACTTATGTTTTCCCAGTGGTCTTTCTATAAAGTGATGTGGAAACATGGTAGTCCCTGGGCTAGAGAAGACTCCCACAGGAGGCAACAGGGCCATCACACTACCAGTAGACAGTAGAAATGGGGAAGATAAGAAGGTGTTAAAGAAATGTCCTTCTTCCCTCCCTGACGTTTTTGCAGGGGTTTGATATGCAAAAACAAAGTGATTTATGTCCCAGTCTGTTACACTGGTGTGTACCCTGAGCTTGAAAGTCACCTCCAGTGGAGCTATTCCTTGTTGTTGATGAAGCCTACTTGCTCTCTAGAAACAATAGATCTTTACCTAGTGTCATTATGGAAAATGTCAGGCACAGCAGTGGCCACAGAAGGGAGCAGATTTAAGATCAAGGTCATCTACAAATGACAGCCAGATCAACAGTCCATTCAGGTTTATGCGCTAACTATATTTAGTCCAAAGGGTGGACATTTGCATGGGCATCTCGTATTGCTTTGCTCTTAATGAATATTCTGCATGCAGAGTCACTACAGGATCAGCCACTTATATCAATCTGAAAAATAATGCACTTTATGTCCTTTATTCCTCATTTTCTTTTTTGTTTGTAGGTAACATAGCCAAGCACAATTGGTGTTCTGGGAAAACAGTATGTTTTCTGTTCTGTCAAAAGCAAAATAATTTCTGAACTATCGACAATGAAAAAAGGGAGGCAGAGAGAGAAAAAGAGCATACACGAGGAGGGAAATACATGAAATATATGAACACCATGAAGAAATATCTGTCTTCTTACAAACAATAAAAGAGAATATTGCCAAACATTCCTTACACTAAATAGTTTACATCTTTTGGACGCAGGGACATCCTGATGAATTTCGCTCCGTAAGGCAACAACAGTCTGCAAATGGATAAGAGCCTGAAAATTAGATGAAGGAGCTTCCTCCACCATATTAGAGCTCCTACCAAAAAGGCTTTAATGTCATGGTTCATCTCATTAGTCTAGTATATATGTTGCATTAATATTTTTTCTCTTACTCTGCAATACTGATGAGATTCTATCTTTTCTAGTGATTTAGCAGTGCAATTGTGAAATTATTTTGCAACCATGAAATGGTTCAATATCAGATTTCTGTTGTACTAGGAAGGCAATGTCTAGTTATTACACTGACTTTCAGGAAGGGAAAAATGGAATTAGGTGCAATACTAATTTATTGTCTAGTACAGACTAGATTTTTTTCCCCCTATTCCTATTTTATCAGAATAAACCAAGCAATGTTTTCATGACATCTTGGAGGTAGGGAAAGGAAGGGGAATGGAAACTTAAGCAGGCACATGGCATTTGTTGAAGATTGTTCTATATACATTTCATTAACGTCCTTTAAAAAATTGTGAGTTGCCATTAAAAATATAATACTAAGAAATTGACCGAGATATCTATCTATATATATAGATAGATATAGATATAGATATAGATATAGATATAGATATATACGTATGTATATTTTTGTCTTTGTGACTCAGATTAATTAATATTTTAGTCCTAATAATTTAGCTTGACTCCAACAGGATCAAAGCATTTCTGTGAGACTATAGTATGGAACTTTTTGAATTTTGCCTACAGTTGGATTTTGGTATGCATGTATAGCTGATAAAGAAGTGCCAGTTTCTTCCATTTTATGAAACAGACTTATATTGTTGTCTGTTCAAAAATAAAAATTTCTAAACATTGTACCTTTTATTTCAAGAAAACAAAATTTGGTCTTCCAGTACCAGTAGGAAACAGCTAGTTTGAATTGAAACTCCTCTTTTGCCTGCAAAACATAAAGTAGCGCAGGGCAATGACAACGCTTATGCACAGCAAGACCTGAGAGGCAACAAAGAGCTTTTCAAACTCATTTATTTGGTTGACAATTCTTTTAGCAAATGATGCAGCTGCACAGATTTTTGAGGGGGGGGAAGATACTGCAGCAAAAAAAAAAGGTCAGTGAGGACTGTAACCAACTGCTGAGCTTTATCCAGTGATAAACAAGAAGATATTGATTCTCAGGAGGGAAAACAACATTTTCATTTGATTACAGTGTTGCAAAAAACTTTCCCCATAAGGTTTACTGAGATCCGGGATCAAAAACTCGTTTTCCATAGTTTTTTGGTTGGTTGTTTGAGGATTTTTCAAATGTCTTCTAAAGAGGACCCCCTCTAGGTAAAGCTTTCTTCATGTCTGAAGCTAGCTTAGTGATAAAAAAAAAGAAAAATAATGCTTTCTGCAAGGGATCATGATACCTATTCCATAATGAAATATTTCCATAATGAATATAAACTAGGCTAGGTTTTATTACATTCAGATTTCTTTTCCTGACATTAGGAAAAAATACATGACTGCTGACGCAAAGTTTCCTCTGGGAATTGGGGCATAATTTTTATGACATTAAGTGCTTTGACATGGGATTCCTGAAGCCATTGCCAGTTAGAAATCACATAGGATTGGCCAAGTTCCTTCCTCCTTCCATGTGTACTGGCTGAAATTCCAACAGGTGGACTTAGTGCTGATTTACCCCATCAAGGCTGTGCCATCTGACAGAATTTTGTTCCCTCATAGTACACATACAATGTAAAGTTATGAATTAATAAATGCTCTATCCATACTAGCATGGTATCCACACAACCTATCTTGGCTGTACTAAGGACTAGACCTTGCTAATGAGGGTCTCCTTGTCCTACTACTTTGAGATCTATCTTGGGAATTCAAGCATGATTTGCCATGTCCATTGCAATTACTCTCACATCAGTGGAGACCAACTGTCATTCAGCAGGTGAAATACATGTTTGAATCTGGAGTATATTTTTCTGAGATGAAGAAGACAGATAGGAGGATTACTTACAGAAGTAAGCCCATTTGGGGATTTCTATTCCACCAATAATATACAAAATGTGGGATTAAAGCAAAAAAACCCAGAACACAGCTCATCCATCATCTTTCATAGATGTTGGAAAAATTTTACTCCTCTTACAATACTCTCAGTCTTCTGCCCTTAAAATAAGCTATCATCATGTGGCTCCACAAGAAAACAGCTTTCTTGTTGGAGGCACAGGCCACCCTTCCTTCAGCTGTGATTTTTTCCTCTTTACCTGATCTGCTAGAGCTATTTCCAGGGTCACGCTGTAAGCCAGTCAATCCTACAAGTAGTGATAGGATGAAAGTAATCCGATTGTTTCTAGGATAGTTTTTACTACTACTACTATTCCATCACAACACTGCCAAAGAAGCAGCTAGCACGTGGGAGGCAGAGAATGAATAAGATGGCCTAGTCCCCATATTCTGTACTCCATGCAGAAGTTGGGGAAGCTGCTGCAGGACTTCCATGGAAGGGAACAGGTATGGTGACACTACCCAGAGCTTCCCTTATTCCTTTATTCAACAAGTCTTTTAAAGCCCTTTGCTTTTCTTTCATGATGGAATACACCAAATCTTCTGAAACTTTTCACCTAATAATTCCTAAATTAGAGTCTTTTGAATTATTTTTTTGAGAAAAGAACTGCTGAGATACATTTGGTTCAAGCTAAAGAAATTAATGCATTCTATTCATTGTTCTGCTTGGTATCAGAATATCTTCTCGCCTTGGATTCCCTGCTAATTGCTATAATTGGCAATATATTAAAAACTTAGCCTGAGTACTTCTATGTTCCCATGCATCTTGATCTTCAATCAGAATTTCAGACATAATTAAATGCTTCATAAAAACAATTCAAATACTATCTTAGGCTTCAACCTGGGGCCCTACCAGTTATTTTGGCAATCCCATAAAGGAAGAATTGCTTTCTGAAAGTGACTTTAGCTGGGTGAATTTAAAAGTGGCCAAAATAGTGGCCAACATAGAACAGTTCATGTTGAGGTAGTACATATAGCCAAAAGAAAAAAGTCACTACCATCACTACCCTCACAAAATTACCATTAGGTATCAGCTTGTGTTCGACCTCTGTATGCTGTTGTGTAAAACATAATCATAAAAAATAACTAGCTGTGGATATTACAGCATATTTCCAGTAATTTTTATTCAATTTTCACAATCCTAAATTTGTTGAACAGTCAGATTTGATTTTAAAATAAATGGTTCTGAGGTTATGAATCAGGGAAAGCAGTACATGAAAGAATGCTCAGACATTATGAATGGTCTTTAGGTATTTTTCTGAAACTCTGCTTTATCCATTGGAAGTTTCATTTGAAACATGTCATGATTTGTGTGTTTGCCATTCTCAAATTTCTCATAAAAGTCAATATACCATCATATAAAGAGTATATCTACATGTGTCTTACCTGTCAGTCCTGCCGAATCCTTCCTTTAGTTATATTACTGCTGCTGTTGAGACAATGTGCGAAAACAAGAACATGAGTTCGTTCAGGTATGGGCTAGATTGTCATGCTGTGAAAATGCTTTCTTCAGCTTAAAGCTTAAATTCCTCAAAAATTCTTTCCTTGGTTCCTACAGGTAGTAGGCTTCTTCCATGCTTGGTGTCTGCTGTCTCTTTTGCAGAAAATGAACACGTTTGAATAATAAAATATGAATATTAGTCAGGACCACTAAGGTCTCTGTAGAGCAATACTGTGATTTAATTACTTTTGTAAACCCATACTATACCCAGGATTCTGCCCAATTTCCTAGCTTAGTTAGCCTTTCCCAGGAAAGGGAAAGACAGACATTTTCAGAGACTCAACAAACTCTATACTAAACAGTGAACATTTTTAAATAAGTGTCTTCAATAAGATGCAAACCCTAGACGAAATGTCTGGCTATAAAAAGATGTATTTACATATATTTTAATGGCATTTAAAATAATTAAAACAAGAGCACTCATTTATTCAATCAGTCTCTAATTTGAGTAGATGCATGTTTTGTGAAAATAATTTTAATTTTTTACATTTTTACCAATAGATGGTGCTAGCAATTTCTGCATTTAGTTAAATATCTGCACCCATTTTACTCAGATCAGACCCATAACAATCCTCCGAAACTACTAGAGAGAAAAAGTCTACCCATGTTCCAATTAAAGCAGGAGATGCCAGTTCACCCACATTCAACGTTTTACATATTTAAAAGGCTAGTAGAGCAGCAGAAAGCCATTGGTAGAAAACAGCATTTTTCTCATTGGTACCAATGAGAAAAATACTGTTTTTGCAAATGAAAAATCTGCTGTTCTCATTCCTCCAGTGTATTTTCAAGATTTCTGGAATAGTCACATCATGTTTTGCTGTCATTAGGGTGCATACTTTTAGCAAAAAGGATGCTGGCATCAGTCAAATTCATTTCTCCACCAGTCTTCTACAGAGCACAATGGAAGCTGAATGCCTTAAGCACAAATCCTGCTAAGTTTTTGTGCAGATGCCTCACTTTATGCACTGGGAATACTTCTGAAAAGTCAATCAAGATGTTGACAGTATGCATAGTAAAGTAAACCTGAGATTGTCTGTGACTTATATGGAATGTTTGGAGTGCTTGGAATTGAATGTAGTGGCTCTTCATGGAAATGGTCAGATATCTTCTGCAGCTATTAGGAGGATGCATCCAAAATGGAGTATATTTTTATAATATCCTACCTGCCCTAGTCATCTAGAAAATTCACATTCAAAATTAGCTGTTTAAATATTTAAGTTCTGTGGATCAGATTGTGTTGCATGTTTTCAGAGAAAGTATGTTCAAGGTCACTAGAAGTGCATTAAAAAAAAAAAAAAAACAACAAACCAAAACCAAATAAGAATAGGTTTAAACAATCTTGTTCTCTGCATTTCCAATTTCCTCTAGAACTCTGGTATCTGTAAAAAAAACCCTAAAGAATGTTTCCAATATCTCATTGTCATCGGCATTATTTTTCTTATTACTTAGAGACATTCTCAAAATATTTTGAGATAATTGAAACGCTGTTGCTCTTCAGAGGGAAGTTGTAGCCCTTTGCTCTCCAGTTCATTTCCACATGCAGTGCACTCTTCAGTGTGAACTGGCTTTACACAGCATGGAAGTAAGCTCCCTGGAATAACAGATTTTCACAAAGAGGTTGCAGCTTACAGACCTTGAGCTCATGGGGATTACAGTTACCTGCAATTTCCTTTTATGACCTCTACTGGCTTTGGGGATAATAAAAAGCAATTGCAGACCTCCACTATCTGTACATACGTATATATATATGTGTGTGTGTGTGTGTGTGTGCACATTATATGTGTATAAAAGTATTTTTGTATACTTTTATATATTTCTATTACATATATTTTACTATATATTAGGTTGTAATATAATTTATAAGATTTGCAACATGTTTTTATAGTACATTATTTTATATATGTATATAAATATGTATATGAACATGTAATATATGTGTGTATAGAACATGAAGAAGCATATATGCATACCTTGCCTATGTTTGTAAATATGTATATGTCTATTATACATATTATATGTATTGCATTATAAAACAAAGAATATTATATTCCCTCAATATTTAAAGGAATAACACCCTCTAGGAACATGCAGTCAGTAGCTCATATAACTTTCTGCTGTTGTAGCTACATGCCTACGTGTTTAATTTATCAAGAAATTATTATGTTCAAAGTATAAGGGAAATGTGAATTAGTTTTTTACAGATCCATTAAAATAATCACAAATCTGAAAATCTCACTCTAGAAATTTCTATCACTTCCATTTTACACAGACATAATGGAAAATGCTTTGGGAGAGGGAAATGTGCACTTACAAACCCCAAGAATAATTAATATGGCCAGAAAACCTACAGTAATTCACATTTTATTTTCTTTTTCCTTCTGTCTCTTTTTTTTTAGCAAACCAGGCTTTATTGTATGAACCTTGCTCAGAAATTTCTGTGCCTGTAAATTAATCGGTATGTTCTGAATATCCCTGGACATGCTGATTTATCTTTCTGGATTATGCCAAATACCCGTGCATTCTTCAGATAGCTTGGGAGGCCCATTTCCACAGTCATTATTGTTTCCTCATGCAGAGGACCAGTGATCATAGCAGTACCTTGATATTTTCATTTGTACTTCCGTAATGCAGAATTTTTATTAAAAAGGCCAATCCATCAGCCCAATACTTCTGTCTCATGAGATCTCTTACAGAAGATCCCTGAGAAGGTGTCAGTTGCTTCTACTCACCATGGAAAATGAAAAAGACTCCTGAGCTGCTTGAGGAAGAACATGGAGTTGTGAAAAAAGTTGGTTCCCCATTCTTTACTTGTTTAAGAAGATTCTAATCGTCATTCAGTGAAGTTATGACTCCTTAAAAGTATACAAATATTTATCCCTCAACTGGAACCTTGCTAACTTCTCTCACTAAACTGCAAACATTAACTTTGCTCTACATGAAGTAGTGTTGCTTCCTCTTCTTAGAGAGACAGAGCACGTAAGGAGTGACTTCAATTATTATAGGTTGCATGGTGATTCAACACTGATCAAAATAACTGCTCAAACACAAAAATTAAAATCAGGTCTCTCAGCAGTATCCATATTCAGATCCTTCATTATGGAACAAACTCTATGAATGGAATATAAAGTCTGTAACTCCTCTGTGACAGAGGAGGTTTAGGTTTAGATATTAGAAGATTCTTCATCCCTGAGGGGCACTGGAACAGGCTCCCCAGGGAAGTGGTCACAGCACCAAGTCTGCCGGAGTCCAAGAAATGTTTGGACAATGCTCTCAGGCACACAGTGGGATTTTTGGGGTTGTCCTCTGCAGGGCCAAATGATCCTAACTCAGACTACTCTACAATTCTAAGAAAACTAAATTGATGCTTACCAAATACTGGATTCTGTCTCTTTAACTGTAGATTTCAATAAAACCATTATTATAAACATTCTTTACATACAAATGCCATTTTTTAAAGCATTCAAACATTCTATTTTTAATGTCCAAAAATATAATTTTAAATATTCTAAGTTTAGTATCTCTCTGGCCATGAGTGTATGTTTACATTCTTCCAATGTTAGCTTGAGACACCTGGGAACTTTAGGTCAGATATCGGATCCCACATTTCAGAAGTGACTGAAGCTGTGTGGTTAAAAGCCACTGCTGTAAAATCTGCTTAAAAACTTAGCTGACCTCAAATAAAGGATAATTTCAGCAAACAAAAAGACCCCAGAGCCTCAAAGAAATGTAGCACAAATTACCATATTTGTTTCACTGCTAAATTTTAGTGGTCAAAGTATCTTCCAAATAATTTACTAATTATAGACTCATTTGGATTACAGGCCATGTAGACCAATCCCCTGCTCAGAGTATTTTCAGTGAGATCAGGTTCCTCAGTCTTGCCCAGTCATATCTTGAACATCTCCAAGGACAGAGATGTTGAGTCTCTTGAAAATCAGCCTGAATGAGAAAAATAAATGCTTGCAAGCAAGACCATTGAAGTTTTGAATGCAATTGTTGGCACAAAAAGTTGTTTTTTTTTTTCTGTAAAAGGTCATCTCAGAGGTGAGTTGAAGAATTTCTATTCCAAGATTCTTTCTGTAGGTGTGGTGCCCAAGGAAATGAGAATAATTAATACCTTAGCCATTACACATAGAGTCATGCTGAGAGGATTAGATAGGATTGAAGCATACGTTTTTCTAGCAATGGTGTAAGTGCAGTAGGTGTCTAAATTCTAGATCAAAGTTAAGCCATAATATCTGATTTTCATGCACGTAATTAAAAATCAAGAAGAGTAAGAAAAAGCCTCTGTCTAACAGACTGAAGCATTCTCTTTAAGGATCTATGACTTTCATGTGAAATATTTCAAGGGTTGTCAAGGTAAAATTCAATTAACTTTAACCCACTAGTAGTATAAAAGTGTGAATAGGAGGGACACAAGCACCCAAACTGCTTTGCTATTGATCAGATTTAAAAGCTGTGAACACTAATAGAAAGCAAAGGATAGCTAGTCAAAGGGCACAGGGAGACTGGCAGGTTTTTGTCTAGCTTTTCAAGTGTGGTGTTGTTCTTTTTTCAGCATATAAATGCATTCAGACATTTCCACAAAGGAAATTATATTGTATGGCATCTTTTTTAATAAGATTAAAAGAGCTACTTTTACCACCAGTGACTGCCATTAATTGGTATGCTGCAAGGGAGCTGACACATCCCTGGATGGCACATCTATTAAGTGTAGACTGCAATCAGTAAAATAGGTTTTCCAACAAATGACTTGTCAAAGCCTTGACACAAGAATTACTTATGCTTGTAGTCAGTCACTTACTTTTCCCCAGTTCAAATGCTCATCTTCTGCCCCCCACACTGGAATCTGAAACACAGTGAAATGTGTTTCTCCATTTTTGCTTGATTAAAGTCCTAATCCATGAAATAAAACCAAATCACTGAGTGTCCTAAGGATAGCCCAACAGACTTGCTGTAGAAAAGCAGTGGTGCAGGAATGCAATTTTCCAATTTTATTTTCAAGAAGCTGCAGTTCCAAGACAGTCTCAGATTTTCTGTGGTAACAAATGTGAGCAGAAAATGTCTTTCAACTGACAGCTCCACCATCAAGCTCACTAGACCAGCCTGGCTCCCTTTGATCTTCAGTCTTTCTGGAAATAAAATTCATTATCATGCTACTTAGCAGAAAGTGCACATGTTTTACCTGGATAAAATCTGGAAACATTCAGTGACACAGCTGTTCTTCATTGTAAATGTAAAATGTTCACATGGGAAACTCTATTTTTCTTTTCTTGTCTTTACTATATATATACATATTTTTTAATTTTATATTTAATTCTATGTATGCTTTGGCTTAGGTACTGAATTGTAACTCTACTTTTGCATCTGAAAATCTGAGTGGATAGGAATGATCTTTTCATTAAATTTCATAAATTCAACTAAGATATATGTCTCTATTTATAGGGTCATTATTTACTGCACCTTGTCACCTCTGAGGTGACTGACAGCTATTTTTGAGAAGTACTGCAACATAATATGAAACAATAATACAGAATCTGCTTTTAGGAATCCTTCTGGGGCACTTTAGGAACAATTGTAAAAATGAACACTAAGGGATAGGAGTTGCCTTTACAGACTTTAACCACTTATGTGTCTCTTGTAAGTTGAAGAGACAAATTCAGAAGTCGATTCATTTTAGGATTTCTCTTTAGCTGGTACCTAAAAGTCTAGCCAGATACCTAATCACCAAACAGGGGCTAGAGAAAATGAACAGCAATCCTAGATTACTATCTTTAATGCTGATAGACTCTCACCACCAGGGGGAAAAACAAGTCAAACCAGAGAACCCTAATGAAGTAGATTTACAAAGCTGACTTCACCCGGAAGTTCAGATTTTTCTAGTTAAGTCTCTTACAGTTTGCAGGATCTGGGTTTGTCAAATTAATTCCCAATATCTTGATTTTTTTTTTTTTTTTTTTTTTTTTTTTTTTTTTTTTTTTTTTTTTTACTTTTATTTCAAGTCATAAGTAACACATGCAGTAAGGGAAAACTGATGATGATTTTTAACTGGCAGCCTGAGAAGATTTATTAAACTGAAGGAAGAATATTATAATGGAATCACAGTGATCCCATGTGAAATTCTGTCACAAATATTACTGAAGACTGGGTTCAACAAACCTATGCTGCCCATAGATGCCTATTTACACAATTTGAACTAAGGCAGAGATTATGACTCGTGTTGAAAAGTTATAACTCTGGGGAGTTCAGTTTTCCAAAACATTGGATTTCTACGACTTTACTGATGTTTTCCTTTTTTCCTGCTTGATGCATGAATATAAGATACTTGAGACTTCTGTAAAGAATTTGTCTTTTTATCAGGGGCTTTCTAATGATTCAGTGTATTCTCCATAATATCAATAAAGCTATTATTAAATGGATTAAATATTGGCTAGCTAACTGTTCTCAGAGTAGCTAGTGAAGTGGGAGCATCTCTGAACAAGGATGTTGCTAACAATGTTTTGCAGTCATTAGTATTAGACCTGACCTTGTTCAGTGTTCCTCTCAGTGGTCTGGAAATAAATATCAAATCACTGCCTTTTCAAATGGCATATGGGTTTGTACTGTATCAAGTAATGGTGGATAGTTGTTCATTCCAAGCAATTGAAACTGTCAACTGCATCAGACCCTGTCATTAAATGAGTCCTAATATAGTTGAAGAAACAATTTCACAGAGACCCTGAAATGGAATCTATACCTCAAAATTTACAACTCCATCCTAGAAAACAAGGATAGTAAAAAAAAAAAACAAAAAAAAACAACAAAAAACCAAAAAAAAAACCCACCACCTTCAGTGGAAGGTGTCCCTCTGCCAGGGTTAGAACTAGATGACCTTTAAGGTCCATTCCAACTCAAGCCATTCTATGATTCTACAATCCTATAGTTAAAATAATTCAACATGAGCCACCTGTGGGAGGCTGAGATAAATGCTGCTGAAATCCTAAGTGTTGAATGTCAAGCAGAGGCGTGGCCAGTTATACACCTTTTCTTTTTATAATCTTGTCCATACCAGTAGTTAGTTGATATTTGAAGTTATTTCTGGGGTGTTGAACATTTGTACAATAGAAAACTAGGCAAGATGTGAATAAACTGTTGCATACTGCAAAAGTCTGGAGAAGTTCTTTCATTAGAATAAAACCTAGCAGTAATTTCTTTCACACGTTAATGGTTTGGCAGAAACATAAGTGACAGATATAATAGATCTTGTCTTAGAGAAAAAGCTCCAGAGAAACACTGCTCAAAATGTTGTCTTTTAAAAAATCTATTAATGTATTCATACAAAAGACATGGTCATGTACCTTCCCTGATTTCGGGGGTAACCTAAGCAATCACATTACATCAGCACTGACAACTTACCATGGTTTTCATGGTTTTATAAGTTAATTAGACAAGGATCAAAACACCTAGTGTCACAGCAACATTAGTGTGTTATCTACACACATCTCAGATTAGCAGGGCAGTATTTATTAGCCCTCGAGACACAAGCTAAATTCTCTTTTCTAGGCCAAATATTACCTCTTATAATTCATTTCACTTATAGCAACTAAAAAGCTCCCTATTTCTTGGAGGTTGCATTTCACCCATAGTAAGTGGGCAAAAGGCTTCCGTGGAAAATCATTGGATTTTAATAGAGTAACATTTCCCAGTAGAGAGGTATATCTCAGTATGTGACATTGTCAAGACTGATACTAGAAGGGTTTCTTCCACTTTGCTGCCTGCTGTTTGAAAAAAGAAGAAAGCTTAGAAGAGCTGCAAAAGTGATGCAGAAACTGGACAAAGAAATATGTCTGAGTGACAAGATGATCTTTCTCTTACTAAAAGAAAGAGCACATTACTCACATTGTATATATACTGCATGTTCTTCATAGCAATAAAAAAATCTAAAATGGTAGCCTCTGATCTCATAGAGAAAGCCATTGCTGGAAGCATCTGGTAATTAAGGCTAGACTACTTTAAATTTCAACAAAACACTTTTTGTTTTTAAACAATCAGTGATAGAGCAATGAAATTCCATTACCTAAATACACTGTCTAGGAATGGTGCCAAATGCCATCATTTGATATCTTCTAAAATGTAGTAGATAGCCATAAGCTAGTGAAATATCAGTAGTTTGCAAAGAAAGGAATCAACAGATGAAGTTCTATAGCAATGGTCATATGGAAGTTTCCAGTAGATGTGGTTGTGCAGTGTCCTTCTGCACTTAAAAGCCTTTATGTTCCTGCAAATTCATGAATTTTAAATCACATGAGTAAGAGTCATGGGCAGAATGTGATAGTCAAGATTTAGGAAACAGAAATCCAGCTGAATGCCAAAGGTATAAATGAGTTTAGTTCCCTTCAGACACATTTGAAAATCCCATCAATACTATTAAGGGTTTCAACTACTTTTATTTATGTTCATAAAAAATTGGTGGAATGCTTCTGAAGATTTAAATGTTTGAAATTCCTGAACTCCATTGCACATGACATTCAAAACCCCTTACCTTGAAATACCAGGGTCCAGTCAGTTTAGATCATGATGTCAGGTGAATTTATTTATAAAAAAATTGTTCTCACCGTGTGTTTGTGCACAGTACACTGGCAGCATGCACTAAAGCACCCACAGACAAATTATGAGAGAGAAAGCATGACTGTATCTTGCAGATTTGCTGCGGATCACTGTTATTTACTTCTGGGAATATTTATTTAGACAAAGATACTCAATGTTTAGGAGGGATAAAACCATTCAAAACACCTTTTAACTGTTTAACATACACAAGACCTGCAATTCACTAAAAACTGCCCTCAAATAAACATTACCTTCTCCAGAAAAAATATTTATATCAAGATTTCTAAGGAAAAAATTAGAATGTGAATTTAGAAATAAATTCAGTCTTGGCATAACGAAAAATCAGAAAGTTTGTTCCTTTCTAAATTAAAAAGAAAATATTTGTAATGTATCTTGAATTATTTCAAGTGTTACCTTGAGTGATCAGTGTAACATCAGAACTTTCTTTTCTTGTTTTTTGTTGGAATGGGGATATTATTTTGTTGAGGGATTTTTTATTTGACTTTTGTTGTGAAAGATTGGGCATTAAAAGTGCAGATTTCACAGCTAGTTTGTGGTGTGTTTTTTTTTTTTTTTCTTTTTAGTCAGACTAGTATATGCCGAATAATCATGACCACAGGAGCTGACCCTGCAATATTCCCAAAACAGCTGAGAAGAATGGGATTGTTCTTTAAGCTCCTTTATGCTTCTTAGCTGGAAATTTTTCTGCAGTTATTAAAAAGAAGATAAATTAGACCATTTTAAGCTCCAAATTGCTGCAGTTATATTAGAAGTAGGAAACTGACCTTCAGCTTTGTTCCACTGTTACACTGTGTTGTGCAATGGAAACACATTCTTAGCAACCATTCTGGACAGACTGTGTCTCTTGGATGAACCCCGTGCATTTGGTCCCAATCCTGTCCCTCCCTTTGCAGCTTTGTCCTTGCAGAAAGTGCTGCTCTGTCCATTTCACATGTATTTGGAGTGAGCAGTGCTGAACCCCCAATACAATGGCTTGACTGTGTGCAGACATATGTATGTGCACTCTGAAACGGACACAGGGGACACAGGACCACTGGTGACTTACTTGCAGTAATATACATCTTTCTATCACCTATTTCTCCTGAACATTTATATGCTGCATATATTTTACCTCTAGAATTTTAAACAATATTTGGAGTTTGTTGAACCACAAGGCTTTTTTTTTTTTTTAATATACTTTTTTCATGGTAAAATTTAGAGAAGCAGGTGGTACCATATTGGGGTACTCAACAATAAAAAATGCACAACAAAATGATGAAAGAGCACTGGAAACCTAAAATAGATATCAGAGTTCCTCTGGTTAAAACCTTAAACTTATAGGCATGCACAACATTATGGGATTAGAGGTCACGCCCTATAAGGAAAATCAAGAAATAATTTAATTCAAACCCAATGCTTGTATCTATTCCAATTTACATTGCTCTTCCTCATAAAAATAAAACACTTTCAAGGAGAAAGGCAAAGAAAGTCAGAAATATATTGTTCTTTTCAATACCAACAAATAGCTCCTCTGAAATAAATTGTTGCTTGTATGGATACTACTTTTCTGCATGTAATATTAGTGGTAATCATTCTGGCAATTGTTTTTAACTGACAGATTCAGGGTGACTTGATTGTTTTACAGAGGCATTTTCCACTTGACTGGTAATGCCACTATAGAAATTCCTGATTGCATTTCCTTGCTTTTTTGACATTGCACTCTGCATTTGTCATTTATATACATACATATGTAAACAGCTTCATGGCAAATTCTATTTGCTTGCTCACCTTGAGTGAGCCATAATGTAAGTGATTGCAGGATATAGGAAAAGGCATATGAATTTAATATGGACACTTGTCCCAGAAATTATTACAGTCTTTGGAGAAAAAAGGTAAGAGAGAATATACAAGTTTGGAGTTGATATTAAAATAAAATAAGAAGGCATCAAAAAGATGAATAATAAGACACATCACACAAACTCTGAAAAAATGCACAGTGTTATTCTAATAGAACAGGCAAATAATTTAATTTTACCTCTAGATAAATGAACGCTTATATTATCTACTTAATTCCATGGACAGTTTTGAATTCTCAAGGGACAAGAAGCTATGGAGCATTAGAATGTTCTTTCCATGAAATACCATTGCTGTGGTCCACCACATGTTTATGTAGTCATTTGCACTTCCATGAAAGCACAGCAACATGTTGTGTGATCACAGGTCAGCAAAGTCCAGGTGCCACAAGCCAGTGGTGAAAGGAAAAACAGGGTGTTGAGAAGGTTCCTGTTTGAAATGTGATCTGGAAGGGACATGTCTTGATTTACAGTCTCAGACACAGATTCTTACTTGGTCATTCCCAAATTCCTCTTCCAGCTGCTGATTACAGAGGTGATGACTTTTTAGGAAAATTAGACCTTGAAATACTCAGAGAATCCCAGTCTTTTTTCTGTGCTTTTTGGCAGAATTATCCAGCATTGGTTGTGACCGTAACAACCACCTATGCCTTGAATTGGGAATGTACTGTTTTAAAAATACCCAGTTTTATGTGTGCTCCTGGAAAACACAATAACTTCATTAGAAACAGTTTTCTTCTATGTTTTTGCCCTCTGTTATCAAAAAAGCTATCAAGGAATAAGCTATGTCTTTCTGTGCCCAACACCACACATTGTAAGTTCCCTCTTCACTAAGTTTTATTTCCAAGTTTCCATGTAATTAATTTTAAAACCCTCTGACTTATTTATTTGTTTCCAATTGAAGATGCATCTACAAGGGTGTGTCCACTTAGCAAGATGAGAGGCTTTCCTTTTGAAAACAGTAGTATAAAAATCATCAAAGTTAGGAAGACCAGAATTTGATCTTAGAAGGTATATTTTTGTTCATGAGATATATCTGAGATTTTTAGAGGTATAACTGTGACACTTGGGAATTAGTTGTAAATAAGGTGCATCCTATTTTTCGGACTGCCTCCATCCAGTATTGGATTTTCTATAAAATATATTGAAATAGGAACAGTGAAGCATGTTCCTTTTTATTTTTTTTTTTATTTTTTTTTTTATTTTTGTGTAAAATTCAGAATTTTAAATTAGGCATTCCAGAAAAATATTGAGATTCAGTTTTGGGAGAAAACTCATTATATTATTTCTGAGGTTTTTGTTGTCTTTTTTTTTTTTTTTTTTTTTACCAGAGTAAAGGTGAAAAATCCCCAGGAAAAATACACAAAGAAAAAAAACACAAACAAAACCACAAAGGCCCCTGAAAACACTCCCACCCTCACTACCCTCTCACTACCCTCTCAAGGGAAGATCCCACCACCAAGCAAGACAATACCAACCATGGCATGATCTGAATGGCACATTCTGGGTAATGCATCCGAACAAAAAATCTCACTCTGGCAAACTATATAAAGAAGCAACTTCTTGTATGCAAATTTGTCAGACAATGATCACCTCAAGTTATGGGGCAGATGGCATCTGTGACCATGAAAGCCCCTCCTAAATATGCCTTCATGGATACCTGGAATTTAGACTGTCAGTTAAACAACCACAGCTGGAACCTGAGATAACATAAAACTGGTACTGTTTTCTGAGACCTTGGGAGAGGTTAAACAAGTTGGGGAGAAGAATGTATCACTGGCAGTGGACATGAAGAATGACGGGCCATGCAAAAAAGCCTACTCAGCAACTGTGCTGAAATAAGCTTGAAGTGGGTGAAAGGTAATTCTGGCAGGGGAAGATCACAATGACATCACAACGCACCAACTCAAAAAACCCACTGACTCAAAAGAGAAAGAATGAGCACGTGACTAATTAAGATTAGAAGCAAGGGGGTAATTTAACCAATAGTATAAAAGATCTGTGTAGCCAGTGAGCATTCCTGCATTTGCTAAAATGTATAAATACTGAAAAGAAGAATGACTTCTGGATCCCCCCCACTGAGAAGTGCAGGGTCAAAAAGAACCAATGAACAGCCCTGTCCCTTTCCCTCTCCTTCTCCT
>VXBN01019266.1:370639-383173 GCA_013397395.1 Sinosuthora webbiana
AAAAAAAAAAAATCAAACCAAACAAAAAAGTAATCTTATTCATAATAAGATAAATCTAATAAAAAAAAAACCCAGCTGACTTCTCTACTTTATTTTGCTGGTAAGTATTAAAAGTTACATCAAAATATCAAAATCCTTCCCCAAGTGGTTCAGGTAATTGACTGTGGTATCCTTATACTGTGTTGTGCTTCAGCAGCAAACTAAATGTGACTCTGAGTAGAAGAATGTTCACTCCCTTGGCCCTATTGTCAAAGGGCTACGGCAACATGCAAACACAGAGTTGTAAATTTACATGTAAATTGTCTTGGTGGCATTGCCCAGGTGCCGGCAGTGGCGGGCTGCAGAGATGTCCTCCATGAGCAGAGGACCAGGCTGCCCTGTGCCAGACACAGCCAGTTCCAAAAGGATCCACCGCAGCCCCTAAGCGAAGATGGTGGTGTCACTGTGGAAGTGTGTTTAAGAAGGGCAGAAAATGCTGGGTAGAGGGAGAGGGGCAGGGAAAAGCAGAGCGAGAAAATAGAGGGGACACCAAGTTTTAGGTATTGACACTCCACTCCTCCAAAGGGACAGGGACCTACGGACGACCCACCTGAAGCACAAGAAAAGGCTGAGAACAGAATCACAGAATCACTAGGTTGGAAGAGACCTTTAAAATGAGAGGCTAGCACAGCTAAACCCCTATATCTTGACCACAACCTTCCATGTGTCCCTAAAGGGGTGTAACCTGTGGCAACAACGGTGCAGCAAGAGTTGAGCCTGGAAGTGAATCTGAGGAAACCCTCAACAATTGAAAGGGGTGGAAAGGTGTTTCACTGTGTGTAAATGCTTGTTTCTCTTCTGGTTTACTGTTGTATCCCAGTATCCTAACCAGTACTTTTGTTGTGGAGATGTGGGTGCACTGTTTAGAAATCATCAGTTCCCCACTATACATAACATTTTAGAAGGTGAAAGGGGTTTGAGTACAAAGGTGCACCTCTGCCTTCTTCATGTGCATGTTTCAGAAACAGAATGAAACCCACTCCCAAGAGGAGTTTCTTAGAACATCTTTTCTTTCCATTTCAATAAGACAGAGCAGACATTACTTACAACATAGAGTAATCTATAATATTAACAGTTGTCAGTGCATTAAAAGTACTTTAAGCAGTTCTCTTTAGATGTCAAGATTCATAAGAAGACATTGAGGGTGGGGAGAATTACACAATGGGAGCAGAAGCAAAACACTCGACTCCATAAAATCAGGAAACCCTGAAAGAACATTTCGTCTGTAAAGCATTTAGGATCTTGATTAAAGCCATTGTTTACAGCCTAGCAAAGACACTATTATATCAGCAAGGCCAGTTTCACTATCAGGCTCATCAGCACAATACAGCCAGCAGGGACATTTTAAAAGGTCTCTTCAGTTAAGCCCTAAAGTGGTTTCAGTATCTATACTTAAAAAAATATGATCAAGAATGTATAAAAATAAACCCCTATATTTCATGCTGATGTGTTCCAGTGCATTACTGTCAGACTTTAACCATGAAAGGAATAGCCCTTTTGTGCAAAGATAATAGCTAGAAGAAGATTCAAGGAATAATAAAAGAAGATTCAGGAAACAGTTATGAAATATTGGGTTTATCCAGCAAATATGAATGCAGCTTAGGTCTAGGCATTAGCACTGCTCTTCTTTCTAGCCCATTAAAATTAGCTTAGCTGGTGATTAGACAGACTATGGTTGCTTCCTCCTTGAAACCCTGCACTGGTCCTTCAGCAAATCACCTCACAGACTTGTCCTTGCTTCAAGGTCCTGTGATGAAGCATAGCCTTAAATTTACGTTTCATGTCTATTTCTGCCATCAGGAACACCTACCTTGTGTGTGAATTAGGCCAACTTCAAAAGAAAACTCTGACTGCTTGAACTGTACACTGTTTGAACTATACAACATTCTAATACCAGTTTGAATGACCAATATTCATACTTTCCTTCTAGACTGAAAATTACTTTAAGCCCAAGGATGGATTATCTTGGAGAATATTTGCATTAGCGACATTGACTAGGGCTTACATTGAGAGTTGTTTGGCATTTTTCCCCACAATTTTAAAACCAAAAACATAGAGGAGAAATCTTTGACTGTAGGTTAATGTAGATTCTTTTTTTTTTTCTCTCTCTAAAACAAACATGGAAAAAGAAAGTTCAAAGGGGAAAAAATGCTAATTTTTTATTGATTTTACCCTTTTTACTCATAAAGTGAAATTTCTCACCAAAATGTGAGGTTTGAACAGAGGATAAGTTTATACCAAGGATGCATCTGAAGGAGTTTTAAAAACAAGTCCAACCATGTCAGTGCAGTGCTCCTTCTTCAATGTTTATATAACCTGTAAAGCTAATTATCTGTGTAAATGTAACTTCCACTGTAAGAGCTAACTGTGATACTCTGATACTCCTGTTGCAATGAAATATACATTTCAGCTATATTTGGAAAGTCTGAATTTGCTTTTAAAAACATATGAAATGAAATGTTTACATATTTGAGATTTTGTGTCAATTCAATTGTCTTGCAGTTGAAAAATTTCACTAAAACACTAAATAAAATTTTGTCAAGTCCAAAACTCCATTTTAAAATTAGTAAGCTGTACATCAGAATGGATGTGTTCGTTTTTCCTATGTGCATAAAAGATTCCAACCAGCAATCTTTCCTATTCTTGAAGAATATGCTTTACATTACTTCTTCATTTTTTATTTTAGTTCATGATTTTCTGATGTCTACACATAAATAATGGACGAATCTGCAATTTTAGCACTACATATGTCTCATTCTAATAAGAAAAAGTAAAAAGGGGAATTTTCCTTTATGAGCTCAGCATAAATGAAATGGTTTGGTTCTATCCAGCAGTGTCCTGTGTGTACAAGATCCTGAGGGACTTAAATCAATAGAATTTCACTTGGTAGGATTATTTAGCCATCTTTAAAGTATCATAGTATCATCAAGGACAGACAAGTAGACATGAGAAAAGAATTCACAGAGACCCACTCTTTTAGATGCATGTGCTCTGTTAATTGTTATAAAGTTTGAAACAATGTAACAAACCAAGTATTAGACTCATTAATGAATCAACATGCAGCTGTTGCCAAATATAACATATAATTAATTACCATTTATATGCAAATGATATTGGGTAAAATGACTTGATTTAAAGTGAGACGAGTGATAGCTGACAGGATGCTCTAGAAGCTGAAAGCTTTGTATTTCTGTCAAGAGCAGATGCATCCATCTTCCACACAAAAACCTTAGCTACTTGAAGTAAAGGACAGTACTGTAAATACCTGCTTCATATTCTAGACAGGATCACTCTAAGTGCAATTATCTGAAAATTGTAACAAATATATTACTGACAGCTGATTAACTGCTTATTAACTGTATCTGTAAAATCACAGGATGAAGAAAATGAGACAGAAATCAAGGGATGATCAATAAAATAATGTACCAGCTTTATTAAAATATTGTTTGGAAGTCAGAAATGAGAAATATTTACAACTAAAAAGGAACATTTAGGACCACCATGGTTATGATCAACCAATTTTATTTTTTAATGTCTTTTTAAGCCCTCTGCTAAAGCCCCAACATTTTATTCTTTTTTTTCATGCTCGTGATATTAAGGGTACATGTGAATGTAATACTGATTTTTCCCTTGTTTTGTATTATTCTTCTTCAGTTTAGACATAATTGCAACAAAAATGCATGCTATTAGTCATTGTCTCATGTTTTCTTTCAATAACAGCTTGAAATGTTTTAAGAGTAATAACATATTTAATGTATAAAGGATAAAGCTGTTTACATAGAGGTCTAATGCGATCCCAGTTTATGAAAGTGACATAACTTTTTTGTGTTGCTCTGGTGAATTTAATTTGACCATCACTATAATTTCTCCCCTTTCAGTGTTTGCTCATTAGAAGAAAGCAATAGATATTCTTTACAGATTCAGAAATGAGGAAGTAAGTGGGCAGGTATTCTTTATAAAAAGGTCCTAATCATAAATGATGACAGTTGCCTCTATCCACTCACTCCTCCTTACTTAATGTTCTTATGGAATACTTAGAGAGTGAAATCACAGGCAATTTCAGGGAGATCTAAAGGACTAATACATGGATTATTTCCCTTCATAATCAAAAACCCATTCCAAGTTAACCAGTCAAAAGATGTTACTATGAAACTGTGAACTTAAGCAGCCAAAAGAATAAACAAGGACAGTTTGTTGTGTTCTGTCATCAATTCTGAAAAAATGGCTCGTCATCAATGGGGAGATAGAGACATTATTCAGAAATGTGTGGTCTATACCAGAGACTGATATCTTTCTTAATATTGAAAAAGAGACACAACACATCCTTATACAAAACTGCTACTTATCTCTCAAAAAATGAAAATAAGCCTATTTTATATCACTTTGGTGTGCATTAAAGCAAAAACTTTATTTGTAGTTGTTTCAATATTATGCGAGATGTTTTCAGAAGAAACAGTCTTACTTCCTTTCAGATTAGCTCTTGAAAATCTTTCATGGGTATATAGACACTTCTGAAAGCATATGTCCATTTTATGACACATGCTGTATATATAAATTATTGAGGACATTTTCACTGACAGGTGACTAGGAACAGTTGTCCCTTTACTCTCTTGCAGGTTTAATTTAACTTATCACACATACACAGACATGCAAGGCGTGAGCAGGTTTCTAACACAGAGACAATCATGCGCTCTTTGCCTAAAACAGTCCCAGTCAAAATTAACTACTATATACCTATACAGTATTATCAACTTTTGCATGATATCATAGAATATACATTTATTTATTTATTTGTTTGTTTGTTTGTTTGTTTGTTTGTTTATAAGAGTTTGCTTGTATTTTTTTTTCCTCCAAGCTCCTGGCACTTCACAGAGTCCCTCCCCATTCCTGGTAGAGTGTCTGTGTAAAGGCAAGCTTCTCCAGCTACTTCATGGTTCTGAAGTCACAGATTTTTTTTTACCTCTGTGACCAGAGAAATCAGTTTCTAAATGAGGTGCAATTCTTAATGGAAATTGTGGACATTGGTAAGGAATTACAGTTAGGTAATAGAATTTTTTGTAACAAGAAATATTTACAGGGATGACTAAGTCATATCATATCAGACCAAAGAAGCAGCTATCCCAGTTTTGTGTATCTGGCAAAACCAATAACAGATGTCTAGGAATCACTGCAAAGGCACTCCTTAAGATATACATCAAATCTGTAGCAGTTAGGGACACTATGTAGAGAGGTACTACTCTTGCTGTGTAGCTGTCACTTTTTTTTCATGAAGGTGACACTCAGTTACTTACAGCCAGTATGTCTAATTTCCTGTGGCAGAGAATTCCATGGATAGCTACACCTGAAGAAGTATCTCCTTTTTTTCTGTTTAGAACTTGAGACATACTTGTCTTATCTGATGCTCCCCACATCCTGTATTAGAGGAGACAGTAAACAATCTTTCCCTATTTACCTTCTCCCTGACATTTCTGACATTCTGCCATATCCACCTTAGATCATTTATCTTCCAGGTCAGACTGCTGTATTTAAACACCCTTTTTACAGAAGCCATGTCATACCTTTGATCATTCTTGTTACCCTTAGTGTATCTTTTCTTGTTGAAATATCTCTTTTCTTGCAGGAAGGAACCAGATTTGTTCCAAAATATCTAAGATTTGTTCTCATTTTTACCCTGGGAGGTCAGGAAATTTGAGCACTACCATCCATTAGATGGGATTATATTTCTATCCCCTAGTATACCAAGCCTGTCACTCTAGTGTGAGATACAGTAAGGCATGTTCTCAAGAAAGAGCATTCTCAGCAGACTTTCAAATCTGTCAAAGAGCAGAACTCCCCAGGGTGCTGTCTAAAATCACTCAAGTGTTTTAGAGTACATAGATATATATATATATACCCACGTATATATATCCATACATTACTGCCTTGATTTAACAGGTTTTAATCACCTGAGTTTTTGGAGATTGCTTCATCAGGAGTTTGTGGTTCGAAGTTCATGACCAGTGGCTGAAGATTTCCATTACCTTAACCAAAAGCAGTTCCCTCAGTCCATGGTTTCAATTCTGAAGCAAAGGTATTCAACAAAGCTAAAGAAAGGAGGTGTAGAAATTTCATGTCTTCACTTAGGGGGCATGTTAATTTAGCCTTTCCCTTATCAAATATGCACAGAAGTATAAAGAACAAAATTTCATATAAGCATAAAATACGGCCTGTATAATCTGCACTAGCAACCTTGAGAGGCTCCTCAAAAACTCATTCAAAATTCATTTTTTGGATAAAATCATGATCTTTCCACAAATTTAATCCGTGAAGGACTCAACATGTAAGAGGTAAATGATGCACAAACAGGCTTCCAGGTACAAAAATGCTGTCCTTCAGAAGACAAACTATATTCCAAAAAGGGCCAGAAAAGTTGAGCCAGGATCATCTAGCAGGATGGTCTAGATTTCCATCAGTTCTCTCAAATAAACTAACGGCAGAATGAGGCAGAGACCCTGACAGGACACTCTCTCACACCTTTCCCAGAGCAGGGACTATAACTGGCTCATTTGCACAGTGCCAGTTCTCACGTACCAATGACTCCACAAGCTTGTCCTGGGATAGCTACAATCCTCCACAAACAAGCTGTGCAGTCACAATGCAAGAATGTACGCCCACACACAATCTGTACCCTGCTGAGTGGGCAAATAAATAGCAAACAACAAACGAATAATATAGTGCAAAATTCAGTGCACGATAACTACATATAAATGTTCAAAAGAAAATTATAAAATCATAAGTAAAGGAAGGGAAGGAATGTCTTCTATGATAGATTGCGTCTCTTTTGTGCGTAACTATTAGCACCCTCTGGAAATCAAATTAGTGTCTGATGAAAGTAAACTTTCAAATTTGTTCATAAACAAAACCACCGTTGAACAATCTTCCTTTGAGAAGTGTTTTTAAGGCAAGTGTTATTCTATAACTGATTTTCATTTTTCAGATGAAGACAGCTTCCCCGGATTTCATAGCAGTTTTGCTATTACTTCTTTTTCTCAAGGAAAGAGAAAGCAACAGTAACGTTCAGAACAGCCTTAGAAAGGATTTGCATGGAACTGTTGGCATGGCTGTGGTACTTGAGGCAGCTGTATACAGCAGAACAAGACAAGACTAAGCAAAGGTTCCCTTTCAGCCACAAAGATCTGATTATTCCACAGGGAAGCTTTTTAATGTTTTCTTACCTTGGAAATATTTTTGTGAAAAAATATTGATAATAGTAACACAAACACTGCTAATTATCATGCATTAAAAGAATATTATGCAGTATGTCATTACTTTAATGGAAAACAAATACATTCATATTCAAATACATTTGCATTCTTGATATCATACATTTGGAGTAATCTTAAATACCCTAAATGGAGTTTGTGTGGAAACTTAAATTCAACATTAATTCCACTCTTCTCATGCAATATATGCTGTTTGCCTTTCTCACATTTCTCGTTGACAATTAGTGTAATGGCCCAGAGATTTTCCTGCTAAGTGCATATGAAAGCTGGCAAGGACAAAAGGACTTAAAAAAGATTAGCATAATATATCATAATTAATATATTAAAAACCCCACTATCCATGTAATAACAACTTATAAGTTGTTTTGTGGCACCTGCTTTCTCTTACAATAGACTTAAAATCATAGCAATACACAAGATATTTCAGAACAGATTAGAGGTGTTGGTCAGGAGAAGAGGAATAAATTAATAAACTACTTAGAATCTTTGCATCTAAATGAAAAAATTATATTTTAAATATTTTCTCTCATTGTTACAAATATAAATTATACTACTAATTTTTCCTACTGCTGGAATTTTTATTGTTAGAGCTTTTAGCATATTTAACCACTAAGATAATACGTGACTCTCAAAACACTAAGCTACGTGGTCTCAGTAAAACGGACCCTTTATGGTAAAAAAATTCTAAGAGAGAAACTTTGGTTAGTTCTCCTCATTATGATCCTGTTTATTGCTATTTTATGGCTGTATTTCTAGAATTTTCTCAGTAGTTTCACCTTAAGGTGGATGTAAATATGTATTTATGGAAAGAGAAAACAGTAAGAAAAATACTTATTTGCAGAGGCAACATTCCATCATTTATACTTTTGTTCCCTGAGTGAGAAATTTTGTAAATGCAATGTCCTGAAATTCAAATTCCAAGTTTATGATATATTAAAATAAAATTTCTCCAAGGGTGGTTGTATATGTACGAAATTTCCTTATACTCTCGGCACATTTTCTGTACTCCTGCCCATCTTTTCAGATCTGAACTCATCTCCCAGTAGACCCCATTGCTACTTCTCTCTGATCTTAATTTTGATTTGGAGAGGTGGCATGAAGCATATGTTTCCCAGCTGGATATTCTGTGGTGGAATTTTTATCTGTTCATTGCATTCAGTTCCAAGGGACATTAAGGTCCCATGAAGGAAAAGATCACCACGAAAAACTATCTGGCTTTCCTCTTCTCATTTTTCAACAGCAGAACCCAAGTGTTACTCTACTTAAAATACTTTAACTAGTGTCAAGCCAAAACTTATTTTTCTTCTTTCTGGATCTGATCCAGAGAACGAGTCCTGGGTTCAATTAAATAGGATTTTCAGAATATAGGACAAAGAGATGTTTCAGCTAAAATACACATTTCCTGCTGTGGGGAATAAAAAAAAAAAAAACAAACAAAAAACCTCTCTGATAAAAATAAACATGTTTTTGAAACACGTAAGAAAAAGAAGAGGATAAGCCAGTAAACTTCAGAAGAAGTTTACTTCTCTTCATCCATTTTTCTTCATAAATTTTCATTAATTTTCTTGATACAGTTATTTTCATAAAATCAATTTAAAAACTTACATAATAATAAATGGGAATTGCATCTTGCAAAATTAACAGGGCTAGAAGATGCAATATTACTTAAATGAAAATTATTCATTCATAAATAAATTGTTAGCTCTTCCTTTCAAAGCCATAAGACTGGTTATTCTGAGCTAGTACCACTGCTACAAATGTGTTTTATTTTCTTTAATGTTTAGAGAAAGGTGTCAGTTAAAAAACAAAACCAAGGAAAAACCTTTCAACCAACCACACTGTGAGAGTTTTTAGGAAAATTTTCTTTTGTTTTCCCAATTATTTTATTTACAGCTCTCATCCTGCCTTGGAAAAATTCTTGATAATGTTTGGCAGACCTGAGTATGTAGGGAAATTGAAGTCAGGGGGTGTATACTCTTTATCATGGAGTACTCCATGAGCCACTTGGGAGATTGCCTTTGTTGTGCAGTGAAGAGCAGGGTCCACATCAGTCAAATGAGTCTTTTGGAAATCACCCTGTGCTCCATGGCAGATCCCAAAAGCTAAGCATCTTTCTTGGCAGACTCCAGGGAGACCACCTGCACCTGCCAAAACATTGACTGGAGGATGGGAGACAATCAATTAGAGCTGGTTTTTATCTTATTGTAGCTCAACAGTGAGAAAAGCAGAAAAGTGCAAGGAAATTATAGGTCAAGTCCAGCCAGAGGTTTCAGGTGTTAACATTTCAAAAGATTTTCAAATATTTAGTTTCAATTATTTAATGATATGTTCAGTAAAACACCTAATATGTAAGATTCCATTCAAAATTGAAATTTTCTGAGGCTTAGCCATAATTAATAGCCAGTACTTGGCTTCTATATCTGAGAATAGCAGCAGTTTCTCAAAGCCCTATATTACTCAATGAGATGAAAAACTCAGTCCTGCTATAGGGATTAGCACTTTATGCAGATACTAAAATAATCTTAAATCAAATGTACTCTGAGAGGACTGATACTGCATTAGATATAAAACTATATTATAAACGAAAACAAAATGTGTTCAAAGGGTTCATGAGTTTAGAGAGGCTTTCTCTATTTAGGATTTTAACTCAAATACAAACCATCAGCAGCTTTGTATTTACTGGATGGAAGATGTCTGACGCATTTTTAGCAATTATGCATGGCTGAATAGATTTGGATAAAATCAGCTGGTTATTCATACCATAACCCTTTTAAAACTGACCCAAAAATGTTGGTCTGTTAGAGACATTAACATTCCTTCAATTTCCCATCATAGTTTCTAATAATTTCTCTCCTACATTTTTTGATCGAAAATGGAAATATTTAATTTTATTCAAACAGTCCTTTAAAGTCACTTTATAATCCATGGGATAGATATTTGAGAAAAACTTTTCTAGTCCTTTGGAGAAGTCCTTCCCTCTGAGCTCTTTCAAAGCTATTGGTTGAAAGTCAGCCCCTTGGAAAATACAAAAGGTACCTAAACAGGGACTCAAAAGCATTGTGGAGGCTGATGATTTAAAGACCTTATTCCTTATTTTCTATTAATGAAATAGAAATAACACATTAAAAGAATCTGTAGCTTCCTAATACTACCGTATGGGAAGTCACATTGACCTTAAGGGAAAACATGAAGAAAGAGATGTATTTCACACTAAGTATCTGATATAGGCGGTCTGAATGACAGGTGACTCTCAGGTAATATTCACTTATCATTCAGAGATGTTAAACTACAGAATGATGTCTTCTAAAATGCTCTTATATTAATCAGAGTTCAAGAGCGGGTATATTCCCCACCAGCTAGCTGTGACTTTTTTTTTTTTTTTTTTTGAGTAGTTCCATTCAGAGAGATTAAAATTCAATGGGATAATTAGCCCATTTAGAGCTGTGAAGACCAGCTCAGTTAATTTTACTTGTAATTTAAAATGAAACAAAAAACATCCTAGGATGGAAACTAATTTTCTGGTAGAAGTTTTTTGGCTCTTTTATCATAAACTCTTGGCTAAAAAACTGCAGGAGAAAAGAAGAAAACGGGAAGGACTCACCATGAACTCTCTCATCAATGAACACCTGCATATACATGTGGACATTTTTAACTGTCCTCAAAAGCCAGGAAAATAATGATCTGTTACTGAACAGTTACAAAATGAAAGCATTTTAATGAGAAACAGTGTTTTTCCATGCAAATATAGATTCATGAATAATAACTAAATTTTATTCCTCAAGTGTCAAAAAGGTGGAAGATTTTTAACATTGTTGTGTAGTATAGTGGCCCATTATGTTTCATTATTGAACACTATTCTTGTCTCTTTAGTTCACCATCTGTTCACAACAATTTCAATAATTATCTCCCATGTATAATATTAGTGTATAACAGAAAGTAAAGTTTGTTGATAATTCCCAAGGACATTGTTTTAAACAGTAACCTGATACACATATAAGAAAGTGTCAACATTTAGCAGTTGGGAATAAGGTATTGCACTTGGCTGAAAACTCTGTGCAGAACCTGATTTTCTCAAATATGACACCTAAACAAGACCATGTGTGCTGGAAAAGAGCCAAAATCTAGGTCAAGTTCTAAGATGTTGACATTTGTCAGAAATTATGTGATTCAGTGTTATTAACCTAGTAAAAAACCAGAGCAAATATAAATTTTAGACATACCAATTTGGTTGTTCTTTGACAACTGAACAAAAGATAACTTTTAATTGAAAGAAAAGACTAGATCATTTAAACCACATTTAGAGTAAAATCACTATTATTTGCAAATGACAACAAAAATGCAAACATTGTCATTTTGTCAAAGTAGATGTATTTATTTTTTTTAGTTTATTGTACTAACATTGAATTTGGATTTAGCTTAATTAGTTCTTTTACTTTCTAGAGGCTAAAGGTTTTATCTAGTTTGACGATATTTAACAGGAAAAGAAAAAATGTAAAGCCTTCATGAGGTTTCTCTCTTATTATCATCTGAAGATTGAATGCCTCATATTTCTTGACTTCCATCTTATAAATTGAACAAAAATAGCACAATGCTTATTCACAGAGTGTGCTCTGAGTTCATTGTCATTAAAAAATAGGTGGCCTAGTTTTTGACTAAGAGACAACAAAAATGACATTTTAAATACACATGCAACTGCAGCTTCTTAAGCAGATGACATTATCCTGCAGAAAGATAAATAAGTTTATATCCTGCTAAAGCAACATGGGATGCCATCAAGTATATCTAATCACTCATTCTATAAAATACTGGTTGGAGATTTCCAAAAAGATAAAACTCTAGAATTACTTCAAGTTAAAAAATGAGTAAAAATGGTTGGGGACAGGGAGTGCTACTCAAACCCAAATAAACACTCTCTTAAACCGATCTTTATTTCAAAAGAAGAAGATGAATTTGAGGTTTTTTTCTGGACTTATTCAAGACTATAGGAAGAATCCTTAGAAGATCTGAGTCCAACCTCACCTACTTCTCTGCATTCACAATGCCCTTTCTGATCTACACTTTAAGAGTTAAGATGTATAGTGCATCATACCTATAAAAGAAATAAAGCATCCATACCCTAGGGAGGATGAATGAAATAGTTGCATTTTCCATCTAAAAGTCATTGCTCAATACCTACTTGAAGAAAGTCAGATAGCCCAGTAGAAAAAAAATATGTAGTATAGAGATGTCTATT
>VXBN01019266.1:383199-411358 GCA_013397395.1 Sinosuthora webbiana
AAAAAAAAAAAAAAAAAAAAAAAAAGTTAAAAAACATGTGGACGTTCCATCTTATAACATCAGAAAAATCAGTTCTGTAAATTGTTCAGGCCTCAAATTTAGCACAAAGGTCTACAATTTAGGCTGGAAAAGATCTCTAAGGACGTCAAGTCCAACCACTAACCCAGCTTATTAAGTCCACAGCTAAACCATGTCACCAAGTGCCACATCTACATGTCTTTTAAATACTTCCAGGGATGGTGGTTCAACAACATTCCTAGGCAGCCTATTCCAAAATTTGACAACCCAGGTCCTTTGTCATGGAGCAGCTTTCCAGCCACTCTTCCCCCAGCCTGTGGCACTGCCTGGGGATGTTGTGACCCCGGTGCAGGACTTGGTATTTGGCCTTGTTGAACCTCACACCACTGGTCTCAGCCCATTGGTCCAGCCTGTCCAGGTCCCTCTGCAGAACCTTCCTGCCCTCCAGCAAATCAACACTCCCACCCAACTTGTTGTCACCTACAAACTAGCTGAAGGTGCACTCAATCCCCTCATCTGGGTCATTGACAAAGACATTAAACAGAACTGGCTCCAATAATGAACCCTGGGGAGCATCTTATTTTACCAGTCACCAGCTGGATATAACTCCATTCACCACCACAGTTTGGGCTCAGCAATCCACACAGTTTTTTGGTTTTTTTTGGTTTTTTTTACCTATATATATTTACGTCTGTCCAAAATTCATACTATCTAACATGCCCTTCCAAGCTAAGATTGATTATCTCACTGAGCTTTCAGGTCAAGTAGAATGGACTTTAAATGACAAAGAAAATATACATAAATAGAAAGTGAACTCAAAAAACAATTATTAGATAGAGAAGGTGCTGAGTGATGGAATGAATTTATGATATAGCTGATGCAGTTAACTAACGTAAATGTATTAAAGAAAAAAATATAAAGCTGTGGAGACTAACAAGTTAAAGACATTAATCAAATTTGGG
Source organism: Sinosuthora webbiana (assembly GCA_013397395.1). Lineage (NCBI taxonomy): Eukaryota > Metazoa > Chordata > Aves > Passeriformes > Sylviidae > Sinosuthora > Sinosuthora webbiana. The sequence goes on from VXBN01019266.1 coordinate 384,180, forward strand.
ATTCTATGTAGCCAGCTGGCCTCTTAGAAATAAATATTGCTTTTACTAATATTACTATTATGGTTTTCTCCTTTAATGTGCTAGCCTTCATATTAAGAGTTTCCAAGATTAAAATATTCTATCATTATGTAGAATAGAATGATTCACTGAAGAGCTCAAAATGCTCATAAAATTAATGGCAATATGAGATGAACAGGGAATAAAGCCTCAAAGTTTCCTTCTACACATATACATTAATGTGTCCTAATTTGTGCAGATATATGTGTGCATATAAAGCATATACATATATATATATATATATATATTTAATAGTCCTTCATGGTAACAATAATATCCTTCGCAGTATAATGAGACCATTGTTTTTCAATAGCTGATGTGCATTTGAGCAGTTGCGGAGTTTAAGATAGAATAGGCTCCTGATGAATCTTTCCTGTAGCTCAGTCATGTATCCTCTCTCCCAGATTGATTGTCCCATCTCTGATAATGTCCAACTTCCTTCTGCATCTTCTGTTAGAAAACCATTAGGATTTTCCTCCTTTGTTTGGTCATGTCTGTCTTTATAAAATTCTGAAAACCTAATTAGCTGTCAAGCACCTTATTCTGCCAAAAATAGTCAGAATCAAGTAGCTTCAAATATATAGATGTGATCATATGTAGCCCTGTGTTATTTCTGTAGGAGATGAGACCTAAAAATAAGAAATTTTCTAGTGGGTATACCTAGGCAGCATTTCAGATAAAAAATTTGACGGAATAGTCCTCCTTGGTGCTTTTCACTTACAGACAAGTTTTTACTCATGGACCTTGAAACAATTTTTATCAATACAATTGAAGGGGTTACATGTGTATATATAGAAATATAAATATATATTGAATATGACTACAGATGGATGAATATGGATACAGATATAGACCCACACACAGACATATATTTGAGAAGCAGTATATGTGAGAATTACAGTAGTTCAAGAAACAGAATATATATCTGTCAGCTGGATGGGCACATAGCTATCACACAAATACTGGTACAGATGTATTTATATATCATTTTGGACAAAAAAAAAAAGTCAGAACAAAACACATTAAAAAGAATCCTGAATCTGGTAGTAGAAACAATTGATTTAAGTATCACAAAATTATGCCTTTGAGTTTGATACTTACCTAGATTTTTTTTTCTGTGTTTTTTTTTTTTTTGTTGTTGTTTGTTTGTTTGTTTGTTTGGGGTTTTTTGTGGTTTTTTGGTTTGTTTTGTTTTGTTTTTTGTTTTTTGGTTTGTTTTTTTTTTTCTGATAGATGTTCAAGGAGAAAATTATAGGAATATGGAACAAAAGAGTTTTTCTTTGTATGAGACCCATGGAACGCCAACTTGGAATTCTATTGACTTCATGAAGTACTGCAAATACTTCACCTATATATATTCTGCTCTTCTGAAATACAACACTCATTGCTAGTACAAAATCTTTTGGTTTGGAGTGGATAAGTTTTCAGAACTGTTATTCAGACCCCCACTGAAATCATGCAATTAAAACTGCAGATGACAAAAGTATACAAACCTATGATCATAATTGCAGATGACAAAAGTATACAAACCTATGATAATATAGCAGCAAGACTAGAAGTTAATCCTGTACAATGACTGGGCAGTGAGGCTAAACAAATGGAAGTACTGTTGCACATTGTAAGTAATTAGATCATAGAAATCTTTGCCTCAGGAGATCATAACTGCTAGGTTTATAAAAGCATTGAAAAATCACAAGGTCCTTGGGGGGAGAAAAAAAAAAAGAGTTAGTGAAAAGCCAACTAAATATGAAAGATCACATTCCCAATTGGGAAACCACTGCTTGGAGGAAGCTGGGTGCCATTGCAAAAAGTGCTGTCATGTATTGAGCTGAATAAATACATTTCCCTTAGTCAAGAGATCTGCTGGACTTACAGTTCCAGCTTTGATTAATCCTTTCTTCAGCACAACAGAATAGTTCAGGACAACTATTATTCTCCTCTTAAATCTGCTCTTTTTTGTAAATTCTGACTGTGGCTTGACAAGTTGGGTAAAATTAGTCTATTTATATCATAATTCTTTCTTTCATTCACTAAATAACCAATTATAAGATAATGTCTTACTTCTTTCAAAAGAAAAAACAGAGGGTGCTCCCTGAATTTATTTTTATTAGGCCTTTTCCAACCATTTCTCTTTGAAATATTAAAGAAAATATCTCCTGAAAATGTTGGGGTTTTTTGCTTATTGCAGCTAATATTTTTTCTAGATTTTCATAGAATCATAGAATGTTTTGGGTTGGAAGAGGCCTTTAAGGTCATCTAGTTCCAACTCATCGGCCCATGGGCAGGGCCAACCCATCTTCCACTAGACCAGGTTGGTCAAAACCCCATCCAAACAGGCCTTGAACACTTCCAAGGATGGGTCACCCAGGACTTCTCTGGACAACCACTTCCAGTGTCTTACCAACCTAATAATAAAGAATTTCTTCTTAATATCTAATCTAACCCTACCTTCTTTCAGTTTACAGCCATTCCCACTTATCATATCAATAAATGCCCTTGTAAAAAAGTCCCATTCCGGTACTAGGAGGTCTCTGTAAGGTCGCCCTGGACCCTACTCTTCTTCAGGCTGAACAACCCCAGCTCTCACAGCCTGCCTTCGTAGGAGAGGTGCTGCAACTAACTTGACAAAAAATTGTGTTTGTGTTACTTTTCCTCAGCAGTTTCCTGTGCCATATTTTTATAAAAAATACAATGCAGAAGTCTTAGGTACATTAGTTGGAAAGAATGGTGAGATAATCTGTTTATTCAAGAAATGTGTTTTAAAGGATTGGAAGGAAGTACCATAATTCATTTCTGTTATAAATTGCCTTTTTTTCTATGTGTAATAGATTCTGAAAGTGTTTAATCTCTTGACAAAAACTCCATAATTTGCAATACTCTTCTAATGATCGCAGGGTATTTCTTCTACTCTCAGGACATTACCACTCTAGTGGGAATTATGGACACACTTTAAGAGGATTTGATTCAGTATTAGAGCAGCAATTGTGTGTTAATTAAATACCAATTGATTATTTAAAATGCTTGCGCTGAGTTTTAGGGACATAATCTGTAAATCTTGATTACAATTTTTTAATGGTAGGTTGCATGCTCTGTTATAACAGAAAATGTTTTAGTGATGCTGAGCAGTGAGTAAAGCAATGGCTTGATGTTCAAGGACACCATGGTGGAAGTGGGTAAATGAATGTTCCTTGTTAAAATACATTTCTCGTTGATTTTTTTTGCCTAATACAGTAATTTATAAAATGTACTGAGTCTAAGGGATTTTTTTGCTTTGGTTTTGCATCACATGAGCAAGATCAAAGAATCACAGAATATTCTGAATAGGAAGGGACTCACAATGGTCATCAAGTCCAACATTTAAAATACCATATTTTCCTTTGTAAAGGGAAAAAAAAAAAAAAAAGAGATTTGAAGGAAAGGAATAATTTCTGTTTTCTCAAAGCCTGGGGATTACACACCCCAGGAAACAGGAATTTCTCAGATAGGTGGGTGTTTCATCCCAGACTGCAACTGAGTACAATGCAGCTGCTCACACACTGCACTGCCCCATGATAGGATCAGGAGGAGAATCAGAGAAAAGGAAATAAACCTCCTGGGGTGAGATGAGAAGAGTTTAATTATTGAAGAAAGTAAAATATTTTATTAATATTCCTGCTATCGTTGGAACAAAAGAGAGAGGGAGAGAGACAAAATCCAAGAAATACAACCAATGCCAAATACAAATTGCTCACCACTTGCTGACCAACAATGGCCAGACTGCCCCGCCCCGCCCAGCAAGCTCCTCTGGCTTATATACTGATCATGATGTTCCATAGTATGGAATATCCCTTTGGCCAGTTCAGGTCTGCTCTTCTAGTAATGCTCCCTCCCAGCTCTTGTGTACCTGATGGCTGGCAGAGCATCGGTACTGAAAGTTCTTGATGTAGAGACTAAGCACTACTGGGCAACAACAAAATATTGACAGGTTATCATTATTTTGATAATGAATCCGAAACACAGCACTGTACCAGTTACTAAGAAGAAAAAGGATTCTATTCCAGCTGAAACTAGGACAGTAGGTTTATGCAATATCCTGTGTTGAATAGTCAGTAAAATGAGCAATAGGTTTTGTTTTGTTTTTTTCTGTTATTGTTAAGCATTAGGTCATACACCCTTTATCAGATCCATACCTGCTGCATGTGAGACTGAATGAAAGCTTAAAGTCCATTAGCAGATATAGCCAATTTATTGCAATCAGCAACATTTTGTTGATGTTTAGTGTACAAGGGGCTATGCTGGGAGAGAAAAATTCATCAGGCATGGATTCTGAACTAAGATGTGAGCTACAGATCAGGCTGAAATGATTTTGTGCTTTCTTCACTTTGCAGAACTACATCATTTTGGGTGGTGTGTTAGCTGAGTCAGGAAGCTTTGTGCATGAAAGATGCACAGATAAATACATAAAATTTATCAATCAAAATATTGCAGCAGGAAACCAAATGGTATAAGTGGCAGTGCTAGCAGAATAGGTATTATTACAGTTAAAAAATACTTCTGATTTTATAATATTTAGATATGTCCAAACAACTCATTCAATCTAATTAGTCAAATATCTTCCAAAACATAAAAAATAGAAACACAGAAAAATTCTTTTGTAATTTTTCTACATTGGGCTGTTTTTTCTTCCTGTGGTAAAACTTCAGGTTTAAATATATAAGTGCCTTAGACTATGGGGTATTATAGAAGGAATGAAAATTACTCTAATACCATTTGTACAATAGCAGCTGTTTTTATCTGCTGTGCCAGATTACTTTTGGCATCATTCCTGCTGTTTCCTGTGTGAAAACCCAGTGGAAATGAAACTATCAAGACAGGGTTTGTGTGAATGGTCATTTCCAAGGTTCTGCCTCTCTATTGAAAAGGAAGAAAAAGAGAGCCTAGATTTGAGCAGATACTGGACTGACAAGCCTAAAGACTGACTTTCTGTGTTTACCAGCAGAATGGCTGTTTAGCTAACAGACAATGTCAGTCCAGGCTTCAGAGTGCAGTACTGCCAACATTCTTGCTCAGAAAAGATCAGGGTTGTGAGGGAGAGGCCAGAACAAATCTTCATGATCATATATCCTGCTCTCCTCGGCTGCATTAGGAGAAGTGTTAGAAAGTCAAGGGAGGGGACCCTTCCCTCTGCTCAGAACTGGTGAGGCCACACCTGGAGTACTGTGTGCAGTTCTGGGGTTCTTAGAACAAGAGAGAGGCATGGACATACTTGAAGCAATCCAAAGAAAAGCTAAAAAGAAGATCAAGGGACTGAAGCATTTTAACTGTGAGGACAAGCTGAGAGATCTGGGGCTTTCAGCGTGGAGAACAAATGGCTCAGAGACTACAAATGTCTACAATCTACAAATGTCTGAAAATCTCTGAAAGGAGGATGAAAAGATGACAGAGACAGGCTGTTTTCAGTGGCACCTGGTGACAGGACCTGAGGCAGAAGGCAGAAACACAAACACAGAAGGGTCCATCTGAATATCAACCTTTTTTTTTCTGTAGGGTGACCAAGCACTAGAAGAGGTTGCTCATAAAGGTTGTGGAATCTCCAGACTTGGAGATAGTTAAAAGATGTTTGGACACGTTCCTGGGCAACTGCTTCCAGGTGAACCTGCCTGAGCAGTGGGGTTGGACCAAATAACCTCCAGAGGTGCCTTCCAACCTCAGCCACTTTGTGATTCTTTGATTCAGCCTACCTGCTGTGATTACCAACAAGGACACAGGGTAGTAATTTTTTGTTCCTGTATAAAAGCTGGGTGGAGACAAAATGCTAGAATGTCACGTTGGACATTGAACTGATTGTTAAATTCAGTCACCAACCAGCAGAATTTGGAACATCATCGTTGTCCCAAGTTACCTCTTCATTCTCACAAAGGGTGCCAAGGTCTCTGCTGATACTACATTGTCCTCTCTGTCCCATGCTCTCAGAATGACAGGCTTTGCTTTCACAGGCTTTAATAATAACCGTGGGCTAGACTGTGCACTCAAGCGGCAAACAAGATGCGATACCTCATGAATAGTTCTTTACACCAACTAACTTCAGTGAGACCCTTTGATGTCAGTTATTCATATGGGATATAATGGAAGTAGAAATTCCTATGCCAACCAGTCATACCTAGCATGAACTCATGAAGCTATGAAAGAATGCAGACAGACTTTTTTTCTCACTTCTTCCCAGCAGGACTCCATCTGATCCTGCTAAATTCCAGCCTTTAGTACTTCAACTGTCAGATAATGACATTTTATGTATTTTTAAGATCACTGATGCCTTAGAAAGAGCACAGAAGAATGTTGGGTATGCTTCTTTCTCTGAAATGGTAGTCTCTGATTTCAGTATATGTCTGGTAGTGTCTGATTTCAGTATATGTCATTCTTTCATAATTAATTGGAAAGATGCAGCAAAGGCAATAAGAAAAAGATTTTACTTTTGTTGGGGTGGTTTTCTTGATTGGTTTTTATTTCAGTCTTCTTCCTTCCTTTCTCACATCTTTCCAGAAGTATTATGTATAACTTTGTGACTGGGTGGAAAAACTATAGATAAAGGTATGTGAAATGCCAATTGTCATGTATATCTTATTCTACTCACTACGTACAAGATGAAGCTCCACTTGAAAGTTTGGAAATTGGGTATTATCTCCACTATTCATTACTGAACAATAACAGGTTCTTTATATCGCAAGATAAGCACAGGAAAAAAACCTGAGAACCTCTTTATCAGTGAAAAATACTCTAAGAACAATACATAACATTTGGATAGAAACAGAGAGTGATTACATTTTGACTAAAGTTAAAAAAGAGCTGCTCGCAAATCCCTTAGGGAAAAGAAAGTCAGATAAATATATTCTACCAACAAAAACAGTTTAATCATATATGCTGCTTAATGCTGTTTTATGATTCCAGTGACCAGTTTGCAAGGAACAGACTTCTTTGATAAATAACTCTACAGACAAAATACTGTTTCTCTGTGTGGAGCTTGTTAGTCATATCCTGATGTGTCACTGATGGCTCAGAGAGATAAAAAGAAAAATAAGGGAAACATGGTTGATCAAACAGGTATCTGTTCACAGAAGTAATTCTACATATGAATATATGCAAACCTCTATGCACATAGACATTTACTCAAAGGTATACATAAACAAACAGTTATTCTAAATCTCTGAGTGCAAGAATGGTTTCCAATACAAGACAACATAAAAAATACTGAAAAACCTGTTTACTTTTTAAACAACAGAAGAAGAAAGACACTCAGCCTTCCCACCCCACAAGATATTCTAATTGCAATGTATACTATTATATAGGAATATACTGTGCACAGTTAAATAAACACAAGACTAAGGAAATGTACCCAGACACAACAAAATATCTTTTTGAGGACTGCATTGTTTTAACTGGTCAAAGTGTAGTCAGTAGAAGAAACAGACACAGCTCTGAAAGGAAATAGCACCTGAAAGCACGTTCATTCTGTATGAAGCACAGTATTCCTCTTTTGTTGTGAACTTAGCGATGTGTAATCCAGCTAGGCTTGAATTAGAAAGAAGGGTGGTATTGGAAAGAGAAACTGGGATGAGGATTCAAAATCCTAGCTGCCTTCTAGCTTCTTATTCTGAGATTTAGGATTGCTACAGATGCACTTAGAGCTCCTTGCTTCTCTTGTGAAAGAGATACAAACACTTGCGGTGGGTTGGAAGGCCAATGATCGAAAACATGATTATTAATGTCCACTCAGGAAAAAGAAACATTCTATTGCTGATTCAGAAGGTTTATGTCGAATTTAAAGTATACAAGTAAACCATTGAAGTATACACATTGACTTCTACATGACGAAAATTTTTGAAATCCAAATTTGAAATCCAAATTCAAATTTGGCTGATAGTTTGCCAAACTGGAGCTTAAAACCTTGATACTTGGTACCTTATATGTAACCATACATATATTTATATGTTTTTCTCTCCTGTGAAAGCAAGTTTTTAAGAATGGATTTACATGCCTTAGTTTCTTAAGACTATTTTGAACATAACTTATTTTAAAAAAGATTTTTCCAACCCACCCGCCTAAGTGTTCTAGACTAGGCATCTCATTCTCACACTGTGCGTCATGAAGCACACAATATGTCATCATAAATCAAAATTAGAGAGGAATGAATCATAGCAGATTTAAATTTTGGATGGCTCACTTTCCATGTATGTGATTTGCAAAATGGGGCTGAGAGCTCAAAAGACTGCTGTTTTCTTTGGCTTTTTTTTTTTGTCTAAAGATAGAAAAGAGTTGGTAAACACTGGGACCATTGTAATTCAATTGCTTCCAGTATTTACATAGGCACCTTCTTTCTGCTCTTAGTGCTCCAGATGTTCTGCTGGTACTACTTCTCCCTCCAGACATTTCTTTCCTTTCTTTCCACCAATACAGCACATTATTCTTCCTTTTTCATAAAGCTAACAGTGACAGCTCTAGTGCATCCTCCTACAACCCCAATAGATTGCAAACTATGGGCATTCCTAGCTGAACCCACTTAGCTGTTTGGCTGCTTGCATCCTGCTACTGCAAGCACATGTCTAGAATCTTCTTCAACCCTCTTCACAGGTTCCCTATATTGCATGTCTCGTCCTTGAAGAAGTTAAGTTCTTAATTATAACCTTAATCCACAAGTATAATATCCTCTATTTTAGGCTTCAACTACAATCCCAAAATAGAAAAACAGGAAATAATGAAACCCTTACAAGTACTGTTGAACCACAAATCTATTCTTGAGTGAAGGTTCTGGCCTGGCTTCCTCTTCTGCAGATCAACCCAACCATTCGCTGATGCAAACACAACAGTGTTAAAAGCACACTGGTGTGTCACCCAGTGATTCATCACCCTGAAAGTCAGAACTAGAATAATAATTTCTTAAACAGCAAGGTACTGCCACGTGATATAAGAAAAGCTGACATTTTAAAAATGCTTTTTCAAAGATTTACTAGTCAATACCCCCAGAGAAGTTGTTTAAATAAAACTGTAGATTTTAAGTATATGCTAAATGCTTGCCCTAAAGCCTTATTACTATCCCGTTGATGCTGATGGAAGCAGAATCCACTGAGGCAGAAACAGAAGGCTGGAGTAGTTAAACTTCAGCTGCACTAAAATTCACAGCCTTTTGCAGTCTCTTGCTACTGCAGAAAGAATGAGGCCAATCAAGTCTGGGCTTTCCCTGTTCCTCTTGCTGTCAAATTCTTCTTTACTCTATGACCAAATATAATCTCTTTGTTAACATCTGCTGGGTGTCTCACAGTTCCTGTTTTGTAGACCTGGAAGTTATGAACCTAGAAGGTTTAACAAATAAAATGCATCAAAATATGAGAATATCTGCCTTCATACTTAGGACAAAGGTTTACTCTCATAAAGGATACTAATGATTTCCATGAGGTTCATACCTGTCTTTGCTGTTTTTGCACGGAAGTGATTTTTCTGGGAAGAGCTGTGGCAAAAACAACCGATCACTGGCTTTGAATGTTGAGAGCCTAATGAAGCTTTTAGAGATCTGGATACACCTCTGGACTACACAGGTTAAAAATCAGAGAAAATCCCGGGCAGGTCTCTTTCCTTCTGGCCTGAGAAGATGTAATAGGCGGGCCTGGCTCCCTCCTTGCCGTGGGGGACTGGTCCAGGCAGGCCCCCCAGAAGGAAGCCTTCTGGGTCCCGTCCTGGGCCGGATCCGGGCCCAGCAGCTACAGGGTAGTGCGAGGGGAGGAGAGAATGCCCCATCCTGGCTGGATTGGACCCGAGCAGCTACTAACATTCTGCTGCTAAGGCTGCACCCCCACCATGGCCCCGGGAGGCCTAACCGGGTGGGGTGGCCCCTGCTGAGGGGCCAGGCCCTTTCCTCACCAACCCAGCACAGCTTTTTGAAGAATCCTTCACCGTAGACAGCTCTGGCCGCTGCTACTAAGTCATCCAGCCATGTAGTGGTTCCACAGCAACCAGAACCCTGAGATTCTGGCCTAGTTTGAGCACGGCCTGACCCTACTGATATGGAGGATGTTTATGAATATAAAAATACAAGATTTTAGAAGCAGTTTTTGGTGATTTTGTAGAAGTAGAGAAACAGCTTGTACTGAGAACACATAGAAGATTAGTTGTTAAGCTTAGTTGTTAAGTACTTACTAAGTAGAAGTCATATAGGTAAGATGTATAATGTTGAAACTCAGCAAAGTGGGACCTAGGTTTTTGTCAAAAATCGGTAAAGCAGAACTCTGTGGCTTGAATCCTGCAAAATCAAGCTCCTAATCTTTGGCATGAGCAAAGTGGCCTGAAAAATAGCCAAACCTCCACTACGCCTACCCAGAAGCGAAGATCAGCTTGAGGAAGACATCATCCTTGCTCCCAAGACTCCCATTCACAACTACCAGGAGGCATGACAGCTATTTAGAATACGAAGCGAGAGAGGGTGGGGAATGCCAGGTGAGGAGGTGTGGGTTTGTGGGATCAATGTGTATTTAAACCTGGACCTTGTCTTGACCAGATACGCACAGTTTGGAGAAGATATCCCCTCGTGTGTCCCAGCTGGAAATAAAACATACTTGCTTTACAATTTCTAATTGTAAAGTCCTTATTCCATGCTTCATTACCACCTTTGGTCACTGCCAGGAAGAACCATTTTGCCCTCTCCAGTCCTGGGGGAAATTTTACTCTTTGCATAGATGAAACTTGCAAAACACTAATTCTTTCTCTGAATAAGAGAAAGGAACAGAGTGGAGACATGTAGAGAGATATTATGAAGACACCAAAGTCAGTAAAGGAAGAATTGAGTCTTATACGGAAGAGAGAATGAGAAGATGTTTAGTCTTAGGCTGAAATTCTTTGGTAAAGCCATGGTAATGAAGTGTAATAAACTAGAATATCCCTTTAAATTGTGGAAATATGTACTGGGGAGATGAAAAGAGTATTCAAATTGCAGATACAAGCAGAGGTACTTGTGGCAGACTAAGCAAATATTGAAGTAGCTATGATCTTATGAGAAGCTTGAACAGAAAGAGAGACATGAGATGAAGGTGAAGTTTTGCCCCCAGGAAGAAGAAGATCTCTGCTCCTAGCGATGAAGATGATCTCAGAGAGAGGGATGAAGAAAACCTTTGCTTTTGAACGGTTCCTCTTTAGAGTGGTACCCCATGAGTGTACATGGCCCATTATGCAGCTGTGGGAAGACTGTATGCTATGTGACAGACTTCACAACTGCTATTCCCAAGCAGCTGCTTTTGTAAGAATTAAAGAAGTCACAAGATAACTGTTCTTGTCTTGTGGGAGGTTCCATGGCTGACCAAAAGGGACTTCTCTCTCTAAATTAACTAATAAAAGTCTATTTTATAAGTGGTAAACTGACCTAAAGTCCAAAGTTTTGTGTCTATATGTTGTCCGTGAGAAAGAAAAAAAAGCTGTTAAGGAAGAGGGGAAGTGTTCTGAAGGTTTTATTCTGATTCTTATTATTTTTTTTTTCCCTTTTGTAGTTTTGTTAATAAACCTGTCTTTATACCCTTTTAAGTTTTGAGCCTGCTTTGTTTTTCTCCTAATCCTATCTCACAGCAGAAGAAGAGTAAATAATTCTAGTAGATACTCAAACCACTACCATCATTCAGGAAACAGAAATTGACATACATGAAACCACTACGCTGTCCTATGCCATTTTTTAATGTCTTTTACCTTAAACTAGTGTTTGATTTATGCCACAAAGCAGTACTCTTTATATTCTTTTTTTCTTTTTCATCTTATCTAAAGATGTTCTCATTATCCATATAAATGCCTGGTTTTCTTTAAAAACTCTATGTCTCGGTGAAATCTTATGGCGGTGAGTTTGACTGACTAATTATACATTGTATAAAAAAATTCTCCCTTTTATCAGTTTGAATTTCTTTCCTTTCAGTTTCATCTACTGTCCCATTATTCTTGTCTCATGAAAAAGGGCAAGTTTTTCTTGGTTTAAAATCCCTCCATATCACTTTTCCTGGATGAGCACCATTACAATATCCCCATTACCTAATACAGCAAGGATCTCAATATGTCTTGGTCTTTGGATGCTACTGGCTTGCCTTTTTTTTTTTTTTTTTTAATATCAAAACCCTAAAGGTTTTCTAGTAGATATGTACGTCCTGATTAAAAATATTATCACTGTGTTTCTAATAAAAATGTTCTGCAGACATTTAGAAGCAATCCAAAGGCCTCCAGATCAAGGACTACCCAATAAAATCTATTGTTTCAACACTGACCTCTGATCAGCGTTCAGCACTCTGCATATTAACTTGTTTTCTGAAAACCTTGCTCATTCAGTGTTGATTTATCTTTCAAATAATCTCTAATTATCTCATCTCCAAACTATTCTTTCTTTTTGTTTTTTTTTTTTAATTTTATTTTACTCTTTTCTTATGTGGAAGCTTTTGTGTGGTTCATTGGCCTCACTATTTTTTTGCACTTTGCTTAACTGCTTTGCAAGCACAGACCAACCCTAAGGATTTGGGGTGCTTTTGAGCCTATATTTCTTCTAACTCACATGGTGCAGCCATACAGCAACACAGGATGATGCACATCTACCTGCACAGCCATCCCTTCTTCATCCTTTAAACTAGGTTTGAAGGGGGAAGGGTTGCAGCTGGGCTCTCAGGAAGCCGGCCCAAGAGTGGTAAGCCTGAGCTAGGGGTGAAATCAGTAGCCCAGCTGAGGTGCATGTGCACTAATGAACGCAGCATGGGTAACAAACAAGAGGAGCTAGAGGCCATGGTGCAACAGCAGAGCTATGATGTAGTTGCCTTTGGGAAACATGGTGAGATGACTCACATAGCTGGAGCACTGCACTGGATGGCTACAAGCTCTTCAGAAGAGACAGGAAAGGGAGAAGGGGTGGCCCTTTATATTAGGGAGGCTTTTGATGTCATGGGTATTGAAACTAATGATGATGGAGTTGAATGCCTGTGAGTGAGAATTAAGGGGAAGGCCAACAAGGCTGACGTCCTACTAGGAGTCTGTTATCATCTACCCAACCAAGAAAAAGAGGTCGACAACTTCTATGAGCAGCTGGAGAGTGTTTCAGGATCACCAACCCTTTTTCTTGTAGGTGACTAACCTACCAGACATTTGCTGGGAAATTAATACAGCAGAAAAGAGGCAGTCCAGGAACTTCTTAGAATGAGTTCAGGACAACTTTTTGTTGCAGCTGGTGGGTGAGCCCACCAGGGCAGGGATTGTGTTAGACCTCTTGTTTCCAAATAGAGATGAGCTGGTGGGAGTTGAGGTGGTCAGTGATCATGAAATTACAGAGTTCTCGATATTTAGTGAAATGAGGAGTAACATCAATAAGACTCTTACACTGGACTTCCAGAGGGCAGATTTTGGCCTATTTAGGAGACTTATTCAGAGAGTTCCTTGGGAAGCAGCCCTTATAAACAAAGGAGTTCAGGAAAGGTGTGTGTGCTTCATAACAGAGATTTGAGGGCATCATAACCGACAGTGCCAAAGGCTGAGTCAATTGGGCAAACATCCAGCCTGGATGGGCAATGAGATTTTGAAGGAACTTAGGAATAAAAAGAGGATGTATTTTCTTTAGAAGGAGGGTCAGGTCCCTCAGGAAGTATTTAAGGGCATGTAGGAAAAAAAATTAAAGAGGCCAAAGCTCAGTTCAAACATACTTTGGCAATTTTTGTAAAGGGTAATATATATTAATGGCAAAAAGAAGGGTAAGATCAACCTTTGTTTTCTACTGGATGTGGGAGGAAACTTAGTAACTCCAGATGAAGAGAAGGCAGAAGTGCTTAAGGTCTTCTTTGCCTCAGTCTTTGGTGGGAAGACAGCTTGTCCTCAGATATCTGTCCTCCTGGGTTGGTAGATCGTGTCAGGGTGCAGAATGGACCCCCTGTTATACAGGAGGAGGCAATCAGAGAACTGCTGGGTTGCTTGGATGTTCATAAATCTATGTGACCAGATGGGATCCATCTCAGGGTGATGAGGGAGCTGATAGATGAGCTTGCAAAGTCGCTCTCTATCATTTAACAACAGTCCTGGCTCACTGGTGAGGCTCCAGTGTGGAAGCTGTCCAGTGTGATGCCCATTCATAAAAAGGGTGGGAGAGAGATCCTGGTGCTTGTAGGCCAGTCAGCATGATCTCAGTACCCGGTAAGGTAATGGAACAGTTTCCACTGAGTGTCATCACGCAGCACCTACAGGATGGCCAGAGTCTCAGACCTGGGCAGTGTGGGTTTAGGATGGTTAGGTCATCCTAAAGGAGACCATCAATGTAGTCTCCTTTTATGACCAAGTGACCTACCTGGTGGATGCAGGAAAGCCTGTAGCCTATTTGGACTTCAGCAAGGCCTTCGACACTCTCCCACAGCATCCTTCTGGATAAGCTGGCAGCCCACGGCTTGGACAGGAGCAATCTTGTCTGGATTAAGAACTGCCTGGATGGCTGGGCCCAGAGTGGTGGTGTATGGTGCTGCAACCAGCTGGCAGCCAGTCACCAGTGGTGTTCCTCAGGGGTCTATGCTGGGGCCAGTTCTGTCCAATATCTTTATTGATGATATTGATGAGGGTATTGAGTCTTTCGTTAGTATATTTGCAGACAACACTAAGCTGGGAGTGTGTGTCGATCTGTTGGAAGGTAAGAGGGCTCTGCAAAGAGACCTGGAATGGCTGGATGTATGGGCAGAGTACAATAAGATGATGTTTAATAAGTCCAAGTGCCGAGTCCTGCATTTTGGGTACAAAACCCCCTGCAACATGATAGGCTGGGGACAATGTGGCTGGACAGTGCCCAGGCAGAAAGGAACCTGGGGGTACTTATGACAGCAGCTGAACACGAGCCAGCAGTGTGTCCTGGTGGCCAAGGAGGCCAAGGCATCCTGGCCTGGATCAGGAATAGTGTGGCCAGCTGGAGCAAGGAGGTCATTCTTCCCCTGTACTAGGCACTGGTGAGGCCACACCTTGAGTGCTGTGTTCAGTTCTGGGCCCTCAGTTTAGGAAGGACGTGGAGACACTTGAGCACATCCAGAGGAGGCAACAAGGCTGGTGAGGGGCTTGGAGCACAAACCCTGTGAGGAGCGACTGAGGGAGCTGGAGGTGTTTAGCCTGGAGAAAAGGAGACTCAGGCGTGACCTTATCACTCTACAACTTCCTGAAAGGTGGCTGTAGTGAGGTGGGGGTCGGTCTCTTCTCCCAGGCATCAACTGACAGAACAAGAGGACATAGTCTTAAACTGTGCCAAGGGAAATATAGATTGGATATTAGGAAAAAGATTTTTATGGAAAGAGTAATAAAGTACTGCAATTGTCTGCCTGGCGAGGTGGTGGAGTCACCATCCCTGGATGTGTTTAAAAAAAGACTGGATAAGCCTCAACGCCTCATGGTTTAGTTGAGGTGTTAGGGCTGGGTTGGACTCGATGATCTTTAAGGTCTCTTCCAACCTAGTGATTCTGTGATCCTTGGGGTTCATATATCCTTAATGTGCTGTGCTTTCATTTGTCCTGGTGAAAAGATGAGCAGTCCAATTATGTGAAAGAATAAACATGATGTGCACTCATAAAAGGCCTCCGCTTTTCAACAGAAACTTGAAGCCGGTGTACAAACCTCCACATAGCAAGCTAACCTTAAGCTGCCAGGAGAACCACAAAAGTTTGTTTGACACTATTTCACTGATTTTCTTTGGGCTGCAGTTTGAGCAGAGCTCAGTTAAATACACACAGGAGAGTCTGGTTTAAAGTCATTCTATACTACTTCTCACCTATTGGTCTCAGCTGCTGTATAGTGTAATTACATTTCCAGGTGTCTAATTTCTAGCAGTGGTCAGAAGGGCTGTATGGAAATAATCACCCTCAAGGACAAAAGGGTTTTCTGGATTTTGTCACCACAAAAGGAATGTGGCAGGCAGACTATCTTAGTCACCTGTCTGTGAAATGGACAGTCAAGCTCTGGGAAAGATTGTAATAGAGGAAATAAGAAAGTAAAGTTTAAAACCTTTGACCACTAAATTGCATTTAGTATAATCATATCCAAACTTTCAGTGTTGACAGTATGAATATGACATGGTTTTATATCCTTTTTTCATTTTTTTTCCATATTGTAAGGTCAGTTTTCAACTGTATTAAACAATATTCTCATGATGCAGAATACTGAAGCAGGAAACTGGTACCATCTTACTGTTGCAGGGCATATAATTTCCTCCGGGCATTAGACTTGTACCTTCTCACCCAGAGCTGTTCATCTGACCACACAACTGTGGTGGAGGGGAAGGAAGCACAGAAAAGAGCATGACAAAAAAATCAAATCCCTGCTCTATTGAAGCCATCTTGCTGGGGTTTAATTAGAGGATTTCAGGAAGCCCCAGATTAGTAAAAGAAAATCTTTGTGATTTGCCTTGGTAATTACTGGAATGAAATTTCAGGAGCTGAGATAATTCCTCAGGGAAAGTGCATCTGTGCACTTCAAATTAGCAGCTTATATGCTCGCTTAGATTCTTTACATGCCTTCCAAACTATGCTGGCATACTTAAAAGGTATGCTCATGTTAGCAGATTTAGAAGGAGGGAAACTTTGGCAGATTACCTTGGCAGAAATTTCCTCTCAGTGTTTCTCATAGAGTGTTTCTCTCCTCCTAGAAAAGATATCCCAGGGGAATTCAGATCTTTCTCCAGAGATATTGGCCTAAATCCCAAGAATTCAAAATCAGGAGAATAAAAGCATCTTATACAAGATCCTCAGCCTCTCCCGAAGCAATACACACCTGGCAGTCCTGGCTCCATTCCCAGGCTGGTGTAATTTCAACCCCACATATGAGTAGCAGGCTGCCACAGTTTAGGGTTTAGTGTCCTGTGACCTCATAGGACTAAAAAATGAAGTAAATATTATCAGAAAAAGGGGAGGCTTTGGTTTCTGAAGGCACATGCATTGTGCTTCCAGCCCTAACCACGGTCAGGTATCAGATTATGAAGATATGGACTATCTTTTCAACTGTTTCATTTGGAAGGCTTTACAGCTTCCCTTATGCTTACAAGCTAGGGCTTTACAGTCAGGGGTTTTTAAAAGTGTTCTTGTAGGCTTGGTGCTTTTTGTTTATATTTTAAAATCTTTCACTATTCTTTTACTTTTGTGTGAAGTTACTATAAGGTTCTAAGTCCTTACTATTTATTCCTGTTCTCTGCCAGTATTAAGCTCTGAAAGAAAGGCATAATTTCCCTGCCTGGAAAGTTACATGTATTTTGAACACACTTCTTCAGGTCACTTTAGAATTGCTATGGTTCTTCTATGAGAAGCTACGAGCAGTTAATGAGAATTGACAAAAGAAAATATTTAGTTGCCCAGGTACACAGGTATCCATGTCTGCTCAATGTACCTCAGATAATGTTTCTGCCTTCCAGCAGCCCCTCTAGAAGGGCTTGAGTCTCTTTTAGTCCACTGCTGTGTATCTGCCAAGCCTCCATAGCTGCCTTGGCTTTACTGTACCATTTCACGGTTGTTGAATGCTTATTCTGAGTTAACTGAATCCCTGGAAGCTGGCTTCTGAACCCCTTCTGAAGCTTTTTTCTTATATTATGCTTTCAGAAATCTCCACCAAAATCTATATATCCCACATCCCCTTGTTTGCCATATAGGCGCAATTAAATATTACTATGTTGCATAGTCCGCATGAAGTATAGGGAACACGAGCATTCCTGGCTGCACTCCTATTATGGCTCAGTCCTGAATTCATAAATAAAAATCCCATGCAAATTAACTCATTTATTTGCAGTCAGGATGATGCTAGCACTTGTCATAATCATGTATTCTACATTTATTTCTGTCTCTCAGGGTTTTTTTTTCCTCAACTATTCATATTTTTGTCTCCTGTTATTTTTTTTCCTATGGTGCAGCCCAGCTTGCCCATTACTGTGGCCAAAGCTGAAACTGCAGGATTCAAATAAATCAATTGCCTCATTTTTTCTTCTATTTTTGAAAAAGAAAACCAAACCAAACCAAATAACAACATTAAAAAAGGTATTCTAATCTTTTTTCTATTTAATACGGGAGGGCTAGTCTCTCTTACTTTGAGGAAGTGAAGCGGTTTCTTTTTCCTTTTTGCCCCCTGTCCAAAATTCCAATAATAAACATTTAGATTTAGATGACATTTACATTACACATAATTGATTAAGGGATAGTCCCAACAAATCTGAAGAAGCCCATGCAGAGTGAATTTTGCCTAAAATATGCAGTAGAATTATGTCATTGTACTCAGAAGGCTGCTTCACGATCATTACCCAGCCATTTTATGCAGGACGAAAATCTGATTAGTGTCTTGACCCAGTTCCTAGAGAGTCAATGACAAGTCGGGGGTCAGGGATAAAATTGCCATAGTAAAATTTGCTCTTGCTGACTGAGATACAAGAAGTGTATTCTTAAAAAGAAGTTTCTTACAATTTGTATTTCCTTTAGGCTTCTTCAGTTTCCAGAAACATAAGCAATGTTTGGTTATGTCTAAGACTCAGGGGTGCCCTGCTTTTCATTTCACAGATCAGCTTAAAAACATTCATTTCCTATGCCAAACTGAAGTAGTGCTCATAGCAGCCACAGCAGAAATGCTTTGGTAGGAGGCAATGCATCAAGGCTATGAAAACCAGGCACATCTCAGCTAAGAAGCCGCCATAAAAGAAAGGTTCATCTGAACAAAAGAAGAAGGGACACAAACTCCATCGTGCTCAACAATAATCCCTCTCTTTAGCCTTGAACACACAATTTACTATCCCTCCTTCACTTTTCCTATCTCTTGAAAAGTTCCTGTTTGAGAAGCATTTGGAAGTTAAAAGGGGTAATAGAAAAGTTCTGAATTACCATCATCAGTCTTCTCCTGTACCTAAACTAGGACAACAGAACTTTCTATATAACTGTTTTTTATCTAAAATTTGTAGCCTCAAATGGACTCTGCTTTCTATTAGATAATGAAAAATATCTGAAGTAAAATGGGAGATAAAGGTGAGAAATAAAATTGGAAAAAAAAAGGCAATAACTGTTAGCATAAAGAGGGCAAGTCTGGAGAATAATAAAAAAAAAACTCCAACAAACAAAAACAACCAACAATAAAAACCCCTACACACAAAGACCAATAACAAAACAGGGAATATATTAAGAGGCAATTCAGAAGGTTTACACAGTAATCAGTTAATGCAGAGTATAAATGCAAGGCTACACTGACTCTGTTTTATGAAGGACAAAATTACAGAATACATTTATATTGTTGATCTAATTCTTATTTTGAAAATGGCTTCCTTATCAATGAAAGCTAAGGGAATGTGAACATGCTTGTAGAGCTTTGTTCTTTTATTAAAAGATTTATGTTGCTAACCTTCAAACAGTGGGTGATGTATGGGTTCAGATCTTTACTGACAAATTCCAGGTTCCCTGAACTCTAAAAGTTGGAATGCAGGTAAAACAGCAAAAACAACTCGCTTATCAGATTTCTCAGCATGAGGAGAACTTAAATAAAAACCATCAGAAGTGAATATCAAATGGCTGTGACCTATAACCATCCCTGACAGCTAAGAATGGACTTGATCTGTGTGTGCTTTGTCTGACACGTAGAAACTGCAACCCAGGCAGACAAAAGAACAATGGCTTATAAAGAAGATATTCCAGAGAGATTTTATTTCAGATATGAAAGATGAGATAATTTATGATAAGCATTAGAGACATTAGAGACACTGTTTTTCTAGGTAGGTAAAAATGCAACATTCTATTTAACAGACAAAAGACACTGAGAACTGATGCATTTGGGAAACTCCAATTCTTGTAAATTCATATTAGAGCAGACTGAGAGAGCAAATGAAGCTAAGCTATCAGCAGTCTTAAAATCAAATGTGCAAGTAAAGCAGTAAGATCAAGTAAAGGTCAGATTTTATGGCAAAAATCAAGGATTAAATCATGGGAGCTGTCATCATTGATGGTATCATATATTTCCTTTTTAATACAAAGCATGGTCATGGGCTGTGTTTCTGTGGTAACAGGAAAGGTTGACATCAGAATTATGATGTAAATGAATGGATCCTCACATACCTTCTGATTCACAATCACTGAAGGATGCACAGAAGGAACTTAGACGTAACTCCTCTAAGAAATCATTAAAAAGAACAAAGAGGAAAGTGTCTATGCACTGACAGAGGGCTCTGCACATTTTTTGACAGGATAGCAATAATGAGCGTGAAGCAAGCTGTTCTACAGCATGGTTTCTTTTTCATTTCTCTATTCCCATCTTCTCCCTTTACTTGCTGTTCTGTTGTATTTCAATGATTGTATTTCTAGGCCTAAAATATTATAAACAAAGTTGAATGAGACTGATTGACAAAAAGAATGAAATATATTGATTCCTTTAAATGCAAGTTTCTTCATAGATCTTTGTGTATTGATAACTGCATTGAGTGCAAAGCACATTGCTACACAAGTGAGGACAAAATGTCCTCAAAAGCATAATAAAATGGCCAAAGGACCAATACAATGATGATGCTGGTTTTCACTTGGAAAACTGGTCTTTATATGCTTGGATGAACTTTTATTTGTTTGCATGTTCTCTTTCAAGCCAGATATTCTGTGCCAAAACGTAACCCTGAATGAATGACATTGTGAGGTTCCATATTTGTTCTGTCTCAGTGACTTCCAGATCAAATGCGTATGATTTACAAGTCCAAAGATTATTTTCTGGCTGCCAGAGCTGTAAATTCAATCTGGGATCAGAAAATTAAGCACTGTTCTTTCTGAACCCGAGTGAAAAGTTCACAACAAAATGCCAAACACATCAAAAGCACAGGTCGCTGCATTTTTAGTTGATCTTGCTTCTATGGCCTTGTTTTCATTTAGAACTGCAAACTTATTTTCTTCTATGTCAAGACTCGACAGTGGTACAACACCTAAAGTAGAAAAAAAAAATAGATTAATATTATTGGATGAATAATCCTGAAAGTTGCTATTTTGAAATCCAAGCTAGTCAGATAAAAATCTGCCCTTGTATTTTTACTTAGGATCTAATGAAAACTAATCTTAAAAAAAAATCAAACCAATCAATCAAACAAACAAACAAACAAACCCAAAGCACAAAAAAGCTATACAAATAATATTTTATAATAATGTGTTAAAACATTTCACTTTTAAGATTTTTATTTTGTTTTTTAGATTTTATATTGATCATTCTCCCATTGTTCTGATGAAGTTTTAACAAAATTTTGATGGGTTCATGTTACAGCACGGGATTAACTTTTATCATTATTCTTACTGTACTAAAGCTATACATATAACATCTGCTTTGGCAAGCCGGAAAAAAAAGAAAAAACTCCTCTAGCAAATACCCCAGTGAAAAAATAGGATATTTTCAATTACTGTCTCTACACACTCACATGATTCCTTCTGCTAATGTAGTGTGAAGTGTGGGACTTGCAGCTATGGCTGCAAGAGGCCCAGTCCCTTCTTCTATTAAGGCAGCCTTTTCAACTTAGAATAGTTCAGTGAAGCCTTGTAGAGATACAACAATTAGTCTATGCAGAAATTGTTGGGAAGTTTATGTCCATAATTTAAATAAATGTGTCATAGGCCGGGACAAGAAGTACATATAGAAATAAAGATGAATATGGTGAGTAAGCATGTACTGGTTTTACTTTTAATCCTCCATCCAAATGTATTAACATTTATATTTTTTAAACTCCAGAGATTTTTTTTAATAGAAAAAAGATTTTAATATGTGATTTTATATGAACTTTTAGATTAATAGGCTTCTGCCTTGTTTATGCATTGTTTTCTTTCCTTGACTAGTCCAAGAAGTCAAAATTCAAACTGCCATGCTAATAGCCAGGCAAATTATTTCATACCTGAACATGAAAGAAGCCATTTCAGCTTTGTTTATATGTACCAGAGTGAACAAACAAAGAGAAGCAAAATTGCATTGCTTAGGTGAACAATTACCAAAATGCAACAAAAACGTCCAGTCTTTGCAATATAAACATGTGGAATAAAAGGACATGAATAATGTCAGAATATGACAGAATGAAATGATAATAATAATTTGTTGCCCAGAAAGTTGTGGATGCCTTATCCCTGGAAATGTTCAGGGTTAGATTGAATGGGGCCTAATCAACCAGATGGAGTAAGTGACATTCCTCCCATGGTAGGGAGTTGGAACTAGATGATCTTTAAGGCCCCTTCCAGTCCAAATCATTCTATGATTCTGTGATTTTCACCATTTAAATGTTTTCCAGAAGGAACAAATGTCTATATACCTCATGGGTGTGTGACATCTGAAGTCCTTGGAAAAGCTGGCACAGTTATTTTTCTTTTCTGGATGAGATATTTACATTTTATGTGTTATTATTTTTCTTAAATAATATGAAGTGACACCAACAACAATGGCAACTAGAAGCGAGTTGGACAAAAGAGAAATTGCACAGTGGTCATGCTGTCTCAGGATACTGAAGGGGCAATCCTAAATGATTCCCAGGATAGGAATATTCCACAGCAGCAACTTGGCTGATAAACTCACCATGCAATATTTTATGCTTAACAGTCAGTGTGGATTAGACTAGAAGGACAGGCAACATCTCTCCACACAGACCTTGAAACTGAATCTACAATCAAACAGCAACATTCAAGCTTAAAAAAATTGCCATCAAAGCTGCACTAAACCTAACTTCTTGCTTCCCTCTACCAGACATCTTTAAGAGGGCAGTCAAAAATATCTTCTCCCTGCATTTACATTTATTTTATCTCAGTTATGTTGCATGTAGAGATGTGATGAATAATCACCATCTATTTATATGCAAGCTGAAGAGACATGCTTTGACCATGTACTCTAAAAACATCAGATGCCATTTACAATTGAACTTGTGTAAATCTCTGCTGCTGAGGAACAATTAAGAAGCATTTATGGGTATATTAGGGATATTTTTGATAACATTTCACAATGACAGGATGTGAGGTTTCTGTGTCATTTATTTTAAAGTTGTCCTATTAGTTAGGTGGAAAATAGAGAAAATGTGTATTTGCATTTATTACAACTGTGCTTGTATGTTTATAACAGACTGATTAAAATTTTAAAACAAACAAAACAACCAAAACAAACAAAACAACCCCAAAAACAAAACAAACAAACAAAACAACAAAAACAGACAAAACAACCCCAAAAACAAAACAAACAAACAAAACAACAAAAACAAACAAAAAACAAAACAAACCAAAAAAACCCCAAGTTTAGGTGTTGCATGATTTTGCCAGTTAAGCATCATTAAAAGTTATCAGCCCCTACTTCATAAAGCAAGAATCAATTAAATCCTGTTTTGTTGGGGTTTTTTTAATGGAGATGGGTGGAATGGTAGTCTCACCACAAAATTTGGTTTTCAAGCAAATTCCACTTTTACAGTAGTCAACTTCATGATCCTTCAAGCATACCCTAAAGGCAAACACATCCATGCTGTTTTAGGGGAGGAAGGGAGAGTGAATTTAAAAACTAAAAAATCAGCAAGGAAAAGACCTATTAAAGTTCCCTCCCTTGAACTGAACAAGTTTCCACTTATATGTCTGTGCTATTTTAGCATAAGTTGATATCACTTTCATTATCACTTGTAAGAGAGTGCCTTCTTCCAGGGTGGTGTTACTTAAATTGGATCCTCCATAGTCCTAAGATATTAGAAAGCATTGAAATTACAAGAAATATTGCCTTTGAATTCTGCATGTATTTTGAATGAGCAAGAAAAAAAGAAAAGAAGAAAATTAATAAAAGTACAAAAGTTGTAAATAACGCTTTTAAATAAATTTTGTTTCCAGTGGTTTTTAAAAAGTGTTGAAAATTTTTTTGCATTAGTATTGGCTAGGAATCACTGTATTAAGCACAAATTATTTATCAAGCAGAGAGGGCTCAAGAATTGAAATCACACATACTACAACCAAGACTCGGAAACCCTGAGTGACATTGGCATTTTACCAGTGGAACAACTTAATTACCTCTTTTTCACACTGATTATCAAAGGTCTATTATTTTTATGATGTGCTGTTTTCTGAAGTAGGACACCATGTGGCTGTCAGAATCTTAAAGTGATAAAGTGGCCTTCAGAAATAAAATTATAATCTCTTTGCCACATGCAAATAAGAAGTGGTAATCCTGGCTTCTGCTGAAAGCTGTTCATACAAAAAAGTAACAAGAGCTAGAGCTCTGGAAATCCATGTAAGTATTGAGTATCACACAGAGGCAGGTATGCCAGATCTCCTCTAGCCAGGATCATATAATTTGTTTTATCCAGAGTGATTCTGAGCCAGATGCTTTGCTATAAATTCTGCCAAACACTGGAAAAAAATATAAAGGTTTAAACATAGATTTGGAAGAATTTGAGACACAATGTTGGAAGGTTCACCTTCACAGGGACAAAACACACTGTAACTACCTTTTTCCAGAGTGCAATCCTGGTTTTCTTCACTTTTGAAGAACAAGGAAAACATAATGAAGATTATTAGAATGAATCAAAAATTATATTTTAAAAAGATCAAAACCTCAGAACTACAATTTGAGGTTTTCATGTGCTAGTAGGTGAAAACATGTCAGATCAGTTCTGTTGATTTCCTACAGGCAAAACTTTCTAGAGGTACCAGGAAAAATACCTTCAAACATTCAAAAAGCAAACTATTTATGGAAATATTTCTCATCATTGATCATCAGAAACCCAAAATTTTCATGATAGACATCAGAGTTCTAAAAATGAGGTTTCTGAAATTCTTCTGATAAAATATCAATTTTTTTGTTTGTTTGGTTGGTTGGTTGGTTGGTTTTTTTTCTGGAGGAATCTACAGAACATATTGTGGGATTTAAATAAAATTACATTAATGAAAAGAGGAAAAAGACAGAGACATTTAATTAACTTGGTTAATGCACAGTTTGAAAGCTAAGGAGGTAAAGGTAACACTTGTCACTTGCTTTAAAAATTCCAAGTTGTAAAATCTTTAAAGTACTCTACATTCCCCAGAAAAAGAACTTAGAGTCAAATTTTGATATGAAGGCAATTAAAATACTTAGAGTCAGAAAATGTTTTCAAATGCCTATAGCCTCAGACTCACCAAGAGTATTCTCATTCATTCTTGAAGAGGGCATTTCCTAGGATGGTCCCGGAACTCAAGGCAATATACACTACATGTATCAAGAATAAAAATNCATGACTCATAGATAACACCCTCTGGAGTTATCTCTGTTTAATGAGCCATCAAAGACTCCCTGCATGACTCAACATCCCATTGTGAGATGCTCCGCCCAGAGGGAGGAACAAAGCATTTTCACCTGGATATAAGCTCAGGGTTTAAGACAGTACAGGAGGCTTACCCCCTAGATTCCCAGAAGATTTGAGCTACCAGACCTTTCTACAGGATCACTGCTTCAGGAAGACCACCTCATCTAGACTGCTTCCATCACCCTGATCAGGTTGTATTCTGACTCTGTCAGTGGTCTTTTGTATTTCTTTGCATTTATTTTATTTTACCTTTTTCTTTCTTTTCTTCCTATTAAATTGTATTTCTGACTTGGAGCCTCTCTTGTTTTGCTTTCAAACCACAACAGAAGGCAATTAAAATACTTAGAGTCAGAAAATGTTTTCAAATGCCTATAGCCTCAGACTCACCAAGAATATTCTCATTCATTCTTGAAGAGGGCATTTCCTAGGATGGTCCCGGAACTCAAGGCAATATACACTACATGTATCAAGAATAAAAATCTCAGAGTTTATTCTGAAGTGCAGAAACTACAAGAGAAATCTGTGTGGAGAGGAACCTTAGAAGCCCTTAAGCTACAAACACAAGATCTGTTCTCAATTTGGTGCACACTTTGTTTTCCAGTTAGGATGCAAAAGATATCTCCTTAGAAAAGAAGACCTTGGTTTATTTTGATGGCTATTTACTAAAACTTGTTTGATATGCTTCTTTCCTCCAATACTTTTTTTTTCTTGAAAAAGGAAAAAAAAATCTTACGGAAAATTATATACCAAATCTAGTTCTTGAGTTCCTTTTCAAAATGTTACCCAGATTGACAAGGAGGTCAGTGATGCACTCAGTGTTGCTACAAAGATTACAGAAAGTGCTCTCAAAGTGCTTTGACTGTCAATGCCTTGATGGCTTCAGAACACATTATGGCATCTAAGAGTTTCTGTTATCGCTGAACACAGTATTTCACCCACAGGCTTTTCCTCAGCTGAGCATGTCATGGATTCAGAACACAGTTTGGGTCTAAAGTTCACCCAGGATCTCAGACAGAATACAGTGTTTAAAAATAAATTAAAAAAAAAAAATATTATTTGTCCCAAAAGATCCTATTCTGCTTTTGCAGAGGCAGAGTGCTTAACCTGAATCCAATCAATTTTTCCACGATGTAGCTTACTATTTTCCCCCTAATCAAGAAGCATTCCTATCAGTTCAGCAAATAGATTCATTCAGGGTTAACCTAACAACAAGGCACCCAAGTATTGCTCTGATTGAGATTTTACAGATGTTCTGACAGGGACAAAAATATGCCAAGTCTTGAAAAAAATATCTTGACAACTCCAGATTTCTGTATTTACCACATTAAAAAAAAGAAAGTATAAATCACTGCTATGTCAATATTTTAAGGAAAGCAGGCGCAGGTCATTGCTAATTATAGCAAAGAGACTGTTTTAAAGTCTTCCAGACAATGGTCAAAGGGAGCTCTCAGTGGAAAGATGCAGAGAAAGAAGCACAGAATAAATTATTTGTAGTAGTCAGAAACAACTATATAGGAACACATCCTTCAAGAGAAACGAAAATCATGACCCTATCTGCAAAACATAATCCTCCTTACCCAGGATTTTTTTTCAAATTGTCTGTGTTATAAGAGCCTTATGATCTGTCTGGTCAGGCAACACTATCACCTAAGTTAAACTGTGCTGATTGAATGCTACTGTCCATCAACATCTGAATTTTTACTTTATATTTAAAAGTGACACTATTTGCTCTTATTGTTATATTTCTTTTCTACTTCTGATGCTGCTTCCTAATCCAAGTCTGCAAATCTTTAAGTGAACATTAAAATCTCAATTTCAAAGGCAGGTATTTTCAAAATTTTACTTGTTTTATTATATATAATATATATAT
>VXBN01019266.1:411737-464319 GCA_013397395.1 Sinosuthora webbiana
TGGCTATCCTCTGCTCTTACCCCGCCTCTGCACCACTTTCTCCTTCACCCACTGGACTCTGTTCACAATTCCACCCTGCTACCCCATATATAAATCCTGGTCCCTCACATGTGCCCTGTCTTCATCCCTGGATTCCCTAATGAGCAGTGGGATTAAAAGCCTCTCCATGGAACCCCAGACTAAGACCCTTCACTTTCTTGCTGAGTGGATTACAAACATCTGGTGTGTGTGAGTGCCTATGTGAGTGTGTGCCTGCGCTGCCGAGCGATTCCCCTGTGGAGATGCTGCCAGGAGGTTGCGGCACTCCTCTACCACTACCCACCGCAACAACTCAGAGGATCATCTTACATTTTTTTATCCATCAGTTTTTTCATATAAGAAAAATGGCAATGAAATTTCAATAAAATAATTCAAACTTCTAGTAAGTTGAGTGGCTGGGTTGGGGGAAATAAAAATAAATAAAAATAAAACCATGGAACACCTAATTTCAGTTTGTTCAAAACATTTTCTTTTCAGAATTTCTTTTCTAACATGGAAAAAACAGTTATTTATGTCTCCTTTCTCGGGAAATAAGCTCTTAATGTTCTAATTTTGTGGGATTTTGCACTGGCTTTTAAATTTGAATATTTTTTTCTATTTTAAACAATTTTGTTTGAGAGTAACACACTGTGGGCAAAGTTTTGTATGGGTCTAGATCAAAGTTACAGAATTCAATTATGATAACAACTTTCTCAAGTCTCTGCAGAAATCCAGAAGTTGCTTTTCCAAAATGACAAATAGGTGTGAATAGATAGATAGATGTTGGCTTAAATCTATATAATAAATACATTTATTTATTTATTTATTTATTTATTTTTATTTATATATCTGTATTTGTATAGGTATGGATGCATACAAAGGAATTATTTTTGTTACAAATTAGTGGAAAAATATCAGTGTGACCTGTAAATTTGCAGTTTGACATAACTGTTTTACCCTAAAACCTTATAGTTAAAAGTTTATTTCCAAAACTAGTGGACAGTTAATTCAGTCTACTATTTTTCCTATGCTGTGTTCTTTTGCTGCACTCCAGTTTTGAGGATCTATTTTTATTATAGACATTTGAAAAACCTTTGCTCATGCTGACGATCAATTCTTGTCCTTAGCAAATATTTCCTGTAGGTATTTCAATGTTATATTTGTTCATGTGCTTTTCAAATTAGTAAGATCAGTGTTACAAGTGATAAGCTGAATCCATTAATTAAAAATATTAATAACAAATTTATTAATTTAAAAAAAAATCAAGAATTTGAGAAATAGAAAGACCCCAATAAAACCACAACCAAAGCGCAGTTCCGATCCCGGTAATCGGCACTGGGTGAACCACAGATTCTGCCCCTGGTGGCACAGAATCCCCTTCTGGTTCACAAATTTGGAGTGTGCAGGGCCCATTTTTATACAGTTCCTGGGCTTGTGCGACCGATTACTTCATCAATTCTTTTGTGTGTATGGTCTTGGATTTATATTCATCTAATTTATTTTCTGGATGTGATTTTGGTGAATAGTTTTTCTGTAGAAACATATACCTATGTCTTGGTTTGCAGGGACCAGGTATTGAGATGTATGTCCTTGATTAGATTGGGATGATGGATATGGGGTGCTGAGCGCTTGGCTGATGGCCAATGATGGCGGTGCTTGGCCCCATCTCCCATGGGTGGCACCCTCCTTTCTTTCGGTGGTGGGTAATTCTCTGTTTCTTGGCAGAG
The DNA here is from genome assembly GCA_013397395.1 of Sinosuthora webbiana. Classification (NCBI taxonomy): domain Eukaryota; kingdom Metazoa; phylum Chordata; class Aves; order Passeriformes; family Sylviidae; genus Sinosuthora; species Sinosuthora webbiana. The sequence continues at coordinate 413,483 of VXBN01019266.1, forward strand.
GAATGTCTTCTTGGAACCCTACATTCCTTAGGCTTAAGAACATTATACAGTAACATACAAACTAACTCTCAGACTACAGTTATATAGGTGCTATAAAATGTTATAAAAAAAGAAAACACAAATTAATCCTACAATATTTATCACAATCAGGATAATCAATCTTTCTCTGGAAATTTTCCTGTGTGCATAAAAAAGTGTATTTAGGTTTATGATTGATTATTGATGACTAATAAAAACAATAAACTTTCCAAAACTCAGAAAAAAAATATTAGAGTAAATATTCTCTGAATAATGTAAATGTCAATTGCTAGTCATTTCAACCATTTTCAAGGAATCTTCCTAACCCACTGCCACCAGCAGTGAATCTGTGAATCTCAAAATTATATCAAAAAAAATGCTCTTCTCTTAGTCATCTTCTTCTGCATACCATACCTGTTTTTATAATGCTTCAGATATTCCTTGAAAATACCACAAACATTTCACTGGAAACCTAACCCCTTTTTCCATGATAATTTTATCTTACCGCTCAGTCAACACCACCCTGAGCATATTTTACAGCAAGGCAAACTTCCTATGTTCTAATCAAAAGCAGAATAAACATTTCTCAAGGTTATTAACATGTTATTGGTATTCAACCTCACTTGATTTTTCAGCTAATTTCACTTCATGATTGTGAGCAGATCAGGGAGAGAATAGGTAATAATTTCCAAAAAAGATGGTAACTAAAGCTATTTAGAAGTGACTCAGGTTTTGGGTCAGTCCCTGGTGACCACAGCATTAAGGAGTCCTGCATGGCTGCTTCATCTTAAGTCAGTCATTTTTGCATTCAATGGAAAATACTTGAAACTGACTGCTTCTTTATAAATTATTCCACATTTCAAGATAAAATGTCATAACACTATATTAAACTCAGAAAGCATGTGGCCACATACTATGTATAGCATCAATTAGCATAATACCAGATAACATGAGGTGATATGCAAATAGGAGAAGAATGCAGTATTGGCATGGCCCAGCACAGCAAACTCTGACATCTGTTTGGCAATATTTTGCACGTGTAAATTCTGCAGCTCTGTCTGTCTGTGTTTAATGAACTTGTCTGGAAATTCAGAGCACCTAACTGAGTGTTTATCTAAAGTAACAGCACAGCAGCAGTCTGTTTTAATTTAGGCTGTCTGCAAGCTACTGCTATGAAAATTAACAACTCTTAAGTGTGTTAAATAATCCCTGGCCTTCATAATAATTGAGCAGGCTGAAAGAAGTCATACAATTTGTATTATCTTGTTGTCAAACACCAGCTGACATTTTTTGCCTTCTATAATGATTTGGAGAATTAAGCTGCCTCTGGTTAGATATGTCAGCCTGGAAGGATTTTAAGGGCAGCTAGAAAAATCCTCAGGCTACCAGTTTTAAGGTAGCAATGGCAAATGGGATTTAATTTCCGACCCTATGTTTATATCTCCTGAGAAATTCCAAGAGAGGGCAATTCGGGCACAAATTAATTGCACCTCTGCCTATTTATAAGGCTTTGGGCCAGACAGAGAACTGAAGACATGTTCACTTGTGTGAGGTTGATAACAATGCTCTGCAGCCCCAAAATGTACAGTCTTTGTTTTCCCATATATTATGACTAGCAACGCTTTCTCCAATCTATTAGCTACCCTGCACTGGCTTATTAATACAGCCATTTTATGTGCTGAGGTCAGACAAAGAGTGTATTTTCTGGCAGCAGCATGTTTGCTTAGCACTTATCTGGTGATGTTACCACCTGACACTGGTAGCACTCACCTCAGAACAGAGGGAGAAGAGAACTAGACAAGATGACCCATGGCACCGGAGGTATCACAGAACCTTATTAACATCAGGGATGCTGTTGCAACAATGCCAAGAAATCCTGGCTGAGGCCAGCATCTTGTGTTGCCAGGCAGAGACACACATGAGCATAAGATACGGTTCTAAAAGTTTTTCTCTATCCCGGACAAAAATTCTGAAGCTGTGAAGCTCTGCAAGGAATGATGTGGATGATGCTCCACCGTTGCCCAGCTCCTCCAAGCTCAAGGAAATATAAACTTCTTCAGGCATATATTTGTTGCGGTGCATTTAATTAATAATAGTGCAGTCTAAATTACCCCCTGCCATACTGACCCTTTTGGTTTTTCCCTGGTGGTGGGTGTGCCAACCATTCTGTGTCCCTGTCCAGAAACCTGAAACATTCTGGGTGGGAAGGGCTAACATGAATAGCAAAGCCTGTAGCTCAACCCTGTATCATGTATCAGATTTCCTGTGTATTGTCCTTCTGTCTTGGTCACTCCCTCCTTACCTGGTATTGGTTATGGCTTACCCTTGCCCCTCCCCATGCTCCTGATACAAAAGCTGAAACCTGAACCCCAGAGGGACTCTCTCCGGCTCTCTCTCTGGAGCAATAAACATCTCTCTTCAACCCATGTGAGAGTCACTCTTTCTTCTTCCACGCCAATCTACGCTTCAGCCTGAGGTTCAGACCCTCCAAACCCAAGGATACAAACTTTCTATTTGGGCTGGTGATTCCAGTACCACCATATATATTATCTCATTTTTCTGCAACAGCTTCTGATTGATGGCCAATCTTGTTTTGTGGTGACTCTAAAGAGTCAGGAGGTGATATTGATTTTGGGAGATCTAGCTCTGAGGTGACTATATTTCCCATTTCTTTGGCGCTGAGAATATCTATAAGTTTGCTTTTCCAGAAGTTTGATTTTTAAATCTCTGGTAAGGTACCTAGAGACTGGAAAAGCCATTAATTATATTTTTTTGTTGTTCAGGGAACAGAAAATATCCAATAAACATGTGCATTGTCATGGGATAAAGAGTGGTTCAAGACCTCTGTTCCTGGAATATAAATATAGATGTGGATGGATAGGTCACCGCAGGCAGGTGGAAGAAATTCATCATTGTCCAGACAGTTTCCTGTATTACTTCTGCAGCTATCACTAGGGAGAGACCATTACAAATTGATGGCACTGATGACTAAGCTCTTGCTTTGGGTCTGACCATGAGCAGAGAGATCTTGTAAACTTCTAACTCTTTCCTTCAATTTCAATTGAATAACATTTCACATCAGAAAAGTTTTGTTTCCATGCTCAGCAGGGAATTTAGATGAAAATTTTGCACTTTAACATACTTTGCCTTATATTACTTCTGTTAAAATGTGATTGAAAATAACAGTCCACAGATTTTGAAATATTTGATTCCGAATATTAAGAAAACAAAGAACACAAATATCTACTTTTGCTTCACCATAAATGATCCTTAGGCAAGTCATCAAATTATCTTCCCATAGATACAAAAGGTCCAGTTGAAAATATGCAGGTTGCAGAAATGTACCCAGCAATGAGTACAATTTAGTTAATTTACTTGCAAAACTGACAAAACTAAATATTTTTTAATAAAGTATACATATAAAATGGTTTCAGTGTGCAGGTATTTTTTCATGCAAAGATAAACACTGTTTATGACATGTTTATGGAAAAAATCACACATCTTGTGCATCAGATAAGGTTATGCAGTGGCCATTCCAAAAGGAAAAGAAGTATATTTCATAGGAGTTGAAAAAACAATATAATGTGTTCCAAGGGAATATAGTTAACATTTTTCTTCTTTTTCTTGACATGAGACTTTAAGAGTAAATGTTCTTTTTCACATAGTATAACCATTTCTTCTACCAACAATTTCAACAAACAGAAAACGTTGAAGTGAACACTATTTTTATTCTTTCTGATTAAATCTTTTTTGGTAGCTATGTGCTGTGTGGAGTAAAACACACTTTTCAACATTTAAAGATTCAAGCTGAACAAGCTTCATATTATCTGTCTGGTTTTGATTTTGCTCGTGGATTTATTGTCAGAGAAAGGTTCTCCCCATTCTGATTGCATAGCTTGAGTTGAATGAATGTTCATAAGTCATTACAGAAGGATTGCATTTTTCAAGGCGAGACTATAAAAGAAAAATATTGGTTATTCTCTCTATAAATGAAGGAATGGCAAAATAATTCTTTGGTATATCCATATAGTTCTAGACAAGGAAGAAATTAATGAAGTGAATCAAAGACTGAAGTACAGGCTTTTTCCTAATTGCTTTGAGACCACTGTGTTTGGTGTAGTATGTACAGCAGAACATTGCAAAGCTCTATGCCTTGCGAGTCTGAAGAAGAATCTCCTTCTGGTGGAAGACAAGAATTCCTCATGTAAGTGTCCTGCAACTTCTTAGAACAGAATCTCTTGTCTGGTTCAAGTATTGATTAGTAGAGACCAAAGCTAATAAGAAAACTCTCTTTCCTCCATCCAAAGACGATGCATTTTCCTTTGTGAAGGAGAACACTGAATTTGTCATAAGTCATATATGTCAATTTAAGGCTACTTCACACACTGTGCTTGTATTATGCTTCTTGAATTGTTAGTAAAGAGTTAATATTTTCAGTTTTATCAGATCATGTTCAAACATAAAGTTCTTAGAGTAATAAGAAAGTATATACTTGAAGAGTGATCTGGCATGCATTTTTATGTTTTTTAGGACTTAAGACAAGTCCTGCTTCCATATTTCTAAATCTGTCCTTGAATTAAATCCAACCCCCATGCTCATTATTTCTATTCACCCAGTTTTGTAGCCGTAAAAAGATTATCCACTTAGGATGATTAAGGAAAATTGTTTTCAGTCGGACAAATCAGAACTGAGCTGATATTAGATAAAACATTCTAATTATAACAACAATGAAGGCTGTGAACAGTTGACCAGAAGGGCTGTGGAACCTCCTTCACCAGACATATATATGGACATAAATTAAAATGAAGGTTTAATTCATTTGAAACTATCAACTCTTTTATTGAACCTCTTTTCAAAGGCCTTTTCTTGGCTTTATTTTTGACTGCCTTCCAGATATTCCTAATCTACAGTCTTCCTGTTCTGGGGAGAATAGACATTCTCATCTCCTGATCTTCAGTGGTGGGTAGGCAATTCGTATAATTACACTGCACCTCCCAGACTATCAGGGACACAAAAGACTGAAAGTTATGTCATATGACTATGAAAAGAAATATTTATTCATGCTTATATTCTTCAATTGTATGAATGAATAAAGCTGGTTTGTTTTTGGAGTAAATACAGATGGAAGTCATTCACAATTATAACTTTTACTCATAGGGTAATTAATATAAAATTCCTCCAAAACCTTTAACTTCAGTGACACATTCCAAACCTTTTAAATTGGCATATGTATTTTAGAATAAATTCTATGCCTTTTTATGCCAGCTCGTGAAAAAATTGCTTTGGCAAAGTAAGTACTGATGTATACTCATTTAATTCAGCAGATAGCAAACATAGGTGCTCCTTTATTTCAATTTACATACACTCTTACATTCATAAAAGTAGGTTTTTGGGCTTTAAGAACTTTAGTATGAAATACATGTGGCCTCCCAAAACTGTGAGAAAAATAGAAGTAGGGGAAGGTGTATTGGGTTTGCATGGTCAGGTGCTGGTAGCAGTGGGGCTACAGGGATGGCTTCTGTGAGAAGCTGCCAGGAGCTTCCTTAATATCTAGCTGAGACAATGCCAGCTGATTCCAGGATGGACATACCACTGGCCAAGGCTGGGCCAATCAGAAGTGGTTGTCATGCCTCTGTGATAACTTATTTAACAAGAAAAATAAACATCTGAACACATTATTGCACAGTTATAATTACTGACAGAGAAGAGCAGGGTGAGAACACCTCTGTGGACACCAAGGTCAGTGGAGAAGGAGGCTAAGGAGGTATTTCAGGCACCAGAGCTGAGAATTCCCCTGCAGCCCATGGTGCAACCCATGATGAGGCAGCTACAGCCCATGGATGCCGAGGGGGATGCAGAGATTCACCTGTAGCCCATGGAGGAGACCCATGCTCAAGCAGGTGGATTACGTAGAGGAGTCTGTGACCCTGTGGGAGGCCTGTGCTGGAACAGGCTCCTGGCAGAGACCTGCAGAGATGTGGAGACAGAAGCACGTTTCTTGGTAGGACTCATGACCCTGATGAGGACCCACATTGGAGCAACCTGTCCTTGAAGGACTACACACTGTGAAAGAGGGACCCACCTTCCTTGTGGATAACTGTTGCCCCTGGGATGGAGTCACATGGAGAACTTGGTTGAGTGACCCCACGCTGAAGAAAAGGAAAGATTTTTCTCCCTGAGCAGCCTGAGGAACAGTCTTTCTGAACTGACAATAAGCCCCGTCTGCTGTCTCTCTCCTCTCTCTGGGGAGGAGAACAAGGTAAAGCCTGCATGGAAAGAAGGGTGAAGGGAAGCTTATTATGATTTTTTTTTTGCTTCTCATTATACTGCTTTTATTTGGTTAGCAATAATCTCAAATAATATCCTCAATCCAACCCATTTTGCCCATTATGTTATTTGGTGAGTGATCTTTCCTGGACCTTATATCAACTCATGAACCTTTGTTATATTTTCTCTCCCCAGTCCAGTTGTGGAAGGAAGTGGCTTTGGTGGGTGTCTGGCATCCAGTCAGGGTAAACCCACTACAGAGAGCAAAACCACAATATAGACAGTGATTACATTTTTTTTTTTTTTCAAGTTCTCATTTTGCATAATGTAATATTCTGTAGCCTTGGTGACTGGAATAGTTTTGGCTTGGGAATAGTAAAGGATTAGCATCAGTAGCGTTCTCACCCTTGATAATATTCTTTAAAATGCATGTTGTGTTTATAAGAAATTATAAATAGCAATCTTCTAGCAATAGCAAGACTAGGCATGGGTCATTAGCTATATTACAATGTAAAAGTCTAGATCTTTTCTCCAGGAAAAAGTACTTGAACATTAATCTGGTTGAGCAACCTAATCAATGAAGCATTTTTGTTTTTCTAATGATACTGGGATAAGTTCAGGGCAAAGAGAAAAGAGAAACAGATTTTAGCAAATAGATTTTAAAAAAATCTGGTTGCTATCACTCATTTTAGAAATACACTTTTCTTATTAGTAAAGTAACCTGCTGTTGCCAGCAGTTATCAGAAGTGTCACAGTTACATAGGTTTCAGGCTTGGTATTTGTTTCCTGAAGAGTACAATCTGTAATTTCATGTCAGGGACAATGTAACTGATATGTTAATAAAGCACTGACGTTCAGAGATTCATCTGGAATCTTTTTGCAGCAACCTATCTTTATGTTTTCAGATATTTGGTCTTATTATCATACTGTGCAGGGACACAAGTTGGCCTTGGTGATCCTTCCAACTTGATGGGTTCCTTCCAACTCAGCTGATTCTGTGATTACTCCAATTTAAAGCTCACAATGTTAAAGTGTTATCACTTTTTAGTGAATTAGTGAACCATAAACACAAAGAAAGATGTTACAGAAAGATTTGATTGGATGATTTGTGTCAATACATTTCTTATGACATGCCGTGCAAAATTTCTTTTATTTTGGTCACTATTTTTCCAGATTTTCAATGGAAAAAATGAATAATTTTCCCCCATATGTTTTCAGTTCTCTCCTAAAAATTAATTGAGGTCTTTCTTTTGTTCTGTTTTGGTTGTGGGGGTTTTTTTTGTTTGTTGTTTTTGTTGTGGTTTTTTTTGTTTGTTTGTTTTTTGTTTTGTTTTGGTTTGGTTTCTGTTTGTTTGGGTTTTTGTTTTTGGTTGGTTGGTTTTTGTTTGTTTTGTTTGCTTTTGGTTTTTTGTTTGTTTGTTTTAATCTAATATGTACCTTTTGAGAAGAGTAATTTATTCTATAATGAGTATTTTTGAGCTCTTACGTATATTTTTCTATGACAAATATTTTTGAGCTCCTACATATTTTTCAGAGTATTTTAATTCAATCTCATTTTTTTTCTCTGAAAATCTTCCTAGACAATTTGAAAAAAGAATAAAAAGAAAAAGGTTGGTACTTCTTTTCTTTAGTAGTGTCAAAGTAATTAGGATTTTAAAAATGGCTCTAATCATTGTATAGAAGCACAAGAGCTCTGACACACTATTCTTTGCAGATATATCTGAACAATGTTTATGCTCACTGCTTGCCTAACTAAGACAAGAAAAGAACTCTGGGAACATTAGAGAGAAAAAGCTTGTGATGGAGAGGCAATGGAAAAAATGACAAATGTTGATTCAAACCAATCATTGTGAAATAGTGTGTCACTTTATTTTGAATCAATTTAACTCAATTACTTAATGAGGCATAGTGGAGGAAGTCAGTCGAAAGTGATTCAATTGTTTAAAAATATTGGAAAGAGTAAGGGGGGGATACAATATATTGGGATTTTTAAAGTGAAGAAAGAAAATAGAAGAGAAGCAATACTGGAAAGAGTAAGGGGGGGATACAATATATTGGGATTTTTAAAGTGAAGAAAGAAAATAGAAGAGAAGCAATACTGGAAAGTCACCATTTATGGCATGTGGGCAAGTGAGAGTTTAAATTCTCTCTTACCTTAGTGTCTTTGTGTCTTTCAGTTTTGTCTACAGGAACCATTTGCTTTTACAATGAAAGAGTGATTTCGTTTCAGGTTTTTCTTATCTTTCTTTGGGTAGTTTCTTGCATTTGATTCTGGTAACTTAGTTTACCAGAAAGGCTAAGCAAACACTTGTTCAGTTATGATGGCTAATGATTCATATTGGCATGCTCTAGAAGTCAAAAAAATGATGAAACAAACAAGCAGTAGCAGAAATACATCAGGAGGGGAAAGAAAAGAAAAAAAAAAGAAAAAGAAAAAAAGAAGCAAATACATCCCCTGATATTCTCCCTAGCTGCATGCCAAAAAACATATTTGAAATGTTAAACTATTGTTACAATTTGGGAAGCATGAAAATTGCAAAAGCTGCAAGCTGAAAATGCTACAGATAACAGTGAATCACAATTTAGTGGATTTTCACTCTTTCTACTAATAACTGACAAAGGATGCTTTGATCAAGCAGATTCTGTTGACAGAGACTTTCCACAGCAGACAGAAGCTCTTATCTTCAAGCTATGAAACACAAAAAACATTCATAAAGATCACTTTGAATGCCATTTTCACTGTATTATGTAAGTTTAGGGATTACTGAGCACAAAAAGGTGTGTGATGAAAGATACAAGACTTGGAAGATATTCTCGTGCACAGTAATTCACTGCATTTATTACCATTAAATTCCACATTCTGCTGGTAAACATTGTTCCCTATTTAGAAGATGTGTCAATGGTTCTAGCAATTTTCGTAAGCAAAAATTCTGCTCCAGCAAATGGATTAACCTTAAAACAACACAGGCTTTCAACATTAGATACAATAGTTCTTTCCCCTCTTAAACTAAAGCTCCTCTTCTGGAACATTGCAAGATATTTAGCATGAATTTCATTAACTTACTAAATAGAGAGTGAGGGTCTGTTGCTGGGTTGCAGCAGGTCTGTTGCACTTTAAGAGCATAGTGCCTTGCTTGCATTTTCGGAACATCTTAGGAAACCAATTAAACCGGCTTTTATTTTAGACATTTGTTATTGCTTTCAGTGCTTTTTCCAACACCATAAAATTCTTTAACTAACCATTCAATATTGAGTATCCCATTATAATTTTACAGTTGGCCTTCCAAAAACATTAAAGAACCTGACAGGGTTATGAATCACAGATTTTTAGTCTCCCTCTGGACTAATCTATCAAAAGGATTGAGATAGGGTCTGTATCTAAAGGGCTGGTGTTGATTCAAATTCAGTGGCAAATTAAACAGGCAGAGTGTGTGATTACCTTACATGCACATCCATACTGCTCCTACAGTTTACTGAGGTTTACTTACTCCTAAATCATTGCACTTTTCAGAACAATTTATTAAAGCTAAATCAGTAATCCTACACAAATCTACAGCACATTGCATGGATATGTCATTCAGGATCAATACTAACCCAGAGAGCCCTTCGCTGTCTTCTACCCAGTGATAATCACTGAAAACCAGGGTATCTCATATCTTATCTTTCAGGCTTAGATATCTAAATCAGAATTGCTTCACACATGCTGCCAGTCTTATAACAAACTGGAATTTTTCACTCAAAACTTTATGAAATACAATATAGATACAACAGCTTTCCTAAAATAATGAAGCTCTTTATGAAAGCAGATCAATTTTATTTTCTGTGACTTCAGTCAGCAGTTGATACCTGTATGTTTTTTTCCACTGTCACAGAGATCATTTAATTTTATCTCTTCACAGAATTAAACAGTCAAAATGATACTGATAAGAAAAACAATATTCAGATTACTATTATTATTATTTGATTTTTTGTCTCTTCATCATTTCAGTTTTCCCAATATTTTAATTCAATGACCATTCTTAAAATTATTAGCTCCTTTAAAGTTTTATTTGATTTGTCTTCCTAGTAATGCCAATAATGTAGCTGACAATTGCTTTGAGTATTCATTTCTCTACCAATGCACAGACAAGCAGATTCACTGCCACCTTGAGACGGCTATCATCAGTCACCTTAGCCTATCAAATCAGTCAATCTACATAATGGGGAAACATAAAAAACCTAGGGTCAGAAAAGAACTCTTTCTACTTGAAAGCTAAAAGGAATATTCTATTGGAGTTCCTTGCAGGCTGTACCTGGGTAAGTTTGCAGTATAGGTCAAAGAAATGTTTGTTGTGCTGTCCTCATTTGTTTAAACCACCTGAAAAAACATTTTAAGTCCTGGAGTATTTTTCTCTGTGTATTTCTACTAGGTGATTTGGAGTTACTGGCTTAGAATAAACACATTTTTGTGGGTTAAAGTAAATGACCAGTGAATACCTGAGTAGGAGGAATTATTTACCTGAAATAAAAATTACCCTTTTCTCTATTGAGACAGGTCATAGGAGGTCCAGATAGAACAGGATATTAAAAAAAGTGAAATTCCCTTTAACTCCTGATAAAAATTCAGCTGAATTAAAGAAAAGATTCCCATCAGATATAATAGGCTTTCACAGAAGCTCTAGTTTGTGAACAAGAGTGGTTATAATTTTATATTAATCAATCACAGTTTAACTTCTAAATAAAAGTATAATTTCTGATATTGGCCATGCATATGTGGCAATCCAATTTGTTCCTCAGAGGGAACAGAATTTGTCCTTTCTTTGATATTTTTTAAAGTCTACAGTGTGCCTTTTCAAGTAATGGTGAGAAGAATACTAAGCCTCAAAAACTAAAACTAATGAACATTAGGGGAAGGTGGGAGGAGTCCTGGAAAAGAAATATATTACCTTTAATGGATTTCAACAAAGAAGTAATCAGGTCCTTCCTGTCTGTTGATTCTGAAACTGTCTACAAGAGAAGGTCTCCAATTTGAGAATCCAGTCATTTCAACTGCAGATGTATGCAGTTGGTGCAGTCAACAGAAGAAAACCACTGCATGCACCTTCCTAAAATCACCCTGCGTTTTCAGTAGCTTCAGAACTGATTACCAACCCCACTGAAAACAGAAGTCCTTTGCTGCTTATTTCATGTATACCCATTTCTCCTTTTAGCTATAAATCTTTTACCTTCTCACATTCCTTAAAGCAGGTAGTAAAAATACTTCTATGTATAACAGATGTGCACAGGTACACTGCATTGAATTCATTGCAGATACAGTACACACTCAAAACAGTCTCAAAAATGGTTTGTTTTTTTTTTCTGTTTTCATGAGATGAACACCTGCATCTTTTTACCAAGGAACGTGGTTAAAGAGGAAAGACGGCTTGCTATGCATTCATCTAACTTTCTTTCTGCTTGTATTTTAATAACAGAATTACTTCTGGATGCCTGTTTAATGCCATTATATATTAATAATTTATACATGTATCAAACGTATAATTAATTATTTCTGAACCAAGCAGCACACATATGACAGGATAGACAGACAGACAGACAGACAGACAGATAGATAGATAGAGGTTTGCTTTTTGGATATGCCCAATTTCAATACTACAACATCTTGAAAATGAATTTTCATGACCGGGAAATCTGTTCTACCATTTTCAAACGTGCCAGGTGTTCATGGAAGGGAGGACTATAGTGCCATGAATTTTACAGGCGTTAGTAAACAATTCAATAAGTGTCTCTACAACCAGATCTGACTGCCATTCTACAGTCCCACTGGCATTGAAGTGGATGTTTCCAAGACTTTTATGAACTTCTTATTGGGAAGAAATCAAATAAAATAAAGTCTCAGAAAGATAAGATTCCTTACACATATCCCCAAAGACATCTAAGTATCTAAGCTTAAAGAACAATGAAACTGTCATTAGTAGACATATATTTCAAAGGTGGTCAGTTAAACAAACCTATAAATCAAAGAGTGTTAACCAGATGGATTAGAGAAATGGAAATGCTATGGTAGACTTTGCTTAATTTATATGCCTATATAACTGTCAGAAACATGTAAGCCAAAATCCCTTACTCTGAAATATTTATTTCATTTGTAAGCAAGACGAGAGTAATCCATTCCCTCTTTATGTTGTCTGCACAGCAGTTGAAGAACGGTTTAGAGTGTTCCAAATTCAGAGCAGATGCTACACTTTCACTGAAGTTCCTTATGGTAAATTTGGTAGCCCAAATTGTAAACAGAAGAAAAACTTCACATAAATTACAAAAAGTGATGATTATTGAAGACTCACAAGACTTACACAGATTTTATTGAAAAGAGGAAAACTGAGTGTTTCTGGTGGATTTTATTGGTTCAGTTTTCAAAGGCTTTTCATCTTACATTACTACCTGCAATTCTAGGACATTTAATGGTACAATGAAACATCATCTGGAAACTTTGTATTTTATTGGCATTTTTTCATCGTGTCATCATTACTTAGACACTGGCATTTGCCACACAGAATATCAGAAAAACATGAAATTTGTTGAAATAGGAAATGAAGTACCACACTTGTATTCAGAGCTCCAGGAAGAGAGAGAGACAGTTTTGACTGATTCACATACAGATTGTGTCTACAAGTTTTGATTTTGGCAAATATGAGGGTTTAAAAATGAAACAAGTTGATTAACTGGTAAAATTTCCATTCCTTTCCTGTGGAAAATGCAACTGTGCCTATGTAAATCACTGCAGGCTGGAAAACAGCTTCTGTCCCAAATTTCCAGAGACATGTCTGTTAGCATGGGGCTCTGATCATGATAACAAGACTGCACCCTAAAAAGGACTGGCAATAGCTGACACAACCTTATACAGCTATGCAACTCCAGGAGCAGAATTTTCATGTATTTAGCCACCTTGGAGTGCTGCAATGCTAGCAGGTGAGTTCGAAATCAGGACTTTCAGAAAAGGCTAAATCCTCTGATGCCACCATTTCTCCACCAACAAAATAGTACAACTGATACGAATGCTATTTGCACAATATTATATGATCACAGAATTAGAGAATATTCTGGGTTAGATGGGACCTTAAAGATCATCCTGTTCCAAACCCCCTGCCGTGGGCAGGGACACCTTTCAATAGACCAAGCTGATCAGAGCTCCATCCATCCTGGCCTTGAATGCTTCCAGGGAAGGGGCAGCCACAGCTTTTCTGGGCAACCTGTTCCAGTGCCCACAGAGTAAACAATTTTTCTTAGTATCTAATCCAAGCTTACTGTCTTTCACTCAAATAGAAAGTTAAAAAGAGATACATGCCTCCAACATATGAAACAACTTCTAGTTTTGACAGCACTGTTTCAAACTAGCACTAAATATAAAAGTCATAACTTACGTTCTGCAGTTGCTAGCACTGCACAGCTGCATACAGGGCAAATACAATCTAAACAGAATGAGTTGAATTACTATTCATGTACCTCACATGATTATCTGGGTCAGTTTGACCTGTATGTGCTGCTTCAGTATATGTGCAGCAGCAACTCTAACAGGTTTGATATGGGAGTCACTTCAAAAAATTCAAAGGCATGTGTGGTATAGAAGGTCAAATTTGATGATCACAGCCTATCTGGTCTCAGACTCAGTGAATAAAATTGTTTTAACTAGCTGGTAACAAAGCCAGCTTCATCCTTCTTTTTTATTGCTGTATCAATGCAAAACAGTCAGAACCTATTGGTGAATTTGACGCTTAAATTTCCTGATGATCTTGTAGTCTCATAAGGTTGATAACTGAAGTTCCTCATACATCAGTCAGTTAAGGTCCAAACTGTGTTTCATTGACATCAAAAGGAGTTTTATGTGAGAACAAGTCTATCTTGCCCATGTTATTGATGACACAGCAATTCTGATCACTACAGTGATTTTTTGCTTTCCAATACCTTGAAGGTAACAGCATAAGGGAGCACACAAGGAAGCTGAACTCTGACTTAGGGTTTGTACTCGTTCGTGATGGGTTGATTTTCTTCATAGTAGCCCTATAGATAAGGGACTATCTTTGGATTTGTGAGCGAAGTATTGATAACACAGGATGTTTTCCTCATTGCTGAGAAGGGCTTGCGCAGAGTCAAGGCCTTTTCTGCTCCTCACCCCATCTCACTAGTGAGCAGCCTGGAGTACACAAGGAGTTGGGAGGAGACACAACCAGGGAGAGCTCATACCAACTGATCTAAGGGACGTTCCATACCATATGGCATTGTGTCCAGCATATAGAGCTGGAGAAAGAAGAAGAAAAGGGTGGACATTTGGACTGATGGTCATTGTCTTCCCAAGGCATGGTTATGGATGATGGAGCCTGCCTTTCCTGCTGATGGCTAAACACTTGTCTAACCATGTGAAGTGGTGAATTAATTCCTTTTGTTTTATTTCTTCCTTGGATGGCTTTTGCTTATCTTATTAAGCTGCATTTGTCTCAACTCATGAATTTTCTCACTTTTACCCTTCTTATTCTCTCTTCCATCTCACCAAGAGGAGTGAGTGAGCAACTGAGTGGAGTTTAGTTTCCAGATGGAGTTAAACCACAACAGTGTTGCCAAATGAAAAGAAAAATCAACATCCTGCTTCTTACCAGAATTCAGTCCCTAGTTAGAACTGACAAGGTTAGTAGAAAAGATATAGGCAAAAGGAGTTAAGTTTTCATAAATTGTTAACAAGCCAGTGATTTCTGTTCTGGACACTAACATCAAGTCTGCATGCTCCAATCCATAAACTACATGAATTCCCTTGCTTCATAATTGTTTCCCCAGATATTTTTTATTAGATAAAAAAAAAAAAAAAAAGGGAAGGGAAAATAGCACATTTAATTTTCAGTCAGCTAACTTTACCCTACATCTTTGCATCAATTTCTACTCATCTGAGTTGACACTAATACAGACCATATGCCTGGTGCAAGTCAGCTATGTGTTGACATTACCTTTCATCAGTATGTGCTTTAGGAAAAAAATGAAATTAGAAAGCTTGTTTTACTAGTTAGCTAATTTAACATCTTGAAGATGAAAATTATAAGATATGTGCAGAGTATTATTGGTTTTTTATTTCATCATTCTCTATAGCCATTTTTTCAATTAACCGATTACAAAGGAATAACCAGGGAGTGAATGAGGCATGATCACCTATTTTATGACATGTACAGTTTTTTCTCCTGTGATTTGACTAAAATTAACACTGAGGTATCTAATTAATGTCAATCCACATAGGAAAATGTCTAAACAATTTAAAAAAACAAATAGAGGAACTCGAAGTTGAAAATGGATTCAGAAAAGGGCACAGATCTTAAATTGTGCCTGTTCATTGTGTTTATAAATCTGATCCTGCCTTGACTGATTTTTTTTATAAGAAACCTCCTGTCTTCACCTTCAAATTCTCCTTTGAATTTTCTCCCACAAACTCTCAATAATTCCTTGACCTGTACCACCACATCAGTTAGATAAATTAGTCTAGCAGGAAACACATTGCCACAACAGTTTTCCTCCACATGAGCATGCAGGTGAAATCTTGGCTCTTTCACAAGTAAAGGAAATTTTATCCTGGTCTTATGTGTGTGCTAATATTTAATCCAGATGTCCATATTGAGCTGTCATATCCAACGTTTTCCTTTGGCACTAGTGCTCCCAAAGCACTATTAATCTACCTGAAAATTTGAGAAAATCAGAAAGTTTTCGCAAGTCATCTGATTTCTCTTCAACTGTGTCCAGTCAAGATAGACCCAAAGGCCCCTCTTGCTTGCTGTGTATATGCACCTAGGGAAGAAGTGTGAACTGAGGTGACTGAATATTTCAATAATATGTAAATCTAGATGGCTAGATCTGCCCTTGGTGTTGAAAATAATATTTAGGTAGTAAAGGAATAGGAGAAAGACAGATTGCATATAATGCACAAAACAGTTAAAACAAGAAAATTACTTGGAGGATAATTATAATTGCTGTAAACAGCATTCCCTTCCCCACCCCCCCCCACAAACTCTCAATTTTTCTAGAATAATATTCCATTCTGCAAATGTTATAAGTGATAAATGAACAAGATAATTTATATTTACTCTCTGTTTACAAGGTATTCAGACGTTTTTTCTGTCGCTGCAAATTATTACAAGGTTGCTATACACTGAATCGCTGTGTGCTTTAGTATCCTGCATAGAATGAAGCCTTCATACAAAAAGATTGTTCACCATTATTTGTTGATAAACAAAATGTACAGTGGATGCAACAGAATAAGAATTTATCTTAATGCTTCTCAGCAGCCAATAAATGAAAACATAATAGTATTTCTGATTTACAACAGAAGGTAAAATGAGCACATTTATTTACGGAAGACCATTCACATGGTCTTTCATGGGAAAGTCTTGTGCAATCTCACTTTAATTTTTTTCTTGGTAAAAAATAGAACTAGCAGTTAATTTTTGACAGCAGTCAAGTACACTGAATATTTTTCTCTTTGCCCATTTCACTTATTTCTACAGTCTGTTTTCATAGCATGATAATTACACTAGCTTGTCATTGTAAAATACTATGATTTCATCACAAGAAGAGAAATCCAACAGAGAGGAACTGTGAAGAAAAGCACAGAGAAAAGTACAGGTCATCCATCTCTAATATTCATAATACCTCTAGCAGTTTAAATAAGACATAGTTTTCAGCTTCATGTGGAAGTCAATACTTACAGATCTATTTGTTATAAACCATTTTTTTTATCTGTTTATTAAATATGTGCTAAATTTCTGGCCCCCTAAGTAGATCCAGAAATGAAGTTTGGTTTTCCTTTTTCTTCTAGCTATGCCAACTTAAACAACCTTCTTGTTGTTTGAGCAGGAAAGAGGTCAGACTCTGAGATGCTGGCAGTGTCCTGTGTCCAGCAGGTGGAAATACCACATAGTGAAATGGAAAAACAGAGATGTGAAAGGTTCATATTTTTAGCTGAAAAATGTAATAGTCTGAAATGAAACACAACTTGTCACAGTGGACCATCTTTCTGTATGACTGAAGAGTCCTTAAATATGTTCATCTTAAATGTGTTGAGAGCGAAGAAAAGAAAATAATGACTAAATACTAAAAAAAATTGAATAAATAAAGCCAAAAAACTAACAGAACTAGACATTTATTCCGAAAGCTAGGAAAGGAATAAAAACAATTGTCACTGTTAGGCACACGAAAACCACACTCAGGTTGAGAGGTGAGCAGAGAAAGAGGAAGTTTATTATGATTTGGATTTTAAATAGGATTTGGAATGTGATCAAGGATTGAGAGACGAGAGGAACACCTCTCTGACCCCAGTGGTCAAACCAGAGAGAAATGGTCCATCACAGTGGTCCATCACAGAGAGAAATGGAAAAATCTACTTTGTTTATGGTACATGCATGGGAATCTCCAGTAGAAATATATAAACAATATCAGAAGGCGCTCACTTAAACTGTTATATCAATAAAAAGGAAAAAAGGCTCCAAATCACAGCTAAAAAATCTTTGGGATAAATCTTGCCTGAAAATTGTAGGTGCAAACTAAAGTTTACCAAGAAAAGAAAAATAAACTTTCATAATACAGTATTTTGTTATAGCATTCAGGAGAATGTGAGGCTTACTGGCTACATTGTCTCTTCAAGAACCTACAAGCTCTTTCAGCTTCTCTTGCACTCTGTTTCAGTTCACATGTTGGCTTCACTGTTGTTTCCTTCATGTCACAAATGAACAATTTAAGGTTTCTTAAATAACCACCATCCAAACTATTAGCAAAAATGGTTTTATTATTGGATTTCTAGAATTAATACCATTTAATATACAGAAATGCACAGTAACAAAGTTTGATGGGCAAGGTTCACTCTATTACTTACATGGATGAAACCTGTAAAGAAAAATCAAATTAGAATGTATTTAAAAATATTTACAGAAAGATTGAAGACTCTAAAGGTTAAGAGAGACCCTTCCATTGACTCATAAGGTTTAGAGTGGACTTCTCTGCTTTTTGGACTTCTCATGGAGCCTAGGTTTGTCTAGCTGCAGTCTTAGACTGACTTGGTCAGTGGTTTTTATGGCTAAAGTGACTAACTACATGGATTTCATTACCGTTGATTTATCATGCTGGCAGCAAGTGTTGTTGTTGAGGGTCTCTCTGCCTTGAGCAAGGATGGATCTCAGTCTCAGATAAGGAATCTCAAACCTTGATAGGCATCCCAGCTCCAGGTGAGGGCATCTGGCATGCAATCCAATTGCAATTTGGAGAGAACTCAAATTGGACTCATCCAAAGATCTGACATTAGTAGAAAGGTACATCTGCCACAAGGAGAAAACTTGGGGGGAATCCCAGCTCAACAGGAGACCACTGCCAGGCAGCCACATCATCTAGCCAGGAGATCCTACAAAAAGCTCACTTAAACTGTTATATTTATGGGGTAAAAGGATTGCCACTACAAGTTGCGTACAGTGGGACAGGTATGCATGAGATTCCTTGAGGTAACAACTTTATTTGTTCCTTGACAAACAAATCTTGGAAAAAACACCCAACATTCATGTGTTAATTGTATGTTCTGTGTCCAAACTCATATGCATTGATGCTCACTAGGTCACCCTGTTCCACTGTGGGTTTCCTGGAGGAGTTCTGGGCCCAGATATGACTCAGGTCATTGCCTCCTTTGGAGACTCTACCAACTCCTGCTGGTTTGATTACAGGGATCAAATGCATCCATCAAACCCTTGAAAGTCCTCAGTAATTTAAAGCACAACACCAGCTCTGCAGGTGATCATTAAGTATTATTTGTGTCTTTAGAAGCACATGGTGGGGACTTAAAAGACACAGAAACCTTAGACGGGTTTTGAAAATATTATCCCTCTCTATTGTCCTTCAGAACTGACAAAATTCACAAATTCAAATCCCCCATTTACAAACCCACCAATACCACAGCATTTTCTTGCTATGTTCTTTTTCAATTTTTTTGTTTTTTCCATTCACAAAAATGTGAATTGGTAGGTACTTTATTTGATACTTATAAGCAAGAGCACCTGCCTTTAAAAATAATTGAGATTTATTTATTTATTTTAAATTCAGAAGCACAACAGGCAGGAAAATACATGAATATTTTTAGCTTCGAGGAAAGCAGACACGAGCAGTGCTAAAATAAAAAAGGACATTAGGAAAGGGCACAAGAATATCAGAAGGTTAGAATTATTTTCAGATAATTGCCTGGAAAATATGTGGGTTTCATAAGTCATTGATATGAATCAAATGCTTGGCTTCCTTCCTGTTACAAGTGCCCAGGCAGATGACATTCAATATCTAGAAAGCCCCATGAGTTCAAAATACAGGGTCAATTTCCCTAATTTCAAGTAATTCTAATAGATATTTTTTTCCACTTTTAATCCGGCCCAGTTTATTCCACTGTTTCATTTTATGAAGGTTTCACAAGTGGTCAGATTTCTAGTGGTGGCTCTCCCACCGCCTTCTCAGTAGAGAGCAGAGCTGATTGCAAGCAAATTTCCAGTCTTGGAATATTATAGAAACAGTGTGGACAAATCTGCTAATAATGGGTGCCCACAGGGTCAAGGGAAAAATTTTATGTAAGTATTTCTGGGCAAGAGACAAGAAAATTGACACCTGAAGGATTATTTGTAAAACTGAACAGTCTAAAAGGTAGCTGCAGGATTATTTTGAAGGACATTTTTCCCTCTTTTCCCCACCTGAAGAGAATTTATTCATGCATGTTTTTTGGGTTCTGCCAGAGGAATTCTAAGTGACTATTAGCATCAATGAAAATGAAGGAAAACGGCCATGCCATCTACTTCAGGTTCCCAACTTCCCATCTACTTCCTCTCTCCAACTTTCTGGAGATATTTATTGCTTTCTGCGTTTGCTTTATGAGGAGTCTATTATAGTATATGTTTGCTCTTCTGAATCCCATCTTAATTTGACATCCAATGGAAACAAAGTGAGCTTGTCCCAGAGAGTCTGTTAGTCTCTTCCATACCTGAGTAAGGAGCTATACATTTTCCAAAGGCCTATCCTTTCCTGACATCAGGCAGACCTGTCATTTTGAATTAAATTTGTATGCGAGCTCCCATTTGGGCTTAAAAGGGCGAAAAAAAAAATTGTGTGTGTTCACCCATAACACTAAGCTAAAAATTACAACTCCTCCTCAACCTATGAACTCAGTCACTATCCAGCTAGTGGGTGAAGCCCAGAAAAATGTGCCTGAGCAACACCAGAGTCTGGAAGAGAGCTGTGTTTTTCCAACTCTAATTCTCTCCACGATTTCACCACTGAACTGCACAACATTATGGATCACAGCCCATGAGACACAACAAGGTCCAGCAAGTACTCTCGTCTGAGCTATGCCTATTTGTTTTGTGTTTTCACTTGCTTTAGCAACATCCAACAGAGAATGAACTGTTCAGATTTCTTCCACAATCAAGCCAAAGTTGCCTGACTTTGCAATTCTAAGAGTTCACAGGTACAAAGAAATCAGAACACTTGTGTTGGTTTGAAGAGACCTTGTAATGGGCTTTTTTCCAAGCCTCCACATCACCAAGGGAAAGTTCTGCCTGAAAAACACTGTGGCTTTCTACAGTGGAGTGACTACATCAGAGGACAAGGAAAAAGCTGCAAATTACATTTACCTGGACTAGTGTGCAACCTCTGCCCGGGCCCCCCGCAAACATCCTTCTGTCTAAACTGAAGAAAGATGGATTTCGTGAGTGGACTGTTAGATTGATAAGGAATTGTGGGAGCAATTATGTCCAGAGTGCAGTGGCCAATGGCTCAGAGCCCTGAAGGATATCAGTCACAAGTGGTGTCCCAGTCACAAGTGGTCCCCAGATCACCAGTATTATTTAATATCTTAATTAATTACATAGATGAAAGGGTCACCCTCAGCAAGTTTGAAGATGACATCAAGTTGAGTGGTCATCAGTGTTGACACACCTGATGGAAGGGATGCCTTCCAAAGGAACCTGGACAAGCTCCAGAAGTGGGCACAGGGGAATCTCATTATGTTTTATAGGATATGTGTATGGTCCTGCACCTGGGCTGGGACAACCAGCCTGGGGGATGAACAGATCAAGAGCAGCTCAGCTGAGCAGACCTAGGGGGTGGATGAGTGGCTGAACAGGACTCAGCAATGTGCTCCTGAGGTCCAGAAAGCCAAATGTGTCTTGGGCTGTATCAAAAGCAGGTGTGGGCAGGGTGAGGGAGGGGATTCTGCCCCTTTACTCCTCTCTGCTGAGACCCCTGCTGCAGTGCTGCTTCCAGTTCTGGGGTCCCCAGCACAAGGATGGCATCAACCTGTTGGAGTGGCTACAGAGGAAGACCAACAAGATGATTAGAGGGATGGAGCACCTCTCCCAAGAGGAAAGCCTAGAAGAATTTGGATGGTTCATCCTAGGGAAGAGAAGGCTTTGGGTGACCTAATTTCATCTTTCCAGTACCTGAAGAGAGCCTTCAAGGGAGATGGACAGAAGCTATTTACAAGAGCATTTAGTGACAGGAAAAGGGGGAATGGCTACAAACGGAAAGAAATTAATTTAGAATGGATATTAGGAAGAAAATCTTAATTGTGAGGGTGGTAAAGCACTGGAACCTGTTGTTCAGGAAAATTGTCCGAGACCAAGTTGAATGGGGCTCTGAGCAACCTGGTCTAGTGGAAGGTCCCTCTGCCCATGGCAGCGAGATTGGAACAAGATGATCTTTAAGGTCCTTTCCAACACAAGTGATTCTCTTATTCTGTGATCATAAGAAGTACCTATGCTTCATAAGAGTTTACAGCCCTGACTGTGAATGGGGGGAAAAAACAAATTTTATTTATGTTTTGGAAATAGGGAATATACAAGGAAAAGTCTATTCTGACAGACTTCTTTGTCTTCCAAAATCAGCCTAAGGAAGCAAAATTTCCTGATTTCATCCATGGGGCTTTGTGGCTGCATGTTTTTGGCCACATGTGATGATACTTTCCTGATAATACTTTCCTGATAATACTTTCCTGAGCTGCAAATTCCAGAGGAGATGCCAGGACTGGTACTTGCATTACAGGCAGCCTGAACTCAGCCTCATTTTAGCCTGCACACAAATCTGTTCTGCCCTTGCCACAGGTGGTGCCATAGAATCTTTAGGAGCTCAGGAAATTTTTGCCTAAAGCTGTGATTTGTCCATAAGAGTAGAAGGAAAAGATGAATGTGCTAGGCTGTTCTGGGATGCAACAAATGGCAACAGCCAAGGCTTTTTCCTCCAGAAGTCATATTAGCCATGACCTGGGACCAAGGAACTTTGTGTTCCTTAGCCAAGGATGCTAATTGCCCCAAAAGGAATATGTCTTGTGTGTTTAGGAAACAAGAATGTCAGGGTGTTTACTTGCCAGCTGTTTTTAGTACGTCCAAACCCCTTTCCCCCTGTTCCCTCCCTCCTCTCCCTCCTATTCCTGCATAGTGCATAAGTGAAAATGAGTATCAAGGCAGCAATCTAGGCAGGACCTTTCCCCAGAAAGCACTAGAACTCCATTGTAAGACACTTGACAATGTAAATTTAATTGCTGTATAGGTTTGAACTTGACTGACTACATATATACTCAGTCAAGAGCAGATGAACTCTCCAAGACATGTGGAAAATATGCAGCAAAATGAAGCTCTTCTAGTAAAGATATTTTTTTTCTTTTCAACATAAATCCTATGTTGTGACTTAACTTTCTGGCTTTCTACAGCTGCACCATCTTGGCTTTCTTCTTTTATGTCATTATTCAGAGCAGAATTTTATTTAAAATGTCTAGGAACTAAGGATACATCTAAATTTTTCAGAAGTAAATAGCTTTGTAGATTTGGGCCTCTGTTCTCAAAGGCCATTTTCTCCATTGTTCTTTCTTTCCACACATTGTGTATCTCTGTGACAAATGGTTATGGTTGTATTTGATTTGAACATTGACTGAGAAGTACAAGCAGGGCAGGGGGGAATAGAAGGGTACAGGGAGCAAATATTCCATTTAAAAAATTTGTGCCATAAAATACATAATAATTTTAAAGTGAAAAGGACATCTTCATTTTCTAAATGGGTCTTTTAAAATGATAGGCAATAATGGGAGAATAAGTCCATTATTCATTTATAAGGGAATTAGCATAACAAAGCTGCCTAATGTGAGAGTTCAGAAAGCTCTGATTAATAAATTAATCCTTATATTTTACAATAGGTCTCATTTTTTTTTAATAATTTCTATAAGAAAGTGTTTTAATAATCTCACTGTTTTTCTTCAGAAAATTTAACTCTTTGTAAGCTACCCAGAGCAGAGACCAAGATGAACTTCAAGTGCAGATGGATGAAAATAATTATAGCTCTCAATAACCGATGGTATTGCACAGGGAAAAGCTGAAGGCAGGACCAAAGAGAGCTCCACTGGTGCCTTTGTGGCACCAAGGGGTCTTTCACACTGGTGCTAAGCAGCACAATTTAAATTAATCTGTGTGGTAATTAATATGAAGGAAGAAAGAATTATGAGCCTTCAGTTTTGAGAATAGTAGCCTGAATAGAGAACAATTTGTCTTTTCACATCTTTAAATCCCTTTCATAATTTTTCTTTCCGTAAGTTACTTTTTAGTGCAGACACAGTCTCTTAAACTTGCCTGTTCTTCACTAGATAGACTCTGCAGTAAAATTAAAAGCCTTTGCTTTTCTGAAAAAGTTCTGTTCCAGATGAAACACTTTCCATATCAAGTCATTGCTCTGCTGTCTTGCAAAGACAAGTAAGGCATCATTCTCAATCTCCTTCTCTTAGGAAAGAGCCTTTTACTCGGTCTTCCTTCTTTAAGCTTCAGTGAATCTGGTCTTTTTATCGGAATAACCCATAAAAGGGTTTTATTCAGGTTTATTTTATTAGAAGCATTGTTCCTATGTAGTTGTAAGCAATATCATTTGATGTATGGCACCATTCTTTGTCTATTTCTGTATTAACAATTTTAGATAGTAGCCTTTCTCTTTTTACAAGAAGACACTAATGAAACCAGCACTTTTTGATTCCATTCCTCTTTTCCCCCATAATTGACCTCTAATGCTGTTATTTCCCTCCATGGGAGGGAATAGGGTCTAATGGGAGTGGACAAATCTTTCTGATTACTTTTGGAGGCCCAGAAAGGATGCTTACAATAGAAATCCAGAGATAAAATACTAGTCACAATGAAGCAGAGAATGGTGAATTCTGCTCAGACACACCATGCACCACAGAATGCCTGATGTGACATGCTCCAGTCTTCTTTTGAAAGCTTTGGGAAGAGGATTAATGATGTCGTAACATAACAAGGAAGGCAGAAAAGAGAAAATAATGATGACGTTGGTAGTTTCACCTTGAACAATGTGAATGCCACTTTTGCTGAACTTAGCAGACCACTCATGGTGTGGTTGAACTGGCAAATGGGAAAAAAAAAATGGCCAAGAGGCTCTTGCTGACCTCCTCAGTTTAGGAATTCAGTCACTGCACAATGACAGAAAGTTTCAGCCATTGGGTTTGTATTCTTCCTTTGGATAATGCAAATGGAGTTTCCTTCTCTGGTCTACTGCCTACACAACAGCAGAACAACTGCAAACTTTCTTTGGGCTGTGAGACTATTGAAGTCTCTTTTCTGATACTACCGACCTCTGTTCCTTCACCTGTGGACTCTTCTGGTATGTTCAACTTATCTGTTCTCATCACACCACCTTTACTCTGTAAATCTAAAAGACAAGGCATTGCCTTGCTAAATGGAATAGGACAGCAGGGGGAAAAATCATTGTACACAAAAATAACAGTTTGAATCTAGACTGCACAGCAGTTCTTCACAAATAACTCTCACTTCAAACACAAGCCAGAAGCAGAAGATCTTTGAAAGGTGAGCATTTGACAGATTACATTCTCTAATAAGTCTCACATTGTAAAACAGAGGGGAAGGCACAATTAGAAAACTGTTCCTAATTAATGTTTTATTACAAATTAATGATGCAAACAGGAAAACAGAAACTCCATCACTTATTTGCATAAGAAATCCTCCGTCAACAAGCTTTCAGTTAATTTGTGATTCCTACCACTCCAGCTTTGGTTAAATTTATGATTTATATCTACTTTATTTTGGTTCCATTATGGTTTCCTGTTGTCTAGAGTGCCTTAGAAAGAGCTGTGGAAACTTGGTGAAATCTATTTGGCAAAGAAAGACTGTATTTACAGAAAAATTAACAGGGTTTGCCAAGCTCATGAGCCCAAGGGTTGTATCATTTAAATCTTTCTCTTATGCTCAGTGAAAAAAAGAAAAGCTCTCAGAAATTACTTCTTTGGCACTCAGCACTAGCCTCCATTTAATTGTTCTTCCCGTTGGCATTGCTGCTTCTCACAAGGAAATAAAAATCCACTTTTTCAAGTTCCTTTAAGGTCCTATTCATATTTTTCCTCAGTTCATTTCTACTGTCCTAGTTCTTCTCTTCAGCTGTTCTCACCATACTATATTCATAGAAGACACCTTTATTTTTCAGTCAAGCCTTAGACACAAACCAGAGATTTGGTAGCAGTTGCTGACTTGGAAGGTCTGTTGAATCTTTTTAAACCACAATGGTTCTCTTATTCTCAAATTTGCAAGGATGACAATTTTCACTCTGTATAAATGTTTGCTCTATGCAAATTTGTGTATTTAAGTTTCCGTCTGATTGTACATTTTCAAGACTTCACTGTGGACCTACAGGCAAAACTAGCAGAAAGCCGTGGGATTTGAGAATATGAGTTTGCTAAAGTTGACTAGCCAACTGTTATTTGTGGATTTTCAAGAAAGATGATTTTTTATATTAGTATTTATAGTTTTTCTTTACTGCTTAAAATACTAGCACAGCAATATTTCTGTCTCAGTGATAATTTAAGATCTACCTAAAGTCTTTAATTACTCTCTGTGTGTCATTTGTTCTTTAGGCCCAGAAGACCTGTTCTCTTCTGTTGACTAATTATTCAATGTGAAGTGTTTCATCAAAGACTAGACTAGCCAGTGTCCACATTTATAAAATAAAAGATAGAATCTGATAGAATGGCATTGACTCTCTGTCCGATTCAAAGATAGCTGACAAATTAAAAATGATAAAGTGTAAGTTGAGACACATGACGTTTCATTTCTGGTTAGCAAGGGAGAGTAATACATGAGCCACAGGAAGGTCCATCAATCTCATCTGTCCAGAGATGAAACTCCATGCATAATAGCACGTCATCTAGTTTTTGTTTCCTTTTGCTTTGCTTTGTGGCTTTCCCATAAAATTCATCATTACAATAAAATGAGAAAATGAAAAATGAAGTTTGAGTAGTGTTCAAAATTATGTATGATGAAAAAACCACAAAACATCACCCTAACAGCAACAACCCCCCCAATAAATATTTTGCACACTACACAGAAAAAAAAAAAAAAAATATTTTTTCTTTTGCAAATATGCCAAAATAATAAATTCATTATGGAGTCAAGCTTTCTCTTGAATATCATATTTATAGTCAGAGATATTTTGAAGCACATGGACAATACAGAAGTGGAGGCACAAATGTAACAAAGAGCACTGTTTGTAATTCCTACTTTCCAGGTTAGCCAGAGTATCAACTAAGTGTGTCTCAGAGCAGCTTCATCTGCAGTTCCTTCTTATGGCATGGAGCATCATTCCACATTCATTTTGAGACCCGGAAGTAGAGAAAAACACAAGTCCAATGGCCATAATAATGTCTTATCCTTGGCTTCAGGCTCCAGTTCTCCAGCTCAGCACCAGAGCAGGTGCTGAAAGTAGACCAATAATTCTATAATCAAGTCATGCCTGTATCCTTCTGGTGGCTTAGGGCATAAGAGATGAGGATTGTGTAAGTTTTCATTGGAAAATTCAAGACTGCTCTTGCTCAGTCAGCCATTTGGTATATAGAGGTGGATAAATGGTAGATTTATGGTAGATAAATATGGTAGATATGTGACTTTTTCTTTTCTTGAGACATGAGCATTCCTGTGGGGGGAGAGAGGGCTGTCAGTTAGCCAGGTAAGATATCAGACTGCCAGTCTTCCAGGAGGAAAGGAGAACTTCCAGGTATGGATACCAAAAAAAAAAAAAAAAAAAAAAAAAAAAAAAAAAAGAAATCTTTCATCTTCATGTTTTAAAGCTTTAGAAAAGCTGATGTAGTGTATGCTGATATAGATACTCCCTAGGAACTAGAAAAAAGTGTGTTGTCCTGGTCTTCTTTCAGACAGCATTACAACTTACCCTGAGGTTTTAAAACCTCTGAACAGCAGTTATCATTTAAGAGCTAACTTCCAAGTTAAACTTCTGAACTTGCCCAACTTCTTAGTAACTAAACTAATACAAATCTCTAGCCTGTGAGAACAATGACAGAAGAGTTTCTATTTCTCTCATGATCAAGAAGAGTTCAGCCTTATAATCGTATTTAAGGTGTCGCCCTTGATCAACTATGTGCTTAACAGGATCATCACACTCTAGATTCCAGATCAAGCAGCACCCAACAAATTTACTGCACTGCTTGTCTCTCATGACTAATATTCTACCCTCTTCAAATGCAAGACATGATTTGGCAAATCAAAAGCACTACAACAAAAAGAAGACAATGAGAAACCTTCTGTAAAAGCAATGTATTTAAATGTAATTCCCAAAGCAGTCCTTTAAGTATAAGCATCATAGCTTCATAACCAGTAAATGAAGAAAATCAAGGAAATGGAATCCAGTTTTATAAAAACCTAATTAGGGTGGTCAGCAGGGTTGTTTGGCTTACCTCTGGGATTTTTGAGTGCTTTCTGCATTTATAAAAGGGCCCATAATGAATATGAAATAGTGCAGAAGAAATATTTTTTTAAGAAGAATGATTCATAGTTTTTTAATACTGAAAACTCCTTAAACTGCTCAATACTAGAACCTCCAAAGGAAGTTTACTCTATATTTAGTACCTCTGTATGTCCTCGAGATATTATTTGCTCCTGACTATGCTGAAAAAATGGGTAATGTATGAAGGTGGGATTATTGGGTTTTTTATGTCACACTCCTCCTTATTAATAGACCTTACTCATGATATTTATATTTGTTAGTGAATCCTTTTGTAAATTTCACCTCCAGTAAATTTTCAACATGGAAAAGTTCTTCCAGCAGAAAAACTGATTACTTTTCCTCATAGTGGGAAGAGAAACAATTTCACAGGAATGGTGGAGGTTATCCTGGACGATGGAAAGGGTTAGGCATTGGTTACAATAAATCCCAGCACATTTTGTAGTTATATCTTGCTTATAAATGCATATGTTGCATAGTACTTTTAAAGCTTCTAAAGAGTTTAAAATAAAGAATGTTAGGGCTGAGTTTGAAATCTATTGCAGAGTGTCTTTATGACCTTAACATGCCTCAGAACATGTGAAAGGTGCCAAATGTAGATGAGTCGGGCAGAACTACAAAACTCTCGAAAGTTACACCCTGAGGCTTGTAGCTCCAACACCACTCAACACAGAGTAAGTGTAAAAACAGCCAGTTTACAGGAGACCTTATTAACTACATGTAAAGATATAAAGATTTTAAGAGCTACTGTGTGCATATAAGAACCATATGATTAGATCACTTGAAAATACACTTTAAAAAAGGTTTATATATTAAAATATGGAGGAATTACTCTATCAGGGATGCCTAATTGAAATTGCAGGAGGCTTAAAATGGTAGCTTTCCATTTATCTTTCTATTTGTCTCAAGAAAGTCAGCTATATACATTTACGTCAGTGTCAGTAGTGCTAACTTCAAGCTTTCAACATTCATGAATCAGCCCAGAAGAAGTTTTATCATTCTCCTAAAAATCATTAAGTTAAATAAAGGTGAGTGGCTCATCCATTCTTTTCAATCTCTCCCTCTGTAAACTGCCTGGCTCATTTGTTTTCAGGAACTCTTTTCTTAACACTGGAGACCAGAAAGTTGTGCATATTTCAAATGAAAACTAGGAAGTCTCTTGGCACCCCATTAAGCTTCGGGTACAGGAATCAGGGAAAAACAATATACACTGTAGCCTTTGTGATTAAAACAGCTTCAATCTCAATTTTGACACGAGAAAAGTCTGAAAATTTCATGACTTTTCATGAGTTTCAAAGTGTTCACTTTGGTATAATGAATTTGGCCCAATACTCCTTTTTCCCCTTTAAAAAAGAAGAGTCAGGACAGTACCTGAGTTTTGAAAAGTCTTTCTGAAGTCACAGAGGAATAAATTTCACTTAGAACATCTGTAGTTATTCCCACTCATTTTTCCATTTTGATGTAGAAATAGGGAATTATGGTGGATTTTGTGAATATTCCTCCATCTCTTTACTTTTCTCTTATCCACTTTTTTGTAAGCATATTCAAGAAGAGTTAGTGAATTCAGTTCAGCCTAGACATCACAGAAATTGTGAATACAATAATAAACCAGATGATCCAAGACATGAAAGCCCAAAGAGTCACCTCTGTTAGCTAGTAAAAAGTCTAAAGGTCTGAAATGAGATATATGTGAGGAGGATATATTTGGATAAATGCATCCTATCATTAGTAATTAAAGAAATTATCCTGATTATTTAAAAAAGTAAAATTAAAAATGAAATTGCAGAGGTAGCATCTGGGGTTTCTCTTCTTGCTGGTTTTTACTATTTACTTGTTAACAGTACTATATTCCTTCATCAAATGGACCTTGTTAGGAGTTTCCATTCATAGATTTGCTGTTGAATAGGGTAACTCATTTAGTTCCAGCAGATACAGGTAAGACTAAGGTACTCCATGCCGTGGATTTTGTTAACAAACTTTGCTCCAGGAAAAGGAGTAGAAAAGCTTCCAGCAATACAGAACAGACCTGATTTACATGCCCCTTGGGTAAAACCTGTGGAACGCTCTGAAGGTGATGAGAGATCTGGTTACTGACACAATGAGGATGCTCTCAACTATTTTTGAAAGATTGTTGGGATCAGGGAACATCCCAATGGCTAAAGAAAAGCAGATGTTCTCTCCATTTTCATAAAATACCCCAACATATAATCAAAGTAAATCCTGTCCAGTCAATGTCACTTCAGGTTGAGGAGAAAACATCTTGCAAGTCCTCTTGGAAGCCACTTCGGGATTCATGAAGCAGAGGAAGGTGATTGGGAATATCAAGCAGTAATTGGAACACATGAACCATGCCTGACCAACCCGATGACAGCCTTGTTTAAATTACTAGATCTGTGAATTACGCTAAGGCAGTAGATACTGGCTACTTTGTTTTTAGCACAGCATTAGACACAGTATCTAAGCCAGGACATTATGGTCTATATGAGTGAATTACAGAAGGATTGTCAACCTGTACAGAGAGCAGTTTGTGGTTGGTATTCTACCTGCAGGCTGATTATGGGTGGAGCACGGAGGGGTCTGTATTGGGACTGTTCCTGTTCAATATCTTGATCGATGACCTGGAGGAGGACATCAAGTGCACCCTTACAAAGTTTGCAGCTTACACCAAACTGAGGGGTGCAGTCAATGTGCTCAAGGGCAGACTTGTCTTCCAGAGGGACCTAGACAGGCTGGAGCAACAGGCCAATAAGGAACTTTTGAAGGGTAAATGAAAGGTCCTGCACCTTGGACAGATTAATTAACCCCCTCTAACAATATGTGCTGGGGACTGGCCAGCTGGGGAGTGGGTCTGCTGAACACGGTCTGTGGGTGCTGGCTCACACTGGGCTACAGAGCAGCCAGAAGTGTGCCCTGACAGCAAGGCAGGCTCTCAGCATCCTGGGCCGTGCTCATCAGAGGATGCCAAGGGTATCACCGAAAGGGATTATTTACTTGACACTTGTTAGACCATACAAAATGCTGTATCCAGGTTTGAGCACAAGAAAGTTGTTGTTAAAATGAAGTAACAGAACAGGTTGTCCTGTGAGGCTGTGAAATCTTCGCCTTTAGAAGTTTATGGGGACTGGACTGGACTGGAGAAAATGCTAAGCAACCCAGCGTGATTTTCCAGCTGATCTTGCTTTGAGTAGAAGATTGGAGTCTCTGACTCTTTGAGGTTCCTTCCAACTATAATGAATTTATGGTTGCTATTAAATTTACTTTCCAACCAACATCAAACACAATTTCCTAGGTCAATGGCAATGTTAGTTTGGCAGGAGAAAATGTGGCAAAACTAATATCAAAGATACTTCAAATCTAGTGAACTCTCTAAATCTTGATCCCTCAAAATTCAAATGCTTCATGTAAAAAAAAAAAAAAAAAAAAAAAAAAGGTTTTTTGTCTTCAGGTTAAAAAAGTGGGTTTGTATCGATCATTCAAATATAAATATTTTGTCCAAAATTAGAATAAAACTTTTATGTGTCTCAAAGCAAGTAAGTTTTACCAGCTTTATGAAAATTAAAAGTGTTTTTTATTTGCTAATGAACTGAAAAAAAACAATTATTTACACATATTTCCTGAAGAAACATTTGTTTTTGGCTGTAACCTTGTTTATGTCTTCATTGTTTCAAGAGATTCTAATTTCAAGAGATTTTATTTTCTATAGTGCAGGGAAGTGACATGGTACTGAAAATTGTATAAATTAGAAGGGGGAGCCAAAGTATCACCAAAATACCTTGTTTCCTTCTTCCTCCTCTGTTACTGTGATAGGTTTTTGTGTGTGGGTGGGTGCATATTTAAACAAACAAAAGTGTTTTCTTATTTCTTCCTCTGTCCTTTGTCAGCGCCTTAACTGAGGTATGAAAATACCATCACTTTGAAAAATCAAATGCAGATGGAATACTTTGATCTCAAAGTATAATTCCAGTTCCTAGCTCCAATAATGTAAACTGGAAGTTTCCAGACTGATGTTTCTACAAGACAGGACGAATCCTGTCTCTTCATGTTAAACAAAAAATAATCCTAAAAAGTAAGTCATTCTTAAGAAGCAGCTCATTTTTCCAGGAAAACAAGCACAAAGAAATCATCAATGGTACAATTTTATTCTCTCATACAGGAGGTCCACAGTGAGGCCTTTGCACAAATTGCCCTGAACAATATCGGTCAAGAAAGGAGAATGACGATCACTTAAGAGTAATAGTCCTCATCCGGAAAAGGAAATTTTGAAAAAAAAGGAGAAAAATGACCATGAAAACTCTTTTTATCACAATAGTTTAAATACGAACTCAATTCTTTCAGAAAGTATATTCACTTTTAACTTCCATGAGGCTCATTCCTACTCCCAGAAATATTTCCTTTACCCCTAAGGCACTTTACCTGAATCAAGGACAAAAGACTTTTTTTACAAGTGAAAACTAAAGGAACAACCTCTACAGCAACATCAGCAAGAAACTTAAATGCACATTCAAAAAACAAGTTAAAACCCTAATTGTGAAATTCATGAAGTGGCAACTTTGAGATACAGATCAATCAAAGGCAGGATTGATACAAGGGCAGGTATAGATTCCTCCATCCTCATTCACTGGACAGTATGTATATATTGCATTTTGCTGCAATTGTTTCTAAGCCCAGGACCCTTATGATTCATTGGCAGAAGCTACACTGTGTCAGCTGAAATGGAGTCTTTCTCTGCAGGTAGAATCTGCATCATGTTTCTCTTAGCAGAAATATCTCCTTGCATATCTGACAGGTTATTCTGCAACCATATCCTTAAAAAAAATTAAAAAAGAAAAATTCATATTTCTTACTGAGACAGCCACACTATTTTCTGGAATATATAAAAGAATTATTAGAATGCTAGCAAGTTCTTCTGTATTAGCAGCATCTCAAAATACCTCTGTGTAGATTGATCCTTTGCTGATTTCTTCTGACTTGTCTGGAAGGCCAACTGTGTTTCCTGTCACTGGTAGCATTGCTGAAGGAAGAATTACGAGAAATTCAGGCCAACTTTCTAAAACTGCATACAGCAAACACAGCCAGGTTATATCTTTAACCCTGTAACTCAGAATAGCAAGCAGGCAGGTGAGAGACTAAATAAGATTAAGAGATGGCAGCATCAACTAATTTATTGCAGTGCTGGTGGGAGGTGGGGAGGCAGGGGAATCTGTACTGTAGCAGCCAAGCACACCTCCAGTGTTGTCTGCTAGGTAAGCAGTTATTTCAGATTACAAGGTGGAGGGAGGACCCTTCTTTATCAGGGTCCTCTTTTAGAGGTAGATGATTTGTGAAGGAATGGCTGCTAAAGAAAAGGAGCACGGACAAACATGCAAATAAGTACTCCTCGAATGTCTCCTCTCTGATCTCTTCTGTTGTGTTACTTGGGAGTCATCACCAACTTCTGTATTTTCATCAGCACTGTCAACCTGGCCTGATGTTAATGGACTACTCATTGTGAGCATCACAGGTAGCTCTAAGGAGTATTTATTTTGACTCATGATTCAAATCAAACCTAGCTTTCACAGTGCCATAGTGATAATATTCCATGAAAGTGTAATAAGTTATAAGGAGTAAGTAAAATTTATGAAGCGTGAATACGGGATTGTTTTTTGTAACATTCATTTTTTCCATCCTACAGTAAATAAAAGGCTATTCATTTGGAAGTGTCAGAGATAACTAACAGGAGGTACTTATTTAAGCATCTTCTCATTTTGCACATGTGCAGAGCAATGATTAGTATTTAGTATTTATGAGTCTAGGGATCTCTTACTGTGTTAATGTAGTTGTAGTTCTCATACATTTGTATCTTTAATACTTAGAACATTTGTATGTTTTGGTGAACATAGTGGTAATGTGGAAGGCAGTACAGTCCCATTGCTTTATCCTTGAATCAGTGCTGTGATTCTTGTGTGGCCTTCAGCAAACCATCCCTTTCCCTCTCTGGTTGGAAGTCTGTTTTTGCAGTGGTCCCTGGAAGAGAGGTGCCAGCCATTACCTGTGTATTTCCCATTGTTCTGAGAATATCCTCAGAGGTCTTACCCATGTCTTTAGAGCAGCTGCTTGAAAACTATGCTTCCCTTTTATCAGACCCTGTCACTCTTTTATATTAGACACAACATATGATAGAGGATAATTGGCAAATAGGATATAACTACTGTCCAAAGATTAGAGTTTGTGACTTCTAGTTTTACTTCAAATCCAGGCATTATCCTGGTGATTTACACATAGATATCTGTTTGCACTTCTCAAGAACTCTTAACACCTATGATGCTTCTTGCTGCTACTTGGTTGTCCTGTAAAGACACACATAAGAAAACATTTTTCCCCCTGAAAATATGTGAAGGTTGTTCCCTTTCTGTTCTGAGAGTGGTGCATGTCACTCTGAAAGAGGAACGAGAGAAGGTGAGAATCTAAGTTTGCTTTTTTATTTCATGTAAAGCCATTTCCATGAATGTTGTCCTTGCAATCTCCCAAGAGTGTCCCTAAGGGTTCAGACTCCTCTTTAAAGGTGGATAATGTTGCCAAGGAACTTTGACATTGCTGATAAATGATTCTACATAAGGGTGAATCATTGATTTATTGTCTGCAGTGTAAGATTGAAATTTGTAAGAATCGAGTATCAATGGACTTTTTATAGACTGTAATTTGTAGCTGTAGTTTTCTGCTGGCCACTTCCTCTGAAAGAGAGCAGCTGATGATATGGAGGGAAAAGGAACAGATAATGTAACCTGGAAATTCTTAAATATTGAGAACTGGAAACTGGTGAGACATCATCAGTCACTTGACCTTCAAGTGAGCAATGGAGGTGTTTGTCGCATAAAATAAAAGCTCTTTGGGAGAGTTCCAGAAAGGAGATGAGTGGGTCAATTTACTGCTTGGCTCCTGTCTGTCTCTGCTATGTTTCTTCATTCTCCAGAGCTCCTAATGACACTACCCAGGCTCAGAGAGAGAGGAGTCTCTCTCTCTTGTCTGAAATTGCATATCTAATTCAGTGTTAGCCCATTATATCTGAATTCTGCCTCGGTGATAGCCATTTTATAATCCTCTAATCAAAAATGAGAAAAAACCCACAATAAGCACACAGTTATTTCCATTGAGCCAGAAAGTGATATTGCCATCATTTATCTTCGTGGTTATGTCTCATTAGGAAAGTTTTATGTTTTTACACTTTTGCTTCTTTTACTTTTTATTCTGTATTGGTGCATGAAGAGAGATAAAGCATCACTTTTTAAAGAATAGATAGTTTGGAGGCAATTTGAATCTCATCTAATAAAAATATTTCCCCCCCCCCTCAAAATAGAATTTAGTTTTAAAGTATGAAAGATAATCAAAATATTTTGCAAGTATTTCTGAAACTGCTTACAATCAACATTGTAATCCACACATTGCAATTTACACAACTCAGGTTAGTGTTTGCAAAATATTCATTGGGAGCTATTCGAAAACATTGACTTAAATCCTTAAGGCATTTACAATATTTTGGAAAATTAATACATTGTTGTCTTTTAACTCCCTCTAGCAACTAAGCACTATGGAGCCACTTGGTCACTATCCTCCTGTGGGGAGGAGAATCAACCCAGGGTCTGAGATAAAAACAATCTAATAATTGAAACAAAGTAAAATATAATAATTATACCATAATAGTAATTATAATAGCAATAATAGTAATAATAATTGTGAAGAAAAAGAGCAAGAGACAGTTATTAAACCCAAGAAGATAAAATTGACACACAATATAATTGGTCACTGCCTGCTGACCAATGCCCAGCCTGTCCCCCAGCAGAAACTGACATCTCCCAACCAAGCTTCCCCAGTTTGTATACTGGCCACAGTATTCTATGGTATGGAATATCATACCATTTTTGCCACTTCAGGTCATTCTCCTGGCCATGGTCCCTCACAGCTTCTTGTCCAGCTCCTCCCTAGCAGAGCCTGGGAAACTGAGAAATCCTGGACTTAGGGCTAGAAACTGTTAAAACTCTGTTATCAATATTATTCTCATACTGAATCCAAAGCAAGCCCTGTACCAGCTATGAAGAAGAAAATTAGCTCTATACAACAGGAAACCAGAACATACACTAAGGAATCTTACCAGCCACAAGCAATTTACAAACAGAAATATGGATGTCATCCATCAAATCAGTTATCATCGTTCCTACACTCCTAATATCAGTCATGATAGTATGATAATAGGTTTTCAAGTGTGTTCATGATTTGGAAGCAGATTCTTCTACCTTTAACTTTTTCTTCAATACAATTGAAGAAATGTGTTTAGTAATGAGATTATTGCAAGGAGCTAAGAACATTTCTTTGCTTTTAAGAAGAATATAAGGAAATGATTTTTGGAGAATGCATTTCCCAAGCGTAGAACACAAAAAGCATAGACAAGGGAAGGATCCTGAACTGACTTCCATTATTACATAAGTGAATGTACCTTACTTTAAAGTAAATGGAAATATAGAATGGAACATCAGTAATGCCTGTCCTCACAAATTCTTCTCCTGACCACTAAAGCATGTCAGTGCATATTCTGACTTCCCAAACACTTTTTCCCATAGGTGTTTTTTGGTGTGGTTCCACAGAGATGGTTTACAATGTCAGGACATGCATGCTCGTCCTGCATATGCCCTGTAGACATATCTGTCCAGAAAAGGTATCCTTGTCATCTAGAATGCTGGGAAGTGTCCTTGGCTCCCATAAAACTAATTTCCCAAAAAGTTAATTACTGGAGTAAGAATTTCTCAAGACAGTTATTGTATCAATGCACAAAGAAATAATAGTTTTACTGGAGAAAGAGCAGAATAAAGACAAAAGGAAGCTGAAGCATGTGATTAAAAAAAATAATTCTTTTAGCTATGGATTATTCTTACTTTTTCTTGATGTAGCATCACACCAGGTGGTAACCAGTGCTGCAAAAATACTGCATATTCCTGGTCTCCTACTAAGATTAAATATTCCTAGTTTCAAAAAAAGCTAAATGAAACTGAGAAAAGCACTGCATTTCAGATGCAGCTCTCCAATAATGAATATCTGGTGTTACCTACTCAGCTATACAGCTTGTCCAGCCTAAAAGTTCTGTAGGGTGATTTATGCACATGTCAAAATACTGAGCAAGCTTAACAGGTATACTCTGGTTACCTTGCAGCGCAAAGGAAGCATAATATTTGCCTATCCAGTAGTTTTGCCAATCCCTTTCTAAATACCTTGCATTAGCAGATCAGGATAGATGCAAATTTAATTGAAAACGAGGACCTGAGTAACTGCCACCACCTAATGGGCCAGTGAAGTGTGCAGACAGAGTTCTTCCATTTCTGACTGCAAAACTAGGTGGAGATAGAGGTTTTGGCATCCTACAGTGCATGCACATTGATTCTGTTGACCAGGAATGAGCTCTGTCTGTTGTTCTTCAGCATCTCTGATGCATCAGCATGCTCTACTGCAAGACCACAAAGAACCTGACACCTGCTGGGGAATGCCAGTGTCCATGTTTCTCTACAGAAACACTCATGTGCCATATGCCAGGGACCAATTGATTCTATGCCTCTGACTGGACTGTTAAATTCCTAGAAATCATAGAGGAAAGCAGTGAACTGGTAGCAACATTGTGGGCAGAGCAAAGCCCCAGGACACTAAGCAAAAGCTGTGATCATATGTAGTTTATAATTTATCTTGCTTATTTCCATGTGATATCAAAGGTGGTATCCAGATAGTTTCAATAGATAATAAAGGAAATGGCCTAAGTGTACCAGAACCTGATATATTGTCAAGCAAATTGCCTTACTACCATTATTTTTGCATCCTTTGTTATCTTCTTCCATGCAGTGCTGGAACATTTATTTGCAATGAGAAATGCAATTTTCCTATAATCAAAATAACATACTTGTCCAATTTGGTGCCGAAAGCAATTGGGAAGAAAGCCTAAAAACTTTATTATTTCCTTGATTCATTTGAATAAAGTCAAAAAGCATTATTTTAATGAAGTGGAAATATGCTTTCTGACTTAGGGTTTGATTTGAATATTGTAGGGAAATGTGTGTCTTAAGTAGGTATGCTGGATTAAATGTTAAGTGCATTACCATATTTTACATAAGGATATAGAGAGCTGCTTGAAAGACTTGACAGGACAATTTTCTATTGTTTAAAGCACTAAAAATCAAAATGCTTCACAAAGTCATGTTGATGCCGCCAAGAATTCTTTTCAGAAAATTTACAATGATGTTGTAGTGTTTCATTTTTACATATCTGCATTGAGGCATTTGACAGTCTTCATTTAGAAACCACACATCTGATTCTTATTATTTTAGTATCCTTAATAATACAGTAGTATGTCTTAAACTCTATTAAAAATAAAGTATCCAGAGTGAGTGAATATGTTGTTGAGTTTTTTCAGGTTCTGTTCAGAATAAAAAAAGCAGTCATATTAGCACCTTTTTTAATACATTTTTACTCTGTTCTATTTTCTGTCTCACCGAATAAAAATAGCTTATATTATTGAAATAAAAATAATTCATCATTGCTAAATTAAGGACTTTAATTAAAATAAATGTCCCATTTCAGTTTTCAGAAAGTGTTTCTCTTTGCAAGAAGGTTTTTGTTTTGGTTTTTATGGGTTTATATTTTTATCTGTGATCATAATATCTTCCTATTTTCTATGCCCAGATTTTCTGTGAAAAGGGAATTCAATTTTTTGACCAGCATAGTAACTACTGGTAGTATATGGATATATGCTTTGCAGACAGATAAAAATAGCATTTTTCATTTGTCACCATTTTATTGTTTTGTCCCAAATAACATGTTGTCATGTCAACATCCTGTCAGGTCCAATGGCAACAACTGGATGCAGCATAACACACAATACATAAGGACAAGGTGTAGAAGAAGTGATTAAAATCTGTGTTATTCTGTTTTGAGGCATCTACCCACTCACTGCTATTTCTGGTAACAAATGTCAGAAGTGCCTACCGCCCAGCCAGCTCAGAGATTGGTGGGTGCTCCTTATTCTCTGTGACTGAAACTAATTTGGGATCATTGTCTGTTTTCACAGTCCTCCTTTCATTTTAGAGGGACAACACAAAAGGCCTGGGTTCAGTGGGTGCCTCCTTCTCCGGAGTGCAGGTGGTGGGACCAGGCTGTGCTGGGGGAGCTGCCCATGCACACTACCACGAGGAAGTCTGCTGGACAAAGCACCTTGTGAGTGACTTGGGAAGGAATCTTTCTGTAATATCTTTAAATAGTGCTTGTCTTCCTTCACTTTATATACAAAGCTCATGCTTCCTCGGATACCTTTTCTAGCACTGAAAACTAAAGCAAACTTGCTTTGCAGCTTGATTCTAACATTCTAACCTCTCAAACCTCTGTTAAAGTCGCAAATTTTCTGCATTTTCTGACCTGGCCTGCAATATTTTCCATGGTTTGTCTTGCTTTTGGGTTGCATTTAAATAATTACCTAATCAGAGTAAACTATTCTAATCCTGTATCGGTGTTATTTTGGCCCAGATAATTCATTGAAAGGAAAATGGCTGCCTCATCCTCAGTTCCTAGGAAACCTTTTCTGGTAATTCATATTGACAGCAGTGAGTTGTGACATTTATCGGTGAGGTGAAGCTGACCAGCTGCAGGGCTCCTGACTGATTTACTCAGCCAACAAGCTGCTCATGATTCCAGCCAAGTATTGAATTTTCTTTCCCTTCCCTCCCTTCTAGTTAGAAAGAAAATACAGAGGCATTTTTTATCGCTACATTTTTATTTTTACCAGTCATACTGAGAGCTAAAATATGGACCACCGACTATGTCTTCCCTCTAAAATTTAATTTTTTGGTGCAAAAGGATTTTAATATGTTTCAAGGAAAGAAAATTAGCATTGAATCTAAACTAGTTGAAATATAAAATAAACGAGCAGATTTGATCTAACGTTATTGGAATCACTTACTTCAATAGCAATGAGCTTCAGTATCATAAACAACCTGCCTGAAATCAAATGACCTTTGTGATGAAAAAAAATTAAAAATTCAAATTTACCTCATTTTCGCTCTTTAAG
This sequence comes from Sinosuthora webbiana, assembly GCA_013397395.1. NCBI lineage: Eukaryota > Metazoa > Chordata > Aves > Passeriformes > Sylviidae > Sinosuthora > Sinosuthora webbiana. The sequence continues at coordinate 453,651 of VXBN01019266.1, forward strand.
TTCAAAAGCAAAAGCAAAATGTTCTGCAAGTGTTCTAGGATTTTGTATTTTTTGAGGTTTAGACACCAATAGAAGCCAAGGATAGAGAATTTTATGTATTTCTCTAGTTTCTCTGACTTTTCAAGTCCTTTCTTTTTGGACTAACATGCCTGAGCCACAATCGAACTTAAGCAAAGCATGAATATTTCTAGAACTGACATTTTCAAGCACCAGTGAATTACTGAATCACTCATTCTTGGCACTGATACATTATATCCATAATTGTTCTGCTTGAGGAGGTGACATTTCCAGAAATGGCAGTTCAGCGTGACAAAGGACACAACACTGCTGGGAAGATAAGTGAAAGGTGACAAGACCGTGCAGCTGCCAAGGAACAGGCGCTCCTCAGTACATCAGCACTAGATGTAACCAAGTTCAAGTGTTGTAGTCTTGATGAAGATTCAAGTCAACCTACATTGCTAATGCTCTCATCTGATTTCTGCGATATGGACTGCATGGAATTAACACAAAGGCGGTTACTGAAGCCTTTAAACCTGATGAAAGGCATCCAGAGTGACTGCTGAGAAGAGCACAGAGAACAGGTAGGTAAAACAGGTGAGGGGAGGGCAAAAATGGCTCAGAAAAGAATGGTCAGAAGGGGGCTTCTGATGGATCAGAAACATAAGTTGACACCATTACGACAAGAATTGTGGGACAGATAAAATGGCCACTGGCAAAAATGCTCACACTTTGTGATGACTGAAATTGAAATAAAATGTACTGGAACTTCAATGTTTGGGCTAAAACTATTAAACTAGTTATTGCACTAGGAATCACCACACTCAAAGTAATCCCAAAAGTTAATCCATAGATATCAAGCATTTGCAACTCCATATGTTGCACTTACCATCCTGATTGTTATATAAACCTGTAGAAACTAAAAGACAGATGTACCTACACCCAGGCATTTTTTCCTGTGTAAAGACATTATGTATTATGATGCTCATATACACGATGCTGCTATGTTTGAAGAATGTGTATTTCTACAGATGCAGTTGGGAAAAGAGCACATTTTCAATCTGTCCTTAGAGCAAGTCCTTTAACAAGAAAATATATTAAGTTGCCTGTTTGAAGTTCTGTGGCTTCTTCAAATGTAGCTGTGAAAAACGCCTTTTGTCATTCCTCCCCACTGCATTATGTTGTGACAAGGCAGTCATGTTACATAATGTGATGGAGCTGATACCAAATAGCATTTGAAAGATTTGATCTCTTTCCCTTTTAGTACAAGTATCCTGAACTGTGAGTGGCTGGACTTTGGAGGGTCTTTTCTTCTCTTTAAAGAGAAGGAACAAAGGAACACTGTTTGAAAGTCCTTTTATAAGAGCTGCCGTTAAAAATTTTGCTAATATTTTCTTTACATCTATTATCTGAAAACCTTCTTCATCTTTAAAATATGCACGTTTTGGCTCCATCTTTCCACTGTCTTTTCAAGAGCAGATTTTTGTTAGGGCCTACAAAACAGGCTTTGAGAAACTTAAGCATGTAATCCTGTATGGCTCAAGGCAACACATGGTGAGGTGCATTCTGCACTGTCAGTGACCCACTGGCTTGACCCATTTACTTCTCAGTGCTGACAGCAGCAGAGGAGGAGGAAGGAGGGCACTGAATTGTCACTCGGAGAGGGAGGGACCAGCAGGGACGTAGGAGGCTGAAAAGCAGGAGTTCTTACCCTCACCCACAATGTATTTTTGAAACCGTTGCCATTTTGGACTCCCTGAATCCAGTGTGTTGAGAAAGTTGCATCTTTTCATAAGTATACTAAAGAATTATTTCCCCTGCTATAGATTAAACCACCACAATGTAATCCAAAAATGGTGTAATCCACCTGCTCTTAATAGAGTTATCCCAGAGATAGCGTTGGCCCATCAGTGTAATTGCTGTGGGTTAAGTGGCCTCAGAAACCAGGTTAACTGGAATTTTACTGTGTTACAAACAGTTTTTTGCAAAGAGTTTGAAAAATTAAACAGACTAGTCTTTCATTTAAAGACTTCCAACCAATAAACCCAAGCCCTCTTTCCTTCTGAAAAGTAAATCTTCACTGTATTTTACTGACCTGCCTGAAACTGTTTTCATACTCAGAGGTCAGTAGAAGCAGCTCAGAGAATACTGTAGAAGAAGAAACAAAACTAAATTTAAAAATATAAGGCAAAAATTCATGAAACTTTACAGCCATAGCATATTTATATTTAATAAGTGTATAAACAATGCTCTTTTGATGAATGAGATTGTACAGTACAGTGATAGTACTTGCAAAACTCTCCCTGGAACTTAACTACAAACCATGACAATAATCCAAACCATGACAATGCCTTTGATTACATGTTAATATCATCAGTGACACACATTTTTAGTCACAGACTTCAACATGAGCAAATGGCAAACACAGCTTTTAGAAAGTACTCATCAGAGGAAAAAATGAAATAACTTCAAACATTCAATTTAATGTCAAATATGTCAGTATGTCAGCTTCCTAACAGGATTGTTTCTAAAATGAGAGATTATGAACTGACAAGTTAATAGATATATGCTTTCATTATTACATTTTCCACAACTCTAGAAAGAGAGGTCATGTCTATTTTTGCTATCACCGAAACTCCTGAGATAGACTACGGGATGATATCAAGGCCCTAAAACACACCATTGTAGGAAGACTGGGATTATTTTCCTGGATCAGTCCAAGATCTCTTCTAGAGCTATGTCCTGCTCCTGATAAAACTCAAGAGTTTATGAATCACAGGACTGTTAAGAGACATCATGGTTTATGTTTCCAAGTGTTTCAGTGGGACAATGTTTGTAAATTCTAATTGCTCTAGGGAAGGGGTCTTTATAGCAAACACACTGTTAAAATCTGATTTTACAATTATTGGAGAGATGGCTTTGCCTGAATTAAGTATGGTCCAAACAAGACTATATGCTGAAGTCAATAGTATGGATTTTATTTAACAGGTAATGTGAGGTAGAGAGATAGAAAGAAATAGAAAAAAAAAGACAACAGGGAAAGAAATAGTGTCAGAAAGACAGATTAAGAGAAAAGATTCCACTGCCCTTGGATCCAGATGGCATCTGTAGGTCCTCTTCCTCTGGTCTCAGTGGCAGGGATCCCAAGGTCGCTCAAAACTTCTCACCATTTATACATTTTAGCAAACAAAGGAATCAATGCTCATTGGCTAACACTTCTCTTATCCTATTATTTAAATGATTCCCTTGCTTCCAGTGCTAATCAGTCCCATGCTCAGTCTTCCTCATCTTTTGAGCTGGGCCTCACATCTTGAGTCAGTGGCCAAGTCACTTGCCCCCTGCCAGACCCAGACAGGGCTAATTTTCAGCACAGCTGCTGAGTTGCCTTTCCTTGTGGGTACATTCTTCTCCTCCAGTCTTGTTTAATTGTCCTTAAACCTAAGATAATCGGCCAATAGTACCACCTTTATCTTATCGCAAGTCAGGTGGCTTAACTCACATCCAAATTCTCAGAATCCAGAAGGCATATTCAGGTAGGGGGTAGAGGGAGTAGATTAGCAGTTGCTTCTTTGCACTGTTTGCTACAGTGGGAAATGTCCTTCTTTGGTCTTAACAGCATTTGAGGCAATTAAATCTCTTACGCATGCACTAACAGTTCTTCAGATTTTCGACAGTGTATTTGCGCAGTGCAATGTTTCGGTTACTGTTCAGCTGTGATACCCCCACTGTACTCCTTCAGCAGTCCTGCATATACCTCACTCCTATCTCAGTTTACTGGTGATTCAAATAATGATGAAGGCATATGTCTGCTTTAAAGACAGGCCATCCAAAAAATGTAGGCCTCTAACTCTCTTTTAGTATTCTGTCTGGGAATAGCACACTTAGGCCTCTGGTACAACCCTTTTCAAAATATGGTCAGCATTATGTAAATCTTACTCCTGGACTGAAGACTAGGAGCCAATATTGGTCGTGTCTCCATGGCTTTCCAGTCTTTTAAGGCTTTAGTCTATTTGTCAAGGCTGTAGGGATCCATTTAGTCATTCATTGTCCAAGTAATATGAAGCACCTGAACACTGAAATCAAGCTAAGAATTAATAGTAATCATGACATTTAAGCATTATCTACATAGCCTAGAAACAGAAAGAGTGCAGGTTTCTAAACTGTGTTGTTTGAGTATATAAATGTTGTAAAATCATGCATCTTCTCTGTGTGTGTCAGCTCATTCAGGAATTAGAGAACTTCCCCTTTTGGACAGTGACAAATGAAAAGCTATTTCTTGTGAAGAGAAACTGGAAAGGACCAAAATTGTTTGTAGATTCAAATCATCTTCAGGATCAAACAGGCTTGAGTTTTCCTAATCTCTTTGGTTGAAGATTAACTGAAGGCCAATTGTGTACCTATTTGGAAGCTGTGTATTTATTCAGAATATTAACTGAGTCTGAAGAAAGGAAGAATAAAGAGTGCCTTCACTGGAAGATAATAAACCTCAGCTGTTCAATATTCATATCACTTAACAAAATTAGAATTATACAGCAGAACCTTGACTGATTGTGAAGTGAATGAATTACATGGCCAAAATGGAGTTCCAAAGCAGGACGCTGGAGAGGATGGCTGAGTTAGAATGTAAATATTACAAAGAGAAACAATTACATTGCAGTGTCTCCCAGACGTTATAATTTATTACTTTGATTCAATTAAAATCATTTCAGAGCATTCTAAGTGCAAAGAAGAGCACTCAAAGCCAGTAAAGCTATGAAAATTGACTTCACAGATGGCTAACTTGTTCTCTAAGAAAACAGGAGGTCTACAGAAAACTTTCAAAATATCCTCCTGATAAGTCGAAATTTGAAGAGTTGATAACAAGGTGAAGAGGACAATCATACAAATTAGTTCCAGGAAGATGGTTTGGGAAAACAATCACATATTAAAACCACTTGTTTTTTCTCAGAGACTCAACAAATTGTTTCTTCACATTTTGAAACTATTTTTTCTAGGGATAGAGTCATCCATGGCTTTCTGCCCAATATATTACATTTGAGATACTGAAGACCAGATTCTGGCCACATATTTATGCCGATAACAAAGTAAATAAAGATGAGATCTCAAAGATTACAACCTATTTTGGAGACGGAACAAATACTCTGCTGAAAATTTTGCAGAGGTAAACTTACATCATGATGGGATTTCTATTCTCCCTCTCTTCCTAGTTTGTTATATTTCTTTTTGCTTACTTTCCCCTCTGTAAGAGATCTGCACTTGAATTACCATCTTAGATTTTTTATTGTTCTTTGAGACTTTCCAGGATGATTATCAATAACCAAAGGCAAACTATAATGGCAAGGTTTGTACCGTCAATGTTTAAACATACAGGTTGCATAAAGAAAAGATCTTTACGTTTGTAAATGTATTGTTCACATTGCTATAGAAGACATCCCATATATGACACTTATCTGCCATGATGGCAGAAGAGCACTGTGTCACTCAGTTGCTCACACCTCACTTTAACTATTGAATCAGGTGCAAGGAAGGTTGCAATTTATAGTGTTTAATATTTTCCTGTAAATGTGCAGGAAATATTTGTTTGAAGTTCTGAAGGAAGCAGTATTGATGTTCACAAAGATGCAACAAACTACTTGATGAAAGAAATAATTTTCAAGAAAGAGTCCTATGGGAGAAACAGAGCCTGTTTATTTACACAAAGATCAAAGCAACTTTCATATGAATTGATGCTAAATATTTAGTACTTGAGTGACTAGTAAAGAACGCTCTAAACTTCTAAAGGAAAGAATAAAAATGGGAGACAAATCCTGATATATAAATATATACATAGGCTCTCTGTTGGCAAAATATTTTTTTTATTATTTTCATTACAGTAGTGTCTAGGGTCCAACTTGAGATCAGACCTACTCTGTCATACTGTATGTAAGTAAATACTTAGGAAAATACAGTGGTTTTTTCTGACAAATTTACCATGAAAGCAGGCAAAGTTCAGGAAGGAGGATAAATTATGATTCAATTTTTGTGAATTTCCCTTATAACTTCAAAAAGATGTACATTAAGTAAAATTAAATAAAATTGTCATTAAATTACTTCAAGCAATGGAAATTGCTTAATGTGCATTTCAGGAAAACCAAATACAAACAAAAGACCCCAAATACTAACTGCTCCTGATGGAAACTTTCTGTAGGTTTTCTATCAATATTCTTATTTTCTTCTTCATCCAAATCAAGTTTAATTACAAAAATCAAAATCAGAGCTGAGTTTTCCTTACACAGTTACAGAGGAGATGCAGACACAGACTGCTCATGAACAAAAATTATATGAAAAACAAGTATTGGTGGAATAGTGCCATCCACCAAAGAAAACCATCTCTATGGTTGGCAGCAGCCTCAACCTCACCCAAAATAGCTGCCTCTAGCTGGCAGAAATCTCAGTCTCCCTACTTAAAGGTGAATCCTGAGATTTCAGGAGAAACTGTGCCAAAACTGATGAATATATCTGAATGCCATAATATCTGCAACTAGGGAGGGAGCAGGCTGCAAAATAGGTCAGTGGCATGTGTGTTTCTCATAGTTCACCACCTTCTTTCCAGCCTCTAGCTGCAGATCCCTAACCCTGCAAGACCTTCCTCTAGAAATCAGCACAGTACTAATGCACATCAGTGACTCTGGGACCATGGTTAATCTAGAGCTAGGCTAAATTCACACTTCCTCAAATCAGAAAAGCTTTGTCCTCTTATGTGTAATGTACTACTTTCCACTGTATGATCCTAAATAGTCCTCATTTCTGCAATACTTTTCCCAGTAGCACACTAAGTGTGCCTTTACCATCTGTCACATGTGGTTTGTTCTCTCCCTTGTTCTTTATTCCTACCAATATAAAATAACACTTAAAGAGTAGTAAGTAGTTCTTGGCTGCAAGGAGTAAATAAAGTGAAAAATTGACAATAACCTGTAACAGACATTTATGAAAAAATCTTATTTGTTTTCTATTCCTTCACATATTCAAAGTAGATTCTTCAAGCTACAGTCACTGGTATGGTATTCATTACTCTGTTTTTCTCCTCAAAGAGGAATGATGTTACTTTAAACTTAAATGGTGAAGGTTTTTCTCTCTGTGTGAAGGTTTATTATAAATATGTTACAGTACAAACTAGACTACCTAAAACACACAAAAAAAGTGCCATTGCTTTAAATTCCTAACAATGGGAAACCAGTAAAAAAATTAAAGCAAAATCCATTGTGTACTAAGCCATTGTGGACAATTTCAGGCACTGAACTATATTGAGCTCAGGAGAATTGACTCCCTTCTTTTCAGCGCCTATTGGAGGTCATGTGCTCCTTGGTTCTAGCAGCTGTAGACTTGTGAAGTGTCTGCACTAATTCCCTGTGTGACCTCAGATGGCTCATTTGTCTGTCATGGCACAGCTGGTCCCTGTTGGATACTTGACCACTCAAGTTTAAAAAAGTCTGGGCCCTGAAGTTCTAATCCAACCTCCTTGCCGTAGGCAGAAACACAAAGAATTTTCCATATCTTCCCATGAGAGCTCAAAGCCATTGATGTTATTGTCAGAAAGATTTCCTTGAAATTAATCCATTTTTCCTCTTTTCAGTTTTGTCTTATTTTGTTGGATAACATTGAGCTTTCTGTAACCTAGTTTAAAGCTTTTCTAATCAGAAGTTCAATTACAGATATTAGAGCTGCTTGGAACCTTTCAAATTTTGCTTTTTTTTTTTTTTTTTTTTTAATAGCAGTTTATTGCTACCAAAATGTTTCACAAAACTATACAGATTTAAACATCAGTTTTAATGGCCTGCTTTCTGAGGTCATGGATGAAATCTGTGGCAACCCTAAAAAGGGTAGGGTTTCTGTCTAATATACAGACAGAAAGAGCTACACAGATCACTACAAATGCATGTACCTTTTTGGAAGAATATTTAGTATCCATGTTTTGAACTCAAATTACGATAAATTTTTAACTGATGCAATAAAACTATATTGTCAGTTGTCAGTCAACCATTATATGTGTATATTAGGACAATGTAATTATGTCTTCAATTTGTTTTTCATCAGAAATACATACCTAACAGGACATATTCTAATAGTCTGTCTCCTCTTGGTTTGATAAAATTCAGTATTTTCATTAATGATCTAAAAGGAACAGAGAGGAGGGTATTAAATTAACAGATACCATTTCCTAGGAGGGACCAAAAAAATGTTAGACAACAAAGTCAAATATAACGATGATCTTAAAAAATCAGAGATGTGGACAGAAAATACTACAAGATTTAGTAGTGGTAAAAAAAAGATCCCATACTTAGTCATGATTAATTAACTGTATAAATACAGGATGAGGCATAACTGTCTATAGACAGTTGTATAAAAAATAAAACATTGTAAGAGGTCACAAAGTGAACATGAGTCAACAGTGTCATGCTGTTGTGAAAAGGCAAATGCCTCGACAGCAGGATGTATAAGAAAGACTATGACTGGAAGGAACCTTGAAGTAATCCCTCTGCTTTGTTCAATGTTTTATTCAATGCTATGGCCTTAGACAGAATATTGTGTCTGGTCGTGGGCAGTATACTTCAATAAACTCATAGATCAATGCAGAGTCTAGCAAAAAAAAAAAAAAAAAAAAAAAAAAAAAAAAAAAAAAAAAAAAAAAAAAGCAACAGAAAAAGAGAGATCAGAGGTTTAAAAATATGGCCTATGGGCAAAGACTAAAGGAAGTGAGTAGTTTAATTCAGAGTAGAGGAGACCAAAGAATGGCATTTTCTTTAAATAAAAGTTAAACAAACAAAAGGGATGAGATGATTTCTTGAAGTTCTTTTCTTGTCCTAGGATTTCATGATTCCTGGGAGCTGAAGTAAATAAGGCTATAGTTCTGTGAAGCAAAGACACCAGCCAGAAATACATAATAGCTCCAAAATAAAAAACAGAGGTATCTTTAAATTTCCCAGGCTCTTATTATAGAAACTTGGAGAGAAAAAAAGAGCATAACTGAGTCAGAAAAATGCATCATCTTTAAGTAGCAGCAAAGAGTCTGTGTAATTCACTGGATAATAACTTAAAGTCTACTTGTACCATGCCATCTATAACTTACTCCCACTCCAGAATTCATAGAATTAATCACAGAATGATTTGCTTTGGAAAGGACCCTAATGATCATTGTGTTCCACCTCCCTGCCATGGGCAGTGACACCTTTCACGAGACCAAGTTGCTCAGAGGTCCATCCTACTGGTCCTTGAACACGTCAAGGGATGGGACATCCAGCACTTCCCCATCACTGCAAAAATGTCATGAGATTTTTGATAATCATTTGGCAATCAAACTAAAAGCAATTCAAGGTATAGCTTCTATTCAAATATACTAGTCAAAGAGATATATTAGATAGCATAGGAACTTAAATCTCTGTGTTTGTAAAATAATCACTTTGGGGGTTTTTGGAAACACAAAATCAGAAGTGAATATGAGACCCTCTAAAAAAAGTCTTGAGTGATCATGTGCTGTGTTTCTTAACACAGATATCTCTAGAAAATTCTTAAATCAACTCTTGATTATACTGCCCAAATGGAAAAAGTGAATTGGTGAGGAAGTTTCAGAATTAAGTACTGGGAAAAGTGGTAAAAATAACTGCAAAATGAGCAGCTTACACAATATAGGTCCTAAATACAGTTAATTTTTGCTTCTACAGTGAATAAAGTTTCTGTGAATCCCAAAGGAAGCGATATTCGTCCTTTTTCATCCTGGAGGAAGGAGCTGCCTAACAGGAAAACTGCTGAGAACACAGAGCAGTGACATAACGTTTGAGATGTTCTATAGAAGCAACATACAGAGACTGCACCATTCATCAAGCTTTGCATATTGTTCTTTTGCAAACTGTGCTTTTTTCCCCAGCTGCCAAAGTGGTGAGGAAAATCATTTAGTTCAAGTCATATGAGTCTCCTGTGGAAGTACTGGACTGGACAGTACTTGCTAGGACTTCCAGACAAAAGAGGACAATACAGAAAACTCAGAGCAGCAGAGAGAACATGAAAACTAGAAAATCCTGGAAGTTGTGGTCTTTTGTCTCCTCACCCAAAGAGCTACAGTGAACTGAAAATGTTGTACCCAAAAAATTCCCTTAAATTTTTCCTGTCCCCGGCCTCATTCCTGAAACATGCAGGCTGAGGACCAATGCTCCTCTTTCTACTGTGTTGGTCAGACAAGGAAAGAATAACCTAGGCGTTTGTGTCACTAACAGGTGCCATTGAGACCAAATTGAAAAGGTGTAGGGCTGCCTAAATAGGGAAACAATTCCCCAGCTCAGAAATAAAAAGGTGCTGGTCACCAAAAACTTTGTGACTTGATAAATAGAACATGACACCAGGTAGCAATAACAAGAAAAGAGGTTTCATTTTAGGAAAAAAAAAAATCTTATCAGCCACCCACCATGTGCTATAATTTAAAAGCTTTTGAGCAAAAAGCACTGCTTTACTGCTAAAAGGTTTAAAATGCTGCAGTATGTAGACCAAAAAGTCTTGATTAGCTGTGGCAGATGAGTCAGCAGAGAAACAGTTCACAATGCAGTGCAGCCCTTACATTTTGACATGTATTGTAAAGGGCTCCCCAAAGTCATTCCAAAGAGGCAAAGAAAGAAGGAAAAAAAGAAAAAAAAAAATGAAAAGA
>VXBN01019266.1:464341-488873 GCA_013397395.1 Sinosuthora webbiana
AAAAAAAAAAAAAAAAGAAAAAAAAAGAAAAGGAAAGTGTGGCATAATGAATTCAACCTTGAAAATAACATAAGGGAAAGGATATGAAAATGGAGGGCATAGCATTCTTCATCATCATAGATTTTGTGGAGGTTTTAGAATTAGCATACAAAATTTAGTCTTTCCTGCCACAGGGGATTCCTCAAGATGTCTATGTATTGGATTGTCCTGATGCTCTCTAGGCAGAAACTTGCTCTTGCACCCAGGGAAGTAGTGTCTTAATATTACGTGCTACAGCACAAGCCCTTTTTTATTTTTGAGAGAAAGAAAACATTACATAAATACAGTAACAGATGTGCAGTAGTGCTGGATGACTACACACTGTGTATCTATCTGTGACTCTACAGTCTATAAATCTAAATAAACAAAAATAATTTGATGGAAGGGATGGATAAAACATATCCCAGAAACATGCTGGTTCTGCAACACTGATGTACAGTTAGCTGTTTCTTTCAGAACATGACGAAGTTGAGCTCCCAGAGCAGAAGTCAAGAAGGGAAAAAGGAAGACATAAAAAAGCAGTTCTGACAGTTCCAGGTCCCAAGATATTTCTAGCGAAAGTCAAAACTCTGTCATTAATATTCCAGGTTTCTACAGGACTGAATTCCATGAGCATTCCAGACAATCATATGAGATTGCAGTCTGGTTTAGAAGTGAGATGGTTTTCTTTAATCTCTCAAGGTCTGAAGAGTTCCTGTTAAATGTGAGAATGCAGAAGTTCTCTTGCATTATTTAGCATGGCTGCATGATGGGAAACATTTTACAGTGTCCTCTTGTTGGAATTGTTACACTTCCCAATGCAACAACCAGATATAGAAGTGACTTGGATCAGGATATTGCAAGAAAGTGTTGCAGAGCAAAAGCAGCAGCTCACTGCAGAGAAAAGGTTAAATGACAAGTCCACCCTCCTATTAGGACTATAAAGTCAAGGGCAACTTTCTCCTTGGTTAGGGATACAGAATGGATGCACAGCTGCAGCAACACAGGGAAAAAATACTATGACAGCAAAGCTTTTCTCCCTCCCTGGATAATACCTACAGCTTCTGTCTCCACACTGAGTTGTATATGCCTAAATTTTGAAATATTACCTTTTCTTTGTATCCTGAGCCTGAACTGAACAAATAAGTTATGAATAATTAACACTCAAGTCTATTTAAATTTCAAAGGTAGTGGAAGTCTTCCTATCTAATTTTCTAGATTGGTACACACTGTTTTGATTCCAAAATGTTTGTTAAATCAGCAGAGGTGGAGTTTTTTTCCCTGTACTTTTTGGAATGTGATCAAAGTCTAAGAAGGTATTAGGATGAGGAAGCATTTTCCAGAAGCATCATTTTCACCACTGTGGGTTAAATCATCCTTTTTTTCTAGTATAAGAATGCTATCTTTCAGTTGTTACTAATATAGTTCAAAACTGACTAAAGAATATAAATAGAAATACTGATGGATTTCACAGTTTACTGTTAAATTCCTATTACCATTCCACATCATGAGAGGTTTCTAACCACACTGTTAAATTTTGTACAGTTCTTTACACATTATTATTTTCACTAGGCTTATATTTTTCTGTCTTATAACTGTACTGCATCTAAACACAGAACCATAGGGAGACAGGTAGATAAAAAGTGCAGATGGTGCTAAGAAAAATCTCTCAGCAGATCTTAAGCCAGACAGAACTCTGTGCTTCATATTGCAGCTGTGTGCAGTAACTGTAGACCATCATACTGCACAGATGGAAGTGCAAGTTTGAGGGCTATTGAGCATGTGGATTTTCCCAGTGTGTCACAATTACAGAAACATCTGTGCTAAATAACTTCAAGCTGATCCACAGCAAAAATTGGCAATGTTCAATAACTCTCAATATCCTCTTTTTCCCCTGTGGTGAGATGGCCTAGTGATTGTGAGTTGGACTATAGTATAAAACATGTAGCTTCATTATTTCAGGGCCTATTTAGAGATTTCTCCCATGGTATATTACCTAAAAAATCCATATGTTTTTCTTTACTTAGCTCTATAGAGCCTGAGTTTCAGAGATGCCACATGCCTGCAGCTATCATTGACTTCCATTAGAGGTGTGGATATGTAGGTTCTCTGAAAATTGAGTCCTGTGGGGATATTTTTAATTGATTTTGATTTGCACAGGGAAAGGGAACAGTCTGGGTGGGATGATCATAAGAGAACAGGAAAGAAACAGAGGCAGTTTGCCTGTAGGAAAGGATTAAAATCTATGAACACATCTGCTATTTATATTGTGCCATAAAAACATAGAAAACATTCATCATTTTCTTTCTTCTAGTGGAGACAGTGGAGACAATATTCCTCTGAAAAACTGTTACAGAACAGAAAAGTTTTCCAAATACCCTAAATGATACAATTACAAAATCTTCAATATATTTAGACCACAATGCAGTTTAGGAAACTTCATTGCTCCTTATCTATGACTGAGTTAGGACATTGTTTCTCTCCTTAGATTCTCTTGCAGCATTGGAACCCTGAGGATTTTTGGATATAAGTGCATCACTCAAATATGACACATTAACAATTCCTCATGCACTGGCACAGAATGACTTTTCAATCCTCATTGTCTTTAATTTCATTTAGAAAATAATTTAGAAAACCACCCCAACACAGTCACCAGATTTTTCTCACTTCCTAACAGTAAAAGAAATAGAAGGATTCATATATTTCTCATCTGCGATACAATACTAAAATTTCTGCCTAATGTACATTTTTGCATGCATTGTCCAGTTTCAGTTGGGACTTTCCAAGTGTATAATATTGTTCCTCAGAAACTGTGATCATTCTTTAATGTAATAGATTCAGCAGTAGGATTCCTTCCTTTATATCTAGTATGTTTTTTTATTTTCTCAGTTCCACCCCAATTTCTTCCAAGAATACTATTATTCAACTAAATATTTCCTTGACTGCTTTGATGTTCAGACTCTTGAAATATTAGTGAACTAGTGACATGCATCTTATCTGACATTCAGCCAATTTAAACAGTGTTAGTTCTTTCATCTTTATAAACCAGCCTCCAGTTTTCGATAATTACTGCTACCTGTTTTTAAATTCTTCCTAGTTAATCTCTGACTCTCTGTGTACTGCAGCTACTATAATTTTCTAACTACCATCACATCTGAACTACAGAGGGACTATAATCTTCCTGGTTTATGATATGACTCCTCAGAGGGAAAAGCCAAAATCATATTGGCTTTTTATGCAGCCTTATCTCTTTGCCAGCTCCTGCATAATTTTTTTGCACTTCAATATATATTCATCCTAGGGTGAATGCATAGCTAACTGATGTCTGAATATGGGTCTTCTCTCCTTCCTTTTCCAAAGATGTTAAGCTTCTAAGTAGGAACACTGTAAAAAGCAAAAGCACAAACAAACAAAAAAAATTCAAGAAAAGTGAAACAGACAAAAAACCCACCCAACATAAAGGAAAGACTGAAAGATTGAGAGAATTTCTCAGTTTTTTTTCCTCATAGCCACCCATCCATCCCCAGTGCACACCCACCTGAAACCCTCCAACAGCCCCTCCTCCCAGAGTTCTCTCTGCCAACTTTAACAACTGCCAAGTTGTCAAATGATTCTGTTATTGTGTCCCCATAGCAACAAGCTTTCTGGCCTGAGTGACAGTATTTCCATATTGTCAGCTGGAAAATGTCCCAAATAACTCTAGGAGCAAGCACGTGGAGTTTTCCTCATCCGCAGATATCTTTTTCTTTTCTCCTCCCAATGCTTCATATATTAAAAGGAAGTTATTTATACTCATTGCAACGGATGGTATGATGACAGCTGAGCTTTTGAAATTTGCTCTAAAATTCTGTAAATCTGTCCTTTCTGTGGAATTTACGTTCCTTTTGAAATATAATTTGTGAATTTTATTGCCATATTTGAAATAAATTAAAAAAATACCAGTAAGTAATGTATCAAGATCTTGATAACTGAACAGAGAAAATATATATATAATGTATTATGCGACACATTTTTCATGCTTTTAAAGTCAATGAGAAATATAAGAGAAATGCAAAAGAACTGATGAAAATGTTTTCCTCAAGGAGGAACACGTTTCTAACCTATGTATACCTAATATGTTACTCTCCTGTATGCTTTGACTAATCTTCCAGAGCAAAAGTGTTTTGATCATACAGACTGATTATGCATACATTAAAAGGGAAGCGAGGTGGAGAATAAAAGCAAAAAAAAAATCCCACCAGTCTAAGTGAATTGGGTGAAATTTATACCCCTGGAAATATGGCAATTCTGTCAGCCCTCTCAAATTTTAGCAGTATTTTTCAGTTAGATTGTTTAATCTCACTGACTTTTCAAGATGACTCCCAGTCCATTTATCATGGCCAGCTAAGGTCACAAGTGAAAGAGTAAGTGGGTGTTCTCGAAGCATGTGGAAACTACATTTATCAGCACCATTACAACATTCACATAATATCACTCCAAGTTAGCATGTGAGTAAAAGTGAATAGAAGCCAGTTTACTGCCTTTTGGACAGGATGTGGGTCTATACAGAAAATGGCAAAGTCATTCCCAGTATCCTTGTCAAGTGCAGGTTTTGTGCCTAACTCTATCACCTAGGTTACCAGCGTAGTGTCAACAATTTAACACCATCATATCCTTTTATTTGGCTCCTTTGCTACATATTAAGCTTTCAATAATGAGTGACAGCTCATCCTATTAATTGCATATTGCTGATTTTGTGGGCTTAAGACTATTATGGTGCTTAATTAGCAAGTGTTTGTAATTTTTTCTAAGAGGCTTTACTGAATAAAAATTATATAAAAATATATTTTGCATGTCCAAAATATACCAATGCAGATAACACAAATTCACAAATTAAAACTTAATTCTAAATGTTAGGACTCCATATATGAAGGTAAGTTATATGATAAGGAGAGAAGCAATAATACTTAACAATTTGATGTAAGCAATTAATAATTTATGAAATAGTCAGCATACCTTTCATCTGAGAATAATGGAGGAAGGAATTAATAAAGTCTACTTCAAGGAGAGAGATCCATTTCATTGTAAATAGTAATTTAAAAATATAGTAATTTTATGGGGCAAACCTTGTAGACCCTATATAATAAAGTGTGCTTCATTCACAGATTACGTCCTACAGTTCCAGAAAGTTATGCCTATGTTACAGAGAAATATGTAAAGGGAAATCCTTAGCTGAGGTCTGCAAAAGCACTGGGTCGAGGGACACTTTGAGTTCCACAAATGAGACACTTCCTTGAGCATTGTTTCTGTCTGGATAAGTACAAAATACTATTAAATATCAAAATGCCTGAGTTGGTTAGGTTATGAGCACAAGTTGAGGGCATAACTTGCCCACATGACAGCAAGAGAGGGATGGGTACAGGACAATCTGGCAATTGGACTAGGTCTAGGGACTGAACACAGCAGCACAATGCTGGAGACATGACCTGATGATGACATGGGCCACCCCTGTCCTGATAGGCAAGCCTGTCCTCACCCTCACACAAGTGTACAGCAGCAGACTGTAAATCACCAAGGATTCACAACACCCTACTCTCAAATATAGAATGCAGAAGCCCAAAACCTTCAAAATCTATGCTTGCCCTAGAAAGAACAAAGGAGGAATGAACATTAAATATTCCACAATATTAAACAAGTATTCAGAGAACCAGAGAATAACAGCACCACTCAGGTTGGAAAGCACCTCTAAGACCATTCGGTCCAATCATTAACTCAGCATCGTCAAGTCTACCTCTAAACAATGTCCTTTATGCCAGAAGTTCATAGCATTCCATGCAAAGTTCTCATGCCTGGGATTTGTTGTTACTGCTCCTCAACTGGTTTTTTTCCCTACTCTTTGTGTTTAGAATGCTATCAGTTTTAAATTCATGAAAGTAGTTGCTTTGAGCAGTATATGGGCTTTTGCTATACATAATACTGTGATTTCTGAGCTGATTCCTCTGATATTCTCTTTTTCCTATACAGCTGGGCTCAGATCAGCTCATGCCCCTTCCTGCTGTGTGGCTGCTGCATTTAAGCCACATAAGGGTTACTGTACTTGAGTGTAATATAGCAAATCAGAGCACCAGAATCCCACTGAGGCAGCATGTAGCCTGTGGATACTAATGGTTCATCAAGAAGACCTTAAAGCCTATTTAATGCCAAAGACTAAAGATCTTTATATTTCTTTCTGCCATTTTGCAATTCATTGCAGAGTTGAAGTCAAAGAGTGAAGGTGTTTTTCCTCATGTAGCAAATTAAAAAATGAACAACTGGGTATTATGTGTTTCTTTATAACACAATATGATTCATGCCTCATCCGTCATGCAAGCCAATAGTTCTTTGATTTAGAGCCTGGATATCTATAAACCATTATTACAAAGTAATCTGGTACAGAAGAATTTATAGGACAAATCCCTTAAGTAAGGGTTCATGGCTTTTCAGCCCAAACATCCTACATCTATCTATTTAATCTAGTTAATTCATCTATCTCTACATTTATAAAGCATCCAGTCAGTGGTAGCCAGATGCCACCAACATAAATGTAGTTTATTTACAAAGGGGGGGAGGGGGGTGGTGGTGGGGATTTGTTGCTGACAGATATAGTTCTGTCGTTAAGGAAATAAGTGTTTTAAGAAATTTAATCACTGTGTTGATACATTTTATAAGATTTTATGTTCTTTCACATTCTGACCAATTATAGTATGTTTGTTTGGACTGGAGTATTTATCTTTGCAAGTAAATAGCTGGGGTGGGGAGCACAGGAATAGGTAGTACAGATGAAGTGTCCCAGATCCTTGCCTAAACAGCAGTGTCCACTATCACACAAGAAATTCCTTTACATGTCATACATGTTAGAAGTGTTAGTTAAGTAATCAAAAGGTTGATTTGGGAAAAATCAATGCAGTTTCCTCTTTTTCTTTCCTGTTATTCATAGTGACTAAATGTAAAATGTTTCCAAATTGGGAATATTTTGTCTGGAACTATATGTCTCATAATTTGTGAGGAATGATTATGCTCATTATACATCTAGGTTGGTATACACACATTTAAGAATGGCATTCATTGAAATGAAATATCCACATTTAAGTTCACACATAAGAAAGCTGTTGTTCCATGAGTACAATTCCTGTTGCTGTCCCTGATAGTGAAGGTCCTGCTGTGCTACTTTTGTTTCTGCTATGATGGGACAAGTTCTTGCCTGCAGGCAAGACTGAACTTCCAAAATGATTATGTTATTCTCTGTGTCTAGAGCAATGTAGAAAGCATGGGGGTTTGATCTGAGGGTACAGGAGAGCTGTAAGGATTTAATGTCTGGAATTAATCACACTGCTAGAGTTCACTCTGCCACTGGTCAGTCATCCTTTCTGTGCTCACATATCATTACAAATCATTGCATGCTGGTATATTAAAGGAATATTTCTGTATTTGTTGTATCAATGAAAATTTTATAATGGCAGGAATTTGTTGTGTTTTTATTGTTTTAGTGAACAAGAAGCATATGAAACAGTAGCAAACAAATTCTTGGTCAGACCACATGGCTTTGAACTTGAGCTGACACATTGTGGTGATGTAAATGTAATACAAATACCCTCCATTTTCTGCCAGAAACTAGGACATCTAGCTGCATCCTCTGGAGCAGTGTGAGTCCCAATCTGCCTCTTCCATGCCTCTATGCAAAAGCTTCAGAACTGCCAGTCCCTTCATTCTGTCCTCCAGCTGTGCCTCATTTAATCCAGATTTTGAAGTAGAAAAGAAACTGATTGCTGAATAGCACCATGAAGAAGATAAATTGAGATTTTTACTCTTTTATCTATAGGCAGTAATGACACCTTTCCTAGGGGTAACAGTACCACTCCCAATGGCACTTAATGGATAAATCTCTGATATTATGCTATAGAGACTCATATCTTCATAGATGACTGCCCTTGTTCTGGAGTACCTTTAAGATAACAATGCAAGGGCACATACTCTTTCAGACTTCTAATATGACACAGTCACAATCCAGGCCCTTCACTGTCCAGTGCTTGCAATTCCATTTTATATCAGATGCCTACATTAGTTTCATTTTTCTCAGACTCTGCAGTTATTCAGATCTTTTGCATTTAACTGCTTCTATTTTTGCTTAACCCTTTGATTATTATTTTTCTCCTTACTCACTGTCTAAAGTCCAACTAAGGCATGAACTCAGTCAACCTGAAAAAAATGCAGTGAAATGTGTAATCGGGAGTCAGATTTTGGTTGCCTAAAACAATTTCAAATAAAACCCATGGGAGAGTTGTTCACAATGTTCCATGATGTTCGTGATGTTCCATGATGCATGGAGGTGCCAGGGTCAATTAAGCACCTCCAAAAAATCAGGTGTGGGTTAGAGATCCTGGAACTCATGTTAGTGTATGATACTTGTAAAGAGATTTGTTCTAGGTGGAGCCATTAGGATTCAGCAATACTGTGGAAAAACTTATCGATGCTGTGCATCTGCTGTACCAGCAGAGCCAGTATTTATGCACATAAATCCAGATCATGTGATCCAAATCCTTATATTTGTTGTCTCTGTTGTGCATCTTTTTTCTATTTCCAGTACAATCAAAAATTGATATCTTAGGACTGAGCATGACTCCCTATATATGAGTATTTTTCAAAAACTAATGCCCATACTAGTCAGCATACATTCTATGTTTTACTCAGCTGTCTCTGCACTCAATGCATTTTTTCCCTGTGTTACTGTGACCTCTAAAAGGTGGTTTTGTTGTTCCATGCTTCCTAATAAGCAGGTAAAGCTAAAGCAAAACAATATATGATTGTATTCCTCTGATCTCTTTTCTGGCTTCTGCACCTAACAATGCAACCCCTATTTCTCTCTGCTCCCTGGCTCATTCCTTTCTGAGCACACCTGACACACATAAGGTTTAATAATTTACAGGTAGAGGGCCTAGTTTTCCAGGCTAGAGACATATTCCAATTTCTTCCCACAACTCTAATGAGACAAAGCAGTCAGAATCTTATTGCTACCACCACATAAAATCAGATTTATGGATGCTTTTTGTCAGAAAGTGGTGCAAGGCTATTTGAGAGTTCCACTGAATTTCTCCATTCATCTTCCAGAGTAAAGTTTTCCTGCCTGTTAATGGAAGAATCACTATTATGAGTATTAATTTTTTTTTTCCTAATTAAGAAACTAGATAAGATTGCCCCAGTCCAAAACACACTGTGCAATTCTACACAAAACTACTGGCTTTATATCTAGTCGTTATGATTCCCATAAGACTGTACCTGTAGAGAGAGAGCTTTGTGTGCTATAGCTCATCCCTGGTTGACATATTAGGGAGAGGTGATATGGTGCCAGTGATCCCCTAAATGACCTGCCACTGCTAGCAGAGCTCCAGAGAGTTCTCCTCACATGGCAAAGGTTATTCTGTACTCTCTGACAATGACAGCACAGCATACTGTCCATCCCCTTCTTTCCCAGCAAACCAGGAGATGCCCATTGACTTTTGTGTGTTTGCTTTTCTCTGTTTCTGATGTGAATTATTCATGGCTTCTGCTTAAACAGTCTGGGGTTTTGGATCATCTGAAGATGCCGCATCAGCATTATAATTTCAGAAGATGTAGTACAAAGGCACAAGTGACTCACGTTATATATGGTGGCAGCACATCTAGCTCTAGAAATGGCCAGATCTGAGATATTATATTCTGAACCAGATGGTGCTGTCAGACAGCACAGAATGACAACGTTTAGATGATGCAGAAAGGGTAATGTGCCCAAGGAGTGAAGGAACTCTATCTCCATTTGCTGCATTTTTTTAACTTCAGTTACAGATGGCACAGCAAGGATCATCTCAGAAGGAAAAGTAAGACTTCCTTATAGCTGAACTTAAAAGTATCTATTGCAACATTTGAAAATTAGGCAGGCAGACCCTTGCTCCTAGTCTTTGGCTCCCTCATAGTATAAAGGAATATAGGATAATACATAGAATTGGGAGTTGGTGTTTCTTGGTTTTTTTTAATCTGAAAAACTATAGAAGAGTAGTCATTCCAATCAAGCAACATTTCTAATGTAAAATATATGTTAAAATATGACATGTTGTTTTCCTCTTCATAAACTATTTCCATTTCAACTCAAAGTATTTTTTCAGTTCAAAATATTACTTAGGGTGGAAGCAGTGAAATATTTCTGGGAAATCAAATTGAAACAGGTTGAAATTGTCAAAACTAAATTGTATCATTGACTCAAGCTACCACCCATTACTTCACAAGTCAGAATTTTTGTTTTGTGGACAATTCTTTAAAAATGATTTTTCATCATAATTTGTTGTCTGCAGTTTTTCCCCATCTTGAAAATACTCACAAGGAAGTACAGTATTTCTTACCCAGTGCCAATTCAAATATGAGTTTCAGCAGTAGTAGGCCAATTACCCAAAATGCAGACTTTCCTTCCCAAATATCTCAGGGGTATATATATTCTGCATTCGCCCCATTTAGAACCATAATGTTACTAAATGACTGGACTTACATAAAAATGAAGTACAAGTCTTGTTTTCTCTTAAACTTAAAATGGCTTTGAACTACAGAGGCCACACGCCAATATTCTTTCATCCAAACTAATGAAAATTAGCACATCAGTCCATAAAGTGTACGCTAAGTCTGTGCCAAAAAAAAAGTACCAATACCTGGGGCATTTATTTTGCTTGGGACAGATAAACTCAAGATGAATTTCAATTCAGAAAATTAAACACTGAATTGATAATGAAAAAAAAAAAGTTACAAAGATAAACTCCTACTTAATGCAATATGCTACTTCTCTTCGTGTAGAAATTTATTAAAAACACATAAATAAAAGGGGTTTAATTTTGCTGATCTCAGCTCTCTGCAGTCATCACAAATTGGCTGGCTGACAAATTTCTAATGACAAATAGGTGGAACTTTTATGTCTGCTGGGAAAACATAAATAAGATATTATTTTAGAAATTTAGGACTAAAATGCAGTCTTTAATCATTTAATGGAGATGCAGAGGACATGCAGAGATATTAGAACGCTTTTACCTGTTGCAAGCAGGTAAAAAAAAAACTCCTTGACATGTTTGTTTTGAGCTGTAGTGCATGTAGGTCTCTTTGTAAATGATACAAATGTACTTTTGGGTGGGATGGTTAGGAGGGAGGATAAAAAATGAGAATCTTTCCAAATAAATGTATAGATGCAGGGAAAATCAGCATGTTGTAAATGAATCAAAACAGAAGCAGGAGTCAGGAGGGAGAAAGGGAATGAAGATACTTCTCTTTCAGGGGAACATTTATTAGGACTGACTGCTTAATGAAAACATATTTTAAATTACATAGTATAAAAAATCCCATATAAATTCAAAATACTTTATTATTGGAATCTGGCTTAGGCCTAAATTTTCTCAGTCACACAGGAAAGGAATTTTATTGAATGCATGCCCTCTTCTCCTGAAGCATTACACTTTTGCAGAATTAGAATGGATGGGAGTATTGCTTTCTGTTCCAGAGTGAAAACACATTCATATGCTTTTTCTGCAAGATTTCTTTCAAAGGCTCATCTACATTCTTCTAGCTCTTGCAAAAATATGGCATCCACCAATAGCTAGATTTTGCTTGTTTGTTTGTTTAAAAAAAAAAAAAAAAAGCTTTCAAATATGATAAGCAAAGCCAGCAAAAACAAATTTACATTGGCAAAACTGCATCTCATAATGGTTCTGCTGCTGTAGTGATGCCAACCTGGGGAAGAGATATTCACAATACTAGCAGCAATGTTGAGAAAGTTAAGCCAAGCAACATTTTTAACTGGGGTATATAAATATCTTGAGTTTGTTTTTTATTTCTTTTCTCATGGTAACAAAAAGTATAAATCGTCATGTAATCTACACCAATGCATGCTGCCACAAACAAGAGGAGCTAGAAGCCACTGTGCAGCAATTAAACTGTGACAATAGTTAACTTCACAGAAACTGTGATGGATGGGATGACTTGCACAGCCGTGTGCAGCAATGGATGGCTGCAGACACCTGGGAAGGGAGAGGCAAAGAAGGAGAATGGTGGGATAGTCCTGTATTGTTGAATCAGAGAGCTGACAGAAGTGCTCACCAAGCCACAGCCCATCACTTATAACCGTCCTAGATAACCAGAGAGGTCCAAGCCAGCTTGAGACTAGCCATTGTGATAACTACAAGAAGAACTGGAGAGAGGATCTGGGGAGGTACAGGCCCTCAGGGCCAGTGGAGGTCATGGAGCAGATCATTTTGAGGGCCATTGCCTGGCATGTACAGGACAACAAGGGGATCAGGCCCAGACAAAATGGCCTCATGGAAGGCAGGTCCTGCTTGACAAACCTCCTTGTATGACAGTAGGACCCCCTGAGTGGAGAAGGGAAAGGCTGTGGGTGTTGCTTATCCAGAGTTTAGTAAAAACTCTGACATCATTTCCCACAACATCCTCTTAAAAAACTGTTCATGGATTGGATGAGCATACTCTCTGCTAGCAGCAAATGATAAGGCAAAAGGAAATAGCCTACAGCTGGGCCATGAGAGGTTTAGATTGAATCTTCAGAGGAGGGGTTGGAAGCATTGGAACTGGCTGCCCAGGAAGTGTTTGAGTCACCATCCCTGAAGGGATTTTTGAGTTATTTAGGATTTATGACATGTAGATCTGTCAGTGGCATGGTTTAGTGGTGGACTTGGCATTAAGCAATGCTGGCTTAAAGGTGGGACTCAATTATCTTGAAGGTCTTTTCCAACCTAAATGATTCTATGATTCTATTCTATAAAGCACACTTGGCAATGGTATGGAGACAATTACACCTGCTATGTTCCAGGTCTGATATACAATATTTTTTTTTTTTTACATTAAGAAGTCCTGTGTAAAGAGAGTTATCCTGCTGATGGATGAAAGACTTAACCTATAAATAAGCAAAAAAAACAACCTTATGACAGTTACATCTGCCATAGAATAATTGGAGACAGCTGCAAAAACACATCTTAAGTAGGGATCAGTGATTAGGTTTACCATTCCAGGTAGTTCTCAAAAGTATGTATAGGAATCCAACCTCTGAGCAACTTGTCCTTCATTGTTTTCTCTAATGACTGAACAGGTTTCTTATGAGCAGTTTCTGACTCCTGATGCTGTTCTGTCAGTAGATACATGCATGCAAGCTCCACTGTTAAAACCTCTGCCAGTTTAGCTGCGAGTTAGTGAATCTCTAAGAGCTTCTTCAAATCCAGTCTGGCAGTCTGGAACCCACCATGTATAACCCACATGAAGCTGAAGGCAGTTTCAAAGACTGCAACAGTGGAAAAAGTCTACATGGAGATAACATTTTGGACTGCATGTTGGAGAATTGTAAGGAAAGGTACTGCCTTGTACTAAAAAATGGGACTAATTGAAAAGTGGAAACTTACTGCTGACCAGAAAATGATTTCAAAGTTCCATAAATTATTTCTTTCAAGGTATTTTCTCATAATAACTTGTTTTGCTTTCTCCCCCCAACACTTTTCCTTGAAGGTTTGCTGGGTTTTTCCCTTTTTGGTGGAAGTAACTTCAGTTTCATGTACAATATCGGATGTCTATACTTCAACCTTTTGATATTGCATCAGTTCCCACTTCCTCCTGTATCAGGTAAAACTCTAATTATCAAATATAGAAATAGCTCTCTGTTTTAAGCACTTCTACCAGGTACTGATCTTTCTACAAAGATCAGGTCCCTCTTCAATAAGGTTACTCCTCAGCTACCTAACTCTATCAATGACTTCACATCACAGCATTCTCAACCAGACAGGACTGCCTCAAAAGATCTCAAGAGATCAAAATTCACCAGCAGTCGACTTATAGTGGTAAGGATTTATGAATTTGTCTGTCTGAGGGTCACTAAGTTTCCTGAGACCAAAGTTTATGCTCACAGTTTACAAGAGCAGGAGTGACATGGCCA
This sequence comes from Sinosuthora webbiana, assembly GCA_013397395.1. Classification (NCBI taxonomy): domain Eukaryota; kingdom Metazoa; phylum Chordata; class Aves; order Passeriformes; family Sylviidae; genus Sinosuthora; species Sinosuthora webbiana. Next base: position 478,317 of record VXBN01019266.1, read on the forward strand.
CTGACAAGTACCAGCAGCGTTATTAGCTTGAGCAGACATGCTGTCCAATCCAATTTTAGGCTCTGCAGACCTGCCCATAACTGCAGTTCATGAAAGGTCAGATCTGTCATTTGTGATCACCTCACAAAAAAACCAGATTAATGTCTCTGTTCCCATTTTGCTGGATAAGTGTGGCTTCATCCACTTGCTCTTTCCCCTGGAGTGTTAGAACAATCTTCATTAGAGTCATCCAGAAAGCTGGGACAAATAGATTATATGAGAATTTTGTCTTCCCCCCTTGCCTGCACATTCACCTTTCCCATAAGGTCATATTCAGAGGACAAGGAGGGGAACTGGCCTGAGCCTGGAAGCAGCAGCAATACATTTCATTATTCCTATTTGATGTGGTCAAAATCTGCATCAGTTCTGTCAGTCACCAATGCGCAAGAATCGCTCTCATTCCATGTTATGGCCTGTGGCCACAGAAGCTCTGAAAAAGTTTACTGTGATCTTTCCGAGCCTCTTGGGATTATTCCTTGACTTCTTGCAGCACCTTCTAATTGTTCAAGTCCAGGTTTGAGTAGGCACCCCTGGGCAAACTCACCATGACAAATCTAACTTTTGTGACACCAAGCACTCAGTTCTGCTCAAAGTCTTTTGAAACATCTACTTTGAAGCCTTAGTTAGGATTAGTACTTCAAATGGTTCTTAATAATGTAGACACAAGTACTTGCAGAAAGAGAAATTCTCTCTGAGCTCCTCACTACAAATATTTTTCTGAGACCCTTAGATATTTTTCTAAAAGAGCTTATCACTGCCTCATTTGTTCTATCACTGCCTCATTTGTTCTAGCTTCAACCAGTAGTCAGAGAGCATCATGCAGGTATGACTGTGGTTAGTTTTACCTGACACATGGCACCAGTGTGGACTGTCCCTCTGCATGTTTTTATTTGATTTTAACCCCTTAAGTCCATTGCTTGCTTTAACCCCTTAAGACCATTGCTTTATTTCTTCCCCATAATTTTTGTTCCTTTCTGATCCCCTTGTTTTTATTATAAATACTTTCCTTTTCCCTTTGAATTGCCTTGTAAAAATAATCACGAAATGAAAGTATCACAGAGTGGATAGTCAATTGTACTAAATTGACAGCCTTATCTGCTTGTGTGCTATCATTACTGTTGTTATGTTTGGTTAGGACGTAATTTCTTTCTTCTTTTGAAACCCTCAGGAGCACTTAGAAGATCTTGTATTGCCAGTGCAGGCTTGCACAGAAGAAGGAGGAAGAAAACTATTTATCTGCTACATTGGGGGTTTGGCCAGAGCCCAAGGCAAAAGGCAGCACAAAGCTGCACCATCCTGTGGAGGAAACCAGAGGAAATCTGGACTGAACACCAAGATGTCTTGGAAGTATACTACCTTCAAAAGTCATGGGCACATTCTTCATATTTGACTAGTCTGAAGACTAGTCTACTTCCTTTCCACTCTGCTCCAGATGTTGTCCAAATGAAACACCACCAAAACCGCCCATTAGCCCCACCTAGAACCTCTGTGAAGGGAGAACATAGGTAATTTTAGTGTCCAGCTGTCAGGAGGTGAGTCAGTGTGGAAAAGGCTTCCTCGTGGCTTGTTGTCCCTAAAAGCCTCTACAAGCTTTTGGGAACCTTCAATATTAGTCAGCCATCAGATCTGTTTAACCATGGAGAAAGCTGAATTCTGAGCATCTTCTTTCCCAACAGCCAGAAAAAGTATGGCCTTTCCAACAATTGAGAATTTAACATTCAATTCTGGCTAGGCAAAGCCACAAAACTATGGAAAGGTGTGACCTCCCACCGCAGGGTCTTTCAGGTCCCCTCAGGTCCCTTCCAACCAAACCATTCTATAATTCTATGATTCTGTACTTGTGAACTAAGGATTTTCACTTGGCTTTTTCAATTTTGAGACCTTATCTTGTATGCAGTTTTGTGCCCACCAAACGACCACAAAAAGGCTGCCTTTGTCTGGTAAACTGGGGACTCCTCAGAGTCCAGAAGGGCTGTCAGTGTCTGTCCCTTTGAATAATACAGTGTTTGCAGACAGCTGAGGCTTGGCAACTTGCTCTGCCACACTTGCAGAGCACTGCTGTGAACGCAAAGACGTGGCGTTTCTCGGACCACAATGAGCAGGAGTGCGTGTCCTGCTTATCGAACTTAAAATCTTTCCTAGTTTATAAAAGACAGAGCAACAAACGGGAAGGGTTGAGCTGAAGTCTATATATAATGGATCTAAGAGATATCCTTCTGTCATGCTGAGACTTGATTAGAGCCTAAGTGCTGTCAGAAGGGCCATATGTTCCGTTCACAGCATGGCTTAGCCCTCTGCGGGCTCAGCAGGAGTGGGCAGCAGCTTGGCAATTTGTCCAAGGTAAGTCATGAATTGACTAGGATAAAGAGGTTAGGGCCCTGATCCTCGAGTACCTTCCACCTCGTGGAGAGACTTGTGTGAGTGTGAAGTGGATATGAATGGGTGCTGCTTGGCCTTGATAGTGATTTAGCACCACTTTGGGCTCATTTTGAAAAGGTGAAAATGACTGTAGAAGCTGCAGATAACCATTGACCTTAATTCCTTCCCGGCATTTCCTTTGTTGTTTGTGTGTTTCTTCAAAGATTTTTCTGCTTCTAACTGCTACATTTGAAACAAATTGGAACGGGGAAAGGCAAAGGTGACTGCATTCCTTCACTGCAATTTGAATCTGCAGTTAAACACCAGGCATCTCTGGTCACTAAAATCAAGAACTAATGGGAAAAGCTAAAGTTTGCTTTTAAAGAAAGTAAGATTAATAATATAACTAAAAAAAAATAAATTTTGGGCTAGAAAATTAATGTTCTCTTCCTCTACCAGTCTTCTAACATTATTTACTGCTCCATTCTCCACTTCCAGTCTCTTTCTGTAATGGTGTTTTCTGCAGTGCCTTAGAAAATGGCTTGTAGGCTCACAAGTCAGTGGTACAGCAGTATTTCATGCGCTACTTCTGGAATGGGGATCATGTCCAGAGCCCTAATTTTCATGCAAATTACTGACTCTGTTTAGAAAGGTCAGTACTGAAAAATGCTAACAAAATGCAACAGCAGGCAAGCTAGTGGAGTTAAAAGTTTGCTCATGATTTTTTTTTTTTTTTTTTTTTTACAGAGAGCTGTAAAAAATAACCCTGTCTATGTCACAAAAAGCACAACATTATGATTTGAAATAAGATTTCTATGAGTCAGTTGAGAGGTGGATAATGTACTAATTTACTTCCATCTAGAAGAGAGGGGGAATAAAACGTCAATCTTCCCTTGATTTTTGCTCTCAAAGAAACCGAACATAAGCATGGTCCCCTGAATCACAGGTATGAATCAGAATTTCACACATTTTTTGTGGTAATTGGCACCACACTCCTTTCTTCAAAAGAGCTCCTCAATTAATGCAGATAGGACAAAAGGAAGAACATTGACGTGGTATTCTAACATTAAGCTCCATCTGTACTAAAGGGTCAACTTAATGCTAGCGGGTATAAAATTCCATCTTTTGTCATATGAGGGGACATTCACTCTGTAAGTTCTTTTAACACTAGACAGAGCCTGGTATTACAGCAGTACTGCATTTTCTGAGTATGTTTTTTTTTCTTGGTTTAGGGAAGGGAAAAAAATTAAAATCCTTCCTTTTTTTTTTTTTTACCTAAATAAAATATGTAATTCAACTATTCGAGTTTTTAACATTAAAGAAATGGTGGTTATTCTCTTTTTTTTAAAATCATCACTTCAGTTATTTTAGATGGTTAGCTTTTCAAAACTAAAACAAATATTTTTCCTGTTTGGACTGAAATGTACCCATTTTTTTTTTTCCCTGAAGTTGTCATTTTCAATTAATAGGTTCCCTGAATGCAGTAACTGTCCACACAAACTTGCCAGTTAATATAAAAAAGAGAAAAAGAGCAGCATGGAGAAAAGCTTATTTGTTGAGTGGTTAGGGCAGTCTGGTGATGACCCATGATACCTATGATCTGAAGCAATGGAGGATTTAACATTTAGTCCTGACTAACCAAATGTAAAGGGCTGTTGACATCATTCTGCTTCCTGGATTTTGATCTTAAGCTATGTTTGGCTTTGCTATGTAAAAACACTGTAAAGCATTTGGTTCCGTCCCTCTTTGCCATTAGAAAGCATCGGAAAAGAAACATTCCTGATGTCCAGGGAGGCATCTGAAAAAGTGAGAGAGGGAGGCATGGGTTTAGATGAGGTGCTGGGCTTCACTTGTTTTCAATGGTGGGATGGTGAAGGCTTGTATGCTGCAAGATCAGATTCAGGACATGGTTCATTCCACTGCATCCAGTGCTAGCAGGACTGAAACTTCACTGCTTAGCAAATTAAAAGCATTGCTGCAGTATGCCATGGTGGGAACAGTTTTTTATTTTTTGCTATTCAAAACCTTTCTGAAGTAAAAAAAAAAGTGGCAAAAATTTATGCCCTTTTCAATGCACATACTTACACTGGACTTCATTCCTTTTTAGATGCACAAATTTGTGTGTTGTGTGCAGCAAGAAATACCAACTTCTGACAACCCATTTCCTAACAACTCACAAACAGAAGGGAAATTCATCACAAACAAACCTATGTACACTAATTTGGTCACCTCTAGCACTAATGACTTGAACACTCTCTGTCCTACTGACTACATAACTTACTACATAACTTCTGTTATGCCCTGTGGTAGTTCAGCTGCTCTCTCTACTTCCCGTGGGAGCTCTGCTCTATATTTGGAATAAACCCTTTGGCCTCCAATTTCCCCCATTGCTGCTCCCCTTCCCTCCCAGTAGGCCTCTGTGATTTTCAAAGGTGATCTGGGAAGCAGCTACTTTGGAGTCTGATTTCATTTTTATTTAGTGCGCAGAAATGACAAGTAAGCCACAACAGTGCCCCTCTGTTTTGGAAAAGTGCCAGGATCGAAGACCACAGAGCCTTTTATAATGCTCCATTACCAGAAGAGTTGTCAGTCCTACACCAATCAAGCCCATTAGACATGAACTCAAACAGATACTCCCCCCATCCCCAACACAGTAAGGCACAAGGTGAGACAGATCAGGATCAGCAGAGAGGTATTACACTGCGTTCTCAAATTAGAGCGAAATTGGTTTTGTCGATTCTTTCATGGCACTCCCATGGAGAAAGCTTGTCCTCAGTAAATGTTTCTCCTTTTTTAATCAAGCACATCAAGTGAAACTTCAGAAATATTGGAGGTGTGACTTTTAAAAAGGCTGTATTCTTTGTAAAATTTTGTTAAAGATCCACATTTAAATGGTATCCCAAACCAGGAAAGTAGTATCAGAATTCAGTATCCACACATGTGTTTATAGCTATTTATCTATTGCTAAGCTATAAATCTATTAGGAAAGGTTTTGAATATTGTCTTTCATCTGCTCTTTTCCTCTTCCTAAAATAGATCTCACTCAATAACCTTCCTATTCTTGGATAAGAGGTTCAATATCCATTGGTATCCATTCTCTTGTCAGACATGAGGTTATTACTGAATAATGATGATAATTAAAAGTATTCTAACTGATGTGACTAATAAAACAAATTTACGTCAATGATGAAGGGCAAATCTCAACACATTGGGTGTGGTTTAGATAAGCAGCCAAAAGATTGATTATCCAAATGTTATCCAAAGGCTGTGTGCTAAAATAGGAGCAGCAAAAAATTCAGATGAAAATCTTATAATAGCAGCTGCTTTGTGGTAAGTTCCTTCCTGCAGCTGGAAGAAGAACTGCTGTAGTTTATAACTGAAGGCAATATAACCATTGATCAAAATGGACTGATATATGATGCCTTCCCAGCACTTCTCAAAACCATAATCACAGATACTGACACTTTTTGGACATTGATGAATAGTTTTCTGTGAGGTGGGGGGACTTGTAGCTTTCCATTTTGACCACTGAATATAAATAAGCTCTGTTCTGGAATTTTATGAGAAATATAGAAAATATGTTTATATTAAAAATATATATCAAAGAATGTTTTATGGTATATTTATATTTTCATTTGTAATAAAGATTATAAATTTATATTATTGCTTATGATATATTGTCATGTATAGCACATTTAGCTTTCAGCTCTAGGTTTTCCTTGCCTAATGAACACTGTTCTCTTCAAAAGCAAATGCACTACCTTCTCAGCTCCATGTATATGCTAGCCCTTTTTGCTTCTCTGTCAACATAAATGTAAGCATTCTTTTTACTTCAGCCATATTAGCCTTTGTCTACCAGCTAAACTCTTCTTCAAACCTTTGAGTAAATCTCTCCTCAAAGCCTATCTTGCCAAAAACGTGTCTGAGAAATCAGACAATTTTCTGGGAACTGAATGAAAAGACAGATAGGAAAAAAATAGATAAAATAATAAGGTGGAAATGCTTATTTCCATTGTAGTTATTCAGCTATGTGGTCCCTCTCCTCTCCTTTAGCACTGGCAGGGTCCACCATGCAGCAGTGTAAGAACAACCCTGAGGTGTGCAGGCAGGCATGAGAGTATCCACCTTATCAGTCAATGGAGCAGCTAAAATTCCCTTCTATTCTTCTGCCTACAGAGTGTTCTCTGCCTAATGAGCCTCGGTGCCTTCATGTTCTTGCCGACAAAAATAAATAATAAGTAGCTGAAGGTAACAGTTTTGGAATAAAAGGCTAAAACATCTTGTTTGTTTTTGGTTTTTTTTTTGTTGTTTTTTTTTTTTTTACTTTTTTGCACACAAACTTGAACATTCCAATTAACAGGCAGAAATCTCATCCTGTGAAAAAATTTCACATATAAAATTTGAATAAAATAAACCAAATAAAGTATTTACCATGAATCGCCTTGCTTTAGTCCTTGTTCAAAGGAACCAAAACTCACAAATATAACTCACAGCTCTGAATAGAAATCCTGGAATCTGGCCTTTAGTTTTTAGATCCAAAGGATATTTTTTTGCTCAGGATTAGTGAATGACTAATGTGGGCTATATAAAATCAGTTACCTTCCTTTTTTGTCTTCAATTTCCTTGAATAGGAAAAATGGAAAAGCGCTAAAGAATTCCTTAAAAATTAAAATTAAAAAAAAAAAAAAAACCAAAACCACAAAGAAATTCCTTCAATTTCTTATGAAGAAATCTTTCACACTGAGTGCATTAAAAAAAAAAAAAAAAAACCAAACAAAAAAACCACAATCTAAACACATTCATATAAAAACAATTTCCTTAGATAGCAGCATTCTTTATTCCTCTTGCTATTATTAAAGATGCTGGTGTTTGAATAGCTTTCTCCCTCACAAATCAGCTTTTCCTTTAGCTAAAGGAACTCATAACCCTGTGTTTATGACATCTCATGCTGTTTCTCAAAAAATAATTGCTGTGCCACCAGTGCAGAAAAGATCACAAAGCTGATGAACTTTTAATATGTTAAACACTTACTCTGATTCAAAAAGCTATATTTTCAAATTAGATGGATCCTGGCTTTCAATTTTGCATGATCAGAATAAGGTAGCTACATGCCCTGAGTGCACAAATTGGAGTACCTGTGATATTGAGTATTTAAAGTGGACACAAGTAAGGGTGAAAAACACAAAGGGTTTAGTTCTGGAATGTAAAGAAAAGCATTTCTAAAGTTTTGAGTATATATCAAGTTCATCAGCTTCGGTTGAACTGAACAAGAGATGAAGACGCAAAACATCCTAAGATGTCCACAGAGGAGTGTTTAGTCTTTACCTTAATGGTCTCTTTTTTCAAAATACCACTTTACCTCATGAGAATGTTGTGGGTGGTTTTTTTTTATTGTAAGGATGACAAAGCACTCAAACATTCCCCAAGGACATTGTAGAGTGTCCACCACTGGAAGACTCTACAGTGTTTATATACAAAACATGTATCTGGACAAAGTACTAGGCAGTTGAGTCCAGCTGGCCCTGCTTGAGCTGGAGGGCTTGCACCAGAGGACCTCTGGAGGCCACTTCAGGGTGCTGTCATTTGAGATCCACTGTTAACTGTCAGAAGCTGCTCTTGCTATAATGTAAGCTAAATGAGACTACCAAGATGAACTACTAGCAAAAACTTTTTTTTTGGTTTTTTTTGGTTTTTTTTTTTTGTTTTGTTTTGTTTTGTTTTGTTTTTGTTTTTGTTTGTTTTTGTTTTTGTTTTTGTTTTTTTTTGTTTTTTTTTTTGTTTTTTTGTTTTTTTGTTTTTTTATATAGGAAGCAAAATTAGTTATTTAAATGATGGGACATAAATGTGTTTTCTTCTGTTGAATGGTGAGCATTATATTTACATTTTCCTTACCATACCAATGTCTTTTTTAAAATGTGAAACAGTTTCTATGGTAATTTTCTAATTTTAAAAAGTGAGTGAAATAGCGCTTCATAAAATTTATTGAAAAACATGATTAAGGAAAAAATATATTGTTAAGAATTTATAGTGGTAGAAATATGTCCATAACAAGAAAAATAAGGAAGGAACAGACTTAAGCAAAACAACAACTTTAATTCACCTGAAACAGTATTTATTCTTTTGATGCATTATATTAGTCAGATGAATCCTGTAGAAAAGGGAAAAGAACTTTCCTTGTGAAGAATTGTTTATGGGCTCCAGAGTAATTGAACTCTTAGTTTTAGGGTATGTGTGATTGAAAACCAGTGCATAGGTAACCTTTTATTAGTCAGCCTAGAGTCATATTTACCAGTAAATCTGACTTAGAAAAAACAAATAAACCTAACATTACTTTCAGCTCTCCAAACAGCTCCCCATACTTTTGATTTTTGCAGGGCTGCGTGGTGGCTCCCTGCTCACCCTACTGAGGACAAAGAGAGTAATTTTAAACCTCTGGTCCCCTAACTGTTCCTCCAGTGTGCCATCCAGGCCTGACACAGCCTCTTAGCCAGGAGGAAGCATTGCCAGCTGAGAGATGAATGGAAGACCTCTGATAGAATATAGAGCCTCCACATTTAAGAAAAAAAAAAAAATCAGGAGTCTTTTCCCACAACATTCTCCTTACCTTCTGACCCACAAGTACAAATTATGGAGGCTTTGGAAGGTGGGGATCACATATCTAAATTCCCTGTTGACAAGGAGAATTCTGACTCATAGGCTAAAGTTAAGGCTGAATGTCTTTGAGATGGAAACTGGATGAAAGTGCATCCTATAGTCAAGTCACACTTATGGACTGGCATTTAGATTTGATAGTATTGGCCTTCTGTGCTGCCAGTTCCAAACCAAAACTTTAGTACAGGCACATAAGTCTCAGTCATTTTTCAACTTCTTATTGTGCCACTAGAGAGATTGTACTTTCACTTTTTTTACTGTCTCAGTTTGCAGGTTTCTTTTGAGTCTGGATTACCATTTGCTTTAACATAAAAAAGGACTGGTTTATCTTACAAATCAGAGCCTCTGAGATCATTAATTTCAAAATTCACTAGAAAACTAAAAGAGTTCCCACTGAAACTAGAAGTTACTACAGCTTCTCATGTCCAGGCAGGTTTGCATGGCTATGGGAGCTCCACCGTTACACTCTGGGCATTATTAATTCAAGTGATCCAGAAATGAATTAAGTACCCAGAACACCTGTGAAACATAGCAAATGTGACACAGAGATTACTGTGCACCATGTCATCACCTACCTCCTGCAATAAGTAATAATCTCCTCAGTTTTAAAGAGAAGCACACTGCTCCACCCTCCTCAAATGGTTTCTTTTCCATGTCTCACCCTGTAAACATTTAACTGTTGGAAGTGGGGGGGATCAAGATATGGGCAAGGCAAACTGGGATATTGACAGAGAATGAAGTACCCTGGAGGAGAATATTGGTTAAGTAGGTGACAGGTTTGACACCAAGGATTACATAGCAGTACCTAGTTTGCTTGTTATGATTTCTATTGGACAGTTTTGTTCTAAAACTTTAGGAAAGCAATGCAGACTCAGGTTTCATTGAGGACCTAATTCTATACACTTTTCCTTCAGATTCCCCATCAGCCAAAAACTAAATCTTCTGAGCTGTTGTTGTTGTTTTTCTGCTTGATTGTTTGTTTGTTGGGGCTTTTTTCTTGATTAAAGAGTCTTTCACATTTCTGGAAATAAGCTATTGTGCATGGAAATTTTAGAAGCAAGAAGTGATGACTAATTAGATCTAGTGTGATCACTAAGCTGCAATAAGCCTTATGAAAAAAACTCACATGGATTTTTGATAACAAATCAAGATTGGCATCAGTATTAATATCATTTTTACTGAGACCAAATCCTGAAATTAGTAAAAAAAAAAAAATACTGGTCTGATTTTATCTGTATAACCCATAGATCACAGAAGATGCATGAATGTCTTTAAACCCACTCAAAAATACTTATTGCCTTCCTTGTTTATGAAGAGCTCTTACAATAAATTAGTCTTTACATGTTCAAATGCATTTTAACAGTTTTTATCACTTTTATCTCCTAAATTCCCAAGATAAATATGTAAGGGAAGGAAGTGGAAATCATTCCACCCAATATTAAAGATCCTTTTTTTATCATCTGCTATACTATTTTTCCTCTTAAACATTAAGAAATATTGGGGGCCGGG